>JARQTI010000807.1:59462-201426 GCA_030142655.1 Trachelus tabidus | reverse complement strand
GCGTTTCGTTTCCACGGGCTAATGCAAATCTAAGTATTAACCATGTAAAAATACGTGCATGTTTAATTTTGAACGATGTATATAACCTATACGAACACGTTGCCCGTAGGTACACAGGATAACAATGAAATTCATAGCTTTTAGTATCCATACGTTACTCGTAGATCTGCATATAACAGGAGCATCACTCGTCGACCTTTGCAATTTAATGCATCCGTGATAGTTTGGCTCTTTTCTGATCTTCTTTGAAAATTCCTAAACAGCATTGTCTCTCTGTGTTCTACGAGATACGGTTAATCTTTTCTTACACCTCTCGTTACACATCTTATTACCGACTCTTCGAATTACTTGGACGCTTCTATAGTAATTCGCACCTAGACTGACGTCACTCACTCGCTCACCAACAGTGGACTCGTAGCCTTCCTAGTAAAGCAATGCGTGGGGATTTATTATGCGTGCAATAGCGTAGCAAAGGTATATCCTACTGGAACGTAAATATCTCGCTCACAATCAGTCTCTGTCGAGAAGTGATATTTCAATGGCAGTAATTAACTTTCTTAGGCTCGAGTGCTGACAATATATTTTCAATTATCAAACGCGTAGGTTTGTGCACGATAAAAAAATAAATGAACGTTACAATTTTAATTACAGTTTTTAATCTCGACATTGGAAAGGAAGAAAGAATTGTCATATGTAATTGAACAAAAATACCTCATGTGCAATAACGTTTCTTTTTAATCGACCTAGCGCTGCTGGAGTTGAAATCGATTGCTGCTGCTCGTTATTATATGCTCGTTACGTCATCTCTGTTAGGTAACCAGATGTCTTGATGTCAATGGAGCGAATGTGGTTGAAATTTTCTCTCTTGTCTTTTTCTACTAGTATTACCACCTCACGAGCAAATAATATGGACCAAATCTTTGGGATATACGGTACAAGCGAAATTTGATAACGATCGATTGATCAGAAGATAATAGAGTGGTTACCGATACTATTCCGATTATCAGTACAGTCTCTCGATGTTTCACGTACTCAAACTTCTACGACATGCTATGACGATGTTTTGAAATTTTTTTCACCCTCTATCTTAAATCTTTTATTAACCGACCGTAATAAATGTCGTAGTTACTGTCAAATGGAATCTCGAGTCTGTTGATTAATAACGATGACGGTGTCAATACAATATATATCATGGTTGAGATACGCATGACGGAATCTCAAGGCTCAGGAAAGAATAGTGTAACGCGTAGGTACGATTTACGAAGTTTTATGAAAATTGTTCTTTATATTTCACTCGGTAAATTAAAGGAATATTCCAAGCACTTTGAAAACAGAAATCCTCTACGAGTTCTCATTAGTCATTGCTCGTTACGTTGAGTGTGCTATTAGATTCCGTATAGCCACCTATATTCCTCCAGTAGCCTTATTTTTTTTTCTACGTAAAAACAGTGGCTTCACATTTCGCCGATTCCATCGAATACTCTCTACGCAGCCTCTCGAGAGAATAGAAATATTCCAGAGTCCTTGGGCTCGTGAGAGAGAAAGAGAGAGAGAGAGCGAGAGAGAGAGAGAGAGAGAGAGAGAGAGAGAGAGAGAGTATTTTTAGTAATGGCGCGTCACATATTGCGTCCGCATACCCTCGAGTCTTTGAAAGACTTTATGACATTACGGCAGTCGCCTGCATTTGTATCTCAAGTCCAGCACATCCTGCGCGTCATAAAAATTCTATCCGGAGTCCGCAATGATGGTCCCTTGTTATAAGGAACCAAAGGGCGAATCAATGGAGTGACGAAGTAAAGAATAAGAAAAGATCGTAGCCGAGTGATAGTGAGTCTTAACATGGCGAAGATGCAGAGAAGGTGCCGTGACAAATTGCACGGCCCTCGGTTGCGTAAGTCGCTTCCAGCTTAAAGAATGGCACGACGATCCAATTAAGATAGCCAATACGCCGGATTTTATCTCCCGATTGGACGCTATTCTGTCCTTGGTTCTTTATTTGGTTTCCTTCGTCATTCATTTTATTACACTTTTCTTTGACTTTTAATTTCCTCCTAATCACGTTTTTCGTGGATACCAGCGTTTCGCGAGTACGACTTTCCCCGTTGCTCTTGTTTCTTGCAAGACTCGTATCAATCGACTTTCCAATCGATGACGTACAGCGACAACGTCCCGACGCCATACCCCTGCTTGATCGTTGTAGATGAGTCGGTCCCTTCGTGTCCTCTGAAAATTTTCAAAAATTAAGTGGTTCATGCTCGCTTAGTTCCTTTTTGAAATTCGAAACCATACAAAAACCCGAGGTCCGTATGATGATTTTTGGAAAATATTTAACCAGAGCCGTGTCTCTGGATTCCTTCAGTGACGTTTGGACGCTTTCCGTGTCGCGACGTCGCTTCTCTCTCTCTCTCTCTCTCTCTCTCTCCCCCTCCCTCTCTCCCTCTCTCTCTCTCTCTCTCTCTCTCTCTCTCTCTCTCTCTCTCTCTCTCTCTCTCGCTCCCTCTCTCTCCCTCTCTCTGTGAAACGTAATGGTGGAAACAGGCTGAGAAAAAATTTGCCTTGCGCCACAAATATTTACGAATTGCCACTCGATTCGCAACGCCCTTTCGCCTCGTCAGCCAAAATATCCGTGCACGTATCTGCACATATAAAACGTCACTTGACTTATGCAAAATACATATAGCCCCTGCACTATAATCTCTTACTCGTGCCACGTACTATAGATATATCCATGTATACTGCGCCTCTTTCTATCTTTAGGCCAGATACCGCTTTACTCCTAGCCAAACTCGCCTCTGGTCTCTCTTGTTCTGAATCTTCTTTTTCTCCTAGACGCTCTCACGGTCCTCCTCCCTCTATCTCTATCTCTGTCTCCCTCCCTCCTTTGGCCCTTCCTTCACCTCATATTTACTTCGACCATGAGATCTCAGCCATATGACTTCCGCTCGTCAGTTCCGTCTGTCGCTGCAGTCTCGTATATCCGTTTGGTCAGTAATAGTCATACATTCCCATATATGTCTGTCCTTTCCTGCCGATCCACGTGCGCACAATACACTTAGAGGTACGTTCAAACCTTCGGTGTAAGATTCAAAATTTAATTTTTTTCGACGATCTATGTTCTCTATAAAAATGAAAAGGTCAGAGTTATAACTATATGTATGAGAGAGAGAGAGAGAGAGAGAGAGAAAGAGAGAGTCATTCATTTAGAGGAAACGCTCTTGAAAATCATTAAATATTATTTTAAAGTCAATTAATTTCCTATTAAGATAAACCTGCTAATGCGTAACACCGTAATTAAAACTTACGATTAAAAAATGTAGGTGCGAGGACAGAGTTGGTGTAACGCTGGTAAATAGGATTACTAATAACAATCACATTAAAAGGAGTCCTCGCTCCGAAATTCATTACCAAGCGACATATAGAGCTTACTCCGAAAAATATAAGTCGATGAGAAATTCTGAATGCCAGTAGGTGTTGCAATCTATAAAGTTCAGGCAGCAACGGTAATCGGGAGAGAGATATATAGATAGAAAAAGGCGCCACCTTGCCACTAGGATGCTCTTTACACTGTATATAGTACACGCTCCGTGGAGTATGTACGGGACCGAGGGCTTTGAATTTTTTCGATTTTTCTATATCGACTGTGAGTGCGAGAGAGACGAACGTAGGCTCGCTTGCCTCCGAAAGAGAGAGACGCGAATAGGGCAACCCCGAATCGCGACCGAGAGGAAGAGAGAGATACGCCACGACGATTGGCACTTCATCGAGGAAACTGCCGGTACCGGTATGGTTATTGCTTATTCTTCGAGACTGAAAGATACTGTAGAAATGAGAATATGGTACGGTTGTAGCTGTTGGCAGTAACATTGATCTGCGAGAGAGGGAATCCTGCTATCTCTGCGCCTCCGCCTCGTTCGAGAATGGCGGGCACACTCGCTCTGAGCTGCTCTGGGCAATCCCGTAAGATGTGGGAACGACGTGTCCTCTAGTCTCCACGGTTTCCTGAGTACGAAAACTTTTCTTTCCGTATTACGGGCGACCATTATGTCACGTCGATATAGATGCGCCGCGCTACTCTATCGGCCAGTTTCATTCTTTGCTATGATCTTTATGACTGAACGTGAGTGATACATGGTATATCGGCATATACCATAATATTTAACACTACATTTACGGACTGAGCCAATTTGACTCATTAAAAATTTGATTACTGTATATATATATGTAAAACTTCAAAATGTTTTTCTTAAAACATACTTACGTGGGTTTTTAGTTAAGTAAATTGATTTGGAACTATTTTTTTTGCAAAAAACTTTCATTTTCTTGTATGAGTCAAATTGGCTCACTTCAGTGAGAATAGGTGTATAAATAACATCCGTAAATCTAGTGTTAAAAAATACTGGAGGTCTAGATTTTGCTTGATCATCGACTATTCGTAATAATGTAAGACGTCTTTTTAAGGAATGTGTCATGTTTTCAATTGCGCTCAAGTGTTTATAATATTTTTAGAACGATTCACGTGGATTCGGATAGAAAAGTTGTACTATATGGATTATATATGATCTGTTATATAAATTGTATATGTTTCATGTACAAAACATTTATAATTTCTTACACGCACGAGGGACTAATATTGACTGCACTTTAGTCAAGGAATACAGCAATATAACTGACGGAACCATTCATATTTCGTTAAATGTTATTTAGTTAAAGTACAGTTAATTGAATCAAATTTTTTGATGGTATTTGCTCAATTATTCTATGATCCACCGTCCCCAACTATTTTCTTCTCGGTACTTGTCCAAATATTCCATAATCTTGAAAAAAAAAAAAATAGTAACTTTATAAGTCATACGATAGAAATTCTTTTTTAGGTGGGTAAAAAAGTGACAAACTCAGGTTACACTATCTTTTTATATTTCTCAAAAAATTTACTGCAGATTTCTGTTACATTTCATTGGTGTCAGGTAATTTTTACCTTCCAGCTATATGTAATCCACACAGATTTCATATATTACTTATATTATTACTTATATATATATAGGTTATATGGGGCTTAAACCATATAAAATATATAATTCATATATAACTCGAGTGACATCTACATATGTACATATGTGTTTGGATGTGCTGAACCTTGAGACTATTGTTCTGTTAATAACGTACAATGCGAATGAGAGTGGTTATACCGTTAGTACTTTTTGTTTGTTTCCAGAGAAAGCGAGAGATTTCAAGTAAATGGAAAATCCTCTGGATGTGATCTAGGAAAACAGAAAGACCAGTTGGTATAGCGCTCCTCCACATAATCGGCGATGCGTCTCTTTGGGGAGAAAAATCAGTGAAAAGGACTAGGTTGACGCTTTCTTTTTTTTTCAATTTCATCTTGTGTCCTGTTTTTTTTTTTTTCGTTCATTCGCCTACACTTTCCTGCGCCTCGTCCCCCCCGACCGTGTCTCTTCGATCGGGCGCCAATCTCGAAATGGAATCCTCTTTGGAAGGATCTACTTACTGTATAAAGACCGTGGAAAAAATACGAGGATTCGAGTTCACTCGAGCAGCTCTAGCATGTCCTTAGAAATAATCACTGTTCCACGTACATAAGTAGCATATGAATGTATAACTCATAGTATACAAATAAAGAGTAGGTAAAAAGGTAAATCCATGATAACTCTAATAGGCTCGGATTTCTGTTCGTCCAGGAACTCTAAAGGAATCGTGGCATCGCACGCCGCATTTGCGCTCTATACTTTCTCTATGATTATGCCTTACGCAACGTTATGCCTGACCTATCCTGCTTACCAAAGAGAGAAACTGTCTAGTCAATATCGTAATTTACAGTTTCGGATGCGCATATAATTCGTTTATAAAATTTATATAATCGGCGATCAATTAATAAAGGATTATTCGATCTTATACATAGGAGAGAATCTCTTAAATATCTTAATACATCGCAGAAACGAAACTGCAGGGAGTAGCTTCTGGTGTACGGTACGGTATTAAAAATTGATAAAGCACGTAAATACATTTATAAGAAAAGTTTGAATGTAACGGGATAATATTCTTACCGGAAGTGAATCGTAAAGGCATCATCCCCAAAATACGAACCGGCCTTACGCAATCGTTTGCTCTTCGTGAATTCGCATCGCGTAATCCCGAGATTTCCTTTCGCGAAAAATAATAACAGAGCAGCACGATAATCTGCCATGTAAATCAGGACTTTGGATACCCTTAAGACGCGGATATAAAGTTTCGGGAGCAGCCCTCGCTTACGACCCTCGCTGATTGCGAGGGTTGGTGGAACTGAACGGAACGGAATGGAACTAATTTCGTACCACCCTCGTGGCACATCCCGTTCCGTGTCCGTAACCAGCAAGGACCTTTTGGCACCCTCTTTGATGTTATCCCGAAAACTCGCCACAGGCTGTACGGGACGGGAACCTTGAGAATATTTCCGGGTCAACGAAATCAAGCTGCCCCTGTATAAAACAGAGGGACGCGGATCGAGTCGACGTACTGGCGTACGTGTGACACCGCCGAGACGAGACTAGGCCTTGCGCATGTAAACACATGCGTATACACATCTTGCGAAGATCTGCAAAACAGCATGAGTAAGCCTGGGAGCATTAGGCGTGATCGTCTTATCGGAGTGTTTGCAGCCTCCTGCCTTTTGGCGGTTCGCAAATCGCGGTAGCGACCGCCTGGGTTGTCGCGAGAGGATTCCTAGCGCGATAAAGCATAAAGCTCTCCTGACTTGTAGATTGGGAGGGCAGGGACCGCAAGCAGGGATGCTACAATGGACCCGAAGATTAAACCGAACCACGCGAACCTAGGGGACGTTTCTCGCGAGAGGGATTTTCCTATGGTGCCGATACACTCGTGGCTACGGTGGATGCTGCTGATGGTGATGTTACACCAGGAACTGTTTCTCTGCTACCACCTACCTAGGATATGGAGTACAGTCTCCATAGTGACGCCCCTAGAATCTAGATTCCCCCAAGGCACCCTCGCCTTTGCTTTTACTACATTTTTCCTTCCTTTCGGCGCGATAACGCTTAGAGTCGTCTATCTGCTCCCAGTGCCACATCTATTACTTTCGCCTATAGATCTTTATGGGAATTCTGCATAGACAGTTACGCTCATGCATCCTGCGAGCGATTTTAGTAGCGGGGATGCTGGAACGGTATCGAAGTTTTTCTGACAATAATATGGATTCAGCGTGGCTACCAAGTCTGGTAGGATATGGCTAATAAATTCGATCCCGTACTTTCTGCCATACGTTCGTGAAACACTTCAGAAATATGGAACTTCTGTAGATTTAAGGGATAGCGATAGTGCGGGGGCAGTACTAGCGGCAATCGGAAGCCATGAAAATGGTAATAATACTAATAACGAATTTTTTATTTGTATCGAGACACATTTTATTAAACTCAAAATCAATGATGCTTTGCAAGATTTGCCGAGGGAAACGAAGAAGCCTTCGTTTACTTCTTTGCTGATATTTTTGTAATTTTCACTCGTATCATGGACGCATTTAAACTCTGGGTTATCTGTAGACACCGACCCGCTTACGGCATTCAATGAGTCAACTGATTTCTCAGTTTGGTCTTTATTTAACCTTAAAGATACAAAGAGGCATATCTACATACTATTTTCTGTTCCGATCAACTTTTGAGAATACCGTAGAAATTTACTTTTATCTGTCTTGCTTTACAGACTTCTTGTTACTTGATTCTTCATGGCAACACGTTCATTGGACATGGATTTGTGTACTTGTGTACGTCATTCTCAAAGCAAAGAGTTTTTGTGAATACGCTGAAAAAACATTACGAATAAAAAGGTCTCCGTATTGTGTTGTGAGGTTAAAAAAACTGTTATAAGCCTCTCGGCGGAGCTGTAAGGGAAGCATTAGTATTACGGCTTCTCCACTAATGCGGGTATAGTCACATTGTGCTGGACCTACTCGTTATAAGCCTTAAGCAAACTTCACTGTCTAAACTCCAAAAGTACGCGTCTTTGTGTTTACAGTCCGCGAATTTAATGGTGTTTTTTTTGGACAAATACCAAATAATGCGAATCTTAAAAAATCGCAGATAATTTTCGAAAGGGTTGCGCAGATATATGTTGCACTAGAAAAATACATTCTATAATGCAAAACCATTAACGTGAATACTTCGTGAAAATAATGTATGTAAAAGCGCGTGTGGCTTGCTAGAGACTTTATTGTTATTGATCTGTCAAAAAAGCACGCACTTATATGCTTTTAACTAAACTTTCACCAAACGCTCATAGCGAGATGTGCGTCTTAAAACTCCAAAGTGTTTTTCGGGTGGGGAAAACTTTGGCGGTATAGCAAAACAAACGGAGGGGAAGGAGGGCTATTAGAACAAGCAGACTAATAAACAGATTGGACTGTACTACTATATTAATAGAAAAAATTTGGAGGTCAGTAGAGATCTTAGAGAATTTTGGCAACCGTGCGCTGATCCTTTGCTTTGAAAAGCAAAGGATTCTAGCCCCAATATCCAAAAATACGTGTCTTGAGAATAATATAAGATTTGACTTCGAGTCTAATTGTTCCGCTGACAATCAGCGTCTGCAGATTATATTACAGAAAAGTTTCGATCGCAATTTTCCCATTATACGAACGAGCGCCCAGGAGTAATTTACAATATTGGCCCGGCGTCTTTTTCAGTCCGGATGTCGTTCTCTCTTACGACTCACGAATAATAGTTTTAGACCGTAGGACGTACTATTTTCTAGGAAGCAAAAGAGGACTGAGTATCCCTTCCAGCTCGTTGAATTTATCCAATGAGATTATCAAGATTATCCGAACGGTAGAACTAAGTGCAGCGCAGTTCGGCTCCTTACCACTATACATCTATCTTTCTTTTCTCTCCTCTTGTCTCAATCCCCTACGTGCTACGTCATCCGTTACTTGATTATCCTTATTTTATTTGGAAATGCAAGAAAAACCAATGAACCAGCTAACCAGCCTTAATTTTTCAATATAACCTTCCTTCGAGCTATACCCAACCTAAGCTTGACCTACGGGAGGTCGATTGCTCTGATAATTCAAGTCCTTATTTTGACGTAGGGACTTGGGAAGTTAACCTCGTTAACGAGGTATCGCACGGTCGGGCAGGTGGATTACTAATCGGTAAAGAGGAACATTTACCTTCGCTCATCCACCTTCCACCCTAATAGGCGTCTTGATATGGGTTGGCAACTGTTTTGAGGTTCATATCCCTTTTGCCAGTAGCCGAAAGGGATAGCCGTTAATTCTCGATACCCTAGATGGAATCGCCATATACTTGTCCCTTGGGTGGAGGCGATGCACATGGGTTTCCAGTTGGTTTGTGCTCGAACTTCCTACGAATAAAAAAATTCTAGACAGTTCAGTCGGCCGTATTACGTTTTTGTAATATATTTGCATTCTACGCGGAACCAAATGATTTTTAAATATTTGCCGACTGACTACTGATAATATAAATAAATTCTTGCTATTCAGAATAACTCTCGCGACTCCCTAAGGGGGACACGTCGAGCACTTCAATTTCAAATCGAGCGATACTCTGTGCATTTTCGGATTCACCTCGATATTTAAATTCCAACCCGATGTGTGTATACTTTCCTGGAATAACTGAAAAATAAAAAGTGATGTTATTTTCACGCCGTGAAATTTGCATTTTATTGGCACCGCGCAGACGTGGATGACGCAGGGATTTAAATCCAGGATAATTCGCCAGGCTAGAAACAAGCTTTACGTATAAGAACCTAAATCTAAGAGAATCGAGGGGAAATACGGGACATTCGAAAAAATTTGCATCCCTTATTTCTCGCCCAGGATTTTTCTGGAATTCAGCCAAAATAATAGAAAAGTGGACACTCAATCAAGGCGCTTATGGAAAGCAAACTGTTGAGTAATCGTGCCAAGAACCGCAGATAGAAGAGAGCAATGAGAAAAAGTCAAATTAAAGAGTGAAATTTCCTGGGAACCACATGAGAAGCATGGATGAGGTTTGGGTGGGACGGAGGATGGAGGAGGGCGGGGGGGGGAGTAGATAGCTCATAAAATATGCAGGCTGCAATCACGTCCCGTGAATGGTTGAGGAGGAGACCACTACAGGACTGTAGTAGAGTGCGAAGGGGGGCCAGAGGGATGCGGGAGGAGGATGAAAAAGGGATAAAGGGGCGAAGCGGAGGAACCACCCTCCACGCGTTTCGAGGAGCAACCACCCCCCCTGCGAGGCTGTAATACTGCTGAAACGGCATTATCCCCATAGAGTAGTCGCAGACCGACGTCACCGTCGACGCCGCCGCCGCTGCTCAGGGTCTTTGCTGCATTCGCGAAAAATTTTCATAACTAGCCAATCTGCTCTTTTGCATTGTTACACGGGACCAACCTTCTTCCTTCCATCTCCTCTTCTCTACACCCCCTTTTTGGTGTCACCACTATCCCAGTCCCTATTAGTGCTGTATACATTTTCAATGTCCGGGTAGGTTACCAGGGACTGACATACGGGGGGACAGTCGATTCGCTAAGAACACGTGTAACTAAACTGCAGTTCTCAGTGCACAAACGATGCATTGTGGGCTGCTCTATTTCACCGGAGAAAACATGAGGCTACTAATTATCGCCTAGATTCTCCTTTATAGGTGTAGGCACGATGACAGGTATCACGCCGGAAGGTTGGTAATGCCCTGTAAGTGGCTGCAGTGTTCCAATGTAAAGTGTTGGATAGGACAGATGGGGTTTTCCAGGAACTTTAAAGAGAACGGCTAGTCTGTGATTGGAAGGGTGCTTGGGTTTCACGAGTGGAAGACGTTTGCTGGACGGCTCAGCCAGTTGAGTAAAAGAGGCTCCTCGAGTCGGACTCCGAGTCGGAATCGAAGTCAGAGGAAAATGGTAGTTGGAGGGATTCGACTGGGAAAAACGTGGCCAGGCTCAAGTGTTCTGCGCCACTTGGGGGAGATATTTATATACGTATATGATGCATGAGCTGCTCTTGCATACATGTATGCAGATGCGCATTCTCGTGGGGAACATTGTGACGTGACATGGACTCTACTTTTCTTTATATTATGTAAACGTCCAGAAAGAAGGACCTACCAGACCTCTAGACCCGGTGAACCTTACGCTAGAGCAGAGTACAAGGGCTCAGGTTGAGCTAGGATCACTCGAAGGATCTTATGTCCTGCTATTCTTCCGTGGCTCTATCCTCTTGTGTCTACTTACGTCTGTTTTACAATTGTCGTTTATTTCTTTTCTTTCAAAGTGAATTTACCGTGCAGCTATCCACTTCTTCTCAGTAAAATTTGTCTTTATGAAGTTGGGAATATTATTCTACACTGCTTGAAGTCTGCTAAAGAACTTTTGGAGTCGACTGTCAATTCTCATTTGTTGGTTCTTTCTATTGTTACAGGTCGGGCCGTTGATGCCTGATGGCGCGCGCTGGCACGCAGCGCTGGAGAAATCCTGCTCCAGAGTAAGTAAGCCTCCTAGGTTATTTAATTCTTGGTTCGCTCTATACAATTAATTATATCAAGAGCCCATTACCTTGCGAAGTAATTGCTAGAGAGTTCCGTACCTACGATTGAACCGTCAAAGGAGTTATTAGAGTGTAGAGTCTGTGACCTTTCTATCGATAGTGAACATTGAATATGACTTTCAAGTATAATTCAGAAAGGTCTACGTAAGTACGAGGACGTAGACTCTGTCGGACTTCCTTAACAAACTTTATATTCCTTACGGAAGAGACTCTGAAGTAGCGGGCAGGTAGGCACGTACCTACTTACTGTTAGGTATATACCGATAAAAGAAAGTCTTTGTGGCGAAGCGTAACCATTTTGATGATGAATAATTGAGCCGCCCTAGGTATAGCCCTTGCCGTCTCAAGAAGGGTTGCGGAATTGCGGGCATTCCCAAAATTAGCGGCTACAGTCGACGGAGCGCCCGGCTAGCAGCCGGTCTGAATAAGAATAAAAATTGCAAGGGTCGTTATTTCTTGGGGTTGCTGGGTTAGGGGTGCGTCCTACTCACACTTCGAAACCCCGAGGTCATTTCACGCTGGCTAAAAGGTAGAGTCCAACAGGGGGACTTCTTCTTTATAACATAAGCACTTCTTTTGAGTTTTCCGATGAAGACACCCGGCTGCGTCCGTCAAAGTTCCCCTACAGGAACTACCCTCGGCTTACGTACTTCCGCTAGTAAAACTCGAAACCCTTATAGGCAGGACCTTGTAGCTACTAACTTTCAATTGTGTGTGTATATATATAGGCCTGCGGGTATCTCGGGAGGGTAAAAGTTGCCCTTTATTTTATCGTACTTTATACTGGTCATTAGTGCGTTATCCAATTTACGCCCAGAGTATCCACCAATTTATGTAATACACCCCAAGTATGTTATGTAGAGTCCCTCACCTTGGGATACCTTAGGAATTTAATTTAGGTACTCTGACGCACTGAAGAGGGGAAGGACTGTGCATTAGAGGACCGGTATAATTTTCGGCTAATGCGGGAATCCACTAATTACAAATTAACAGTAATTACCGGCGTAATAGTAATGTGGGGGCATGGCCTTTCACTTGGATTGTATCGTAATGGAAAGGATCTCGTGTGCTTTCGTCGAACTCGTAAGGGCTCCTAGGTTAAAGGACTCCTACTGGGTGTCCCTCTTCCAGTCGATATCCATTTCTACTATCAACCCTAATCGCACGCGAAGGAATTTAGAGTGGGTCGCAGGAGATGGAAGGATTTGACAAAGAGGAGACAGCACATGCAATATGTATCAAGGAACGACACCCGTTATATGAAAGGACATCTGCTTTTTCTCCCAAGGATATTTCTCGAATTCGATGAGAAGGCTACTGTAGGGTATCACCTTCCAAGGGCTCCTATTAAATATGGAAAACTCATCATAAGACGAACCGATAACGAAAGCAAAGAAGAGAACGAAAAAAAAATAGAAAATGGAGTTTCTGACCCTTCGCGTACGGGGTCGTCGCACAACGGATTGTCCCAGCGGTCGGGGACCTCGCGGCGTCGAAGATCTCACGTCAATTACGGAGAAAATTTAAACGAGAAATCGAAGAATTATTAATCAAAGTTCTTGGAAACTGCAATTGTTTTGCGTCATGTCTCCGAGCTTCAATTAAATAATACCGAAAGTTGTAAGCCGATGCAGAAATTTTAATTCCTTGTGAAAACAGCACTTTACTCTATTATCATTCATATAACGTTAAAACTATTTGCCTGATCGATATCTGCTCGTAATAGTTGGAGCTTCGAAGTGAGTGCAGGTATAATTTGAGAATTTTTTACGAATTTCTGCTCGCCGAAGGAAACGCTTAAAGTTTTCAAACGTAATTGAAATTTGACCGAAATGTTTTTGCAATGTTTAAACAATTTAAATTATGCTCACAGTTTTTTTCTGCGAGTATTCTGAAAGCTCAGGAATTACGTTTAATACATTTTTGTTGAGGAAATTTTTTATATCCGTAGTACTTTCCGAGATTTGACGATGCAGATAAACCGCTGCGTGAGTCCATATATATATATGAACCTCGTGCGTGAAGATTTAAAGTACAAACTTAAATGAAATAATCGTGCGCATTTATCCAGTTTCAGAAATCTGGAATAATTAATTGACAGCCCATTTCAAAATTTGCCTTTATACCTCTACAACTAAATACCCTCGAGAGTCTTATGGCAAACGTGTGAGGGATGCTAATTCTTGCCAGACAAAGAGGCGGGTTAACTTAGGGGATGACAAGAACGTGACATCGACACGTGTACTCTTTCATTGTGAGCCTCGACGTTCCGTACTCGGCAAACTTATTATGTCCCAGCTGTCAGCTGAATCCTGACTTTATAGTTAGACGTAGTCGGTCCACAAGTTGAATATATTTTTTTAACAGTTCGCAAAAAATGCAATTCTTTATAAATGACACGTGGTTTTTTTGTAGAGAAATAAAATTTATTTCAGTGCAAAACTACACACGTGCACACTCTGTAACAAGAATTTTGTGCAGAGCCACGTGCGTTTTGCCGACTGTCAAAAAACAAAACACAGTGAACTCTTGGACAGACTGTACCTACTAATAGCTCTCATTTGTACGGTACAAAGGTCACTGTGATTTTTCATCAGCTCAGAGGTAAAGTTTCTCTGCGATGTCAGTGCACTGCTGCATAAGCGCATCGTCGCTATTACGCTCGCACTTAGACACGAATCGCCTGCATAATGCTGCTGCAGATGCAACTGCGCGAAAACCGACGCCATTTATCCGTAGGCTTTTATCCGTCCAATTTGAAGCGCTGCTTGAACCTGCAGCTGAGCCCGTTGGCAGCACGCAGTCACGACGGGAAAACTAGAATCCGAAAAATTGTTTGCCCAATTACAACGAATATTTTTGTTATATGGGTTTAAAAGAATTTGTCGTTGACTCTGTCAAGACTGCATCTGACACGCTGTCTTCTTTCTCCGTCTCTGTCGCTCTCCGTGACACGTGCTCCTAGGTCCGTGAAATTATGAGAAATTTCCGTTTTCTCAGTGTCTCGCAACAGCATTGTGCTCGCGATTAATAATTAACGACTGGTAACGACAGCCCCTTACCCTATAGTCTACGGGCCTTTGTTAATGACCCGGAGTCTGTGCAATGCAATTATATTGTTTGGCACGTGGCAACAATATCGCACGGACGCGCGTAAGAGCATCTTTGTATAAAGGACTTTTATTTTAGGCGTGCCAGTGCCTACGCAGGGTGGATCGATGAATTCGGCTGCACGTGAATACGAGTAATACGTTGGAGAATGCAGGAAATGGAGAAGGAGGAGGATGAGGAACTTGAATTTAGTCGGTAAGAGAAATGCTCCGCTTAATATTTAGAGGTTATGAATGGATCTTGGTGTAGATAAACGGGGCGCAGTTCCTTTGGCACAATGGAGAGATCCAATCGAGCCTAGAATTGGCTGCGATATTCCTCACAAAGGAGAAACGGAAAGCCCGGAAATGCTAATACTCCTCCTGTCTATAAGATTGCTTTATGGTGTTTTTAGGCGTAGCTAGCTGCTCGTGACGGAAAATGAAGAGGATTCATCCCCTTTGGATTTATTAGCATTTTAAATGTCGCCAAACAGTATTCGTCTGGGGTCGAAGAATATTTTGCCGAAAGTACTATTCCTACGAGAGGAAGGGTAGCGAGATGGATGTTTGCCAAAAATTTTATTGTTTCGGACGATTATACGGTTGAGCACGTATAAATAGGCGGTTTAATTAGCATGGCTAATTTCTAATTATTCTAAGTTGATATAAAGAATATTATCTTCCCCCACCTCCCGGCTGTTTCCCACTCAGTTACGAAATCTTCGTACTTACTGTCCTTATTCTCAACGTTAATTAATACTTTAGTCAGGATCCCCTGAAATCTTATATTCGTATTTGCGCAAGGTTTGCAAGTTCACTTCAAGTTTGTTACCTCTTATGCTAAATCAATTTCTGCTAATATATCCTCTGGGTAAAGGGGGGGGCTTTCATCCGTTATCCTGGAACTGAAGGATGGAAAGGGCTGCGTCGTAGTCATATAGGAATAACTTGGGGGCGGGCTTTTCAAATGCACGCTGGCACTTTAATCATTTCCAAGGCGATTGCGCCACGAACTTTCGTATGCCAGTTACGCAGCCATGATTAATTAGCCATCAGACAGATTTTCCCGTCGGATTATAGTTTTTGGCGGGATATATCGTAATTTTTGAATTTTTGCAATGCAGTGTTTGGAAAAATAATTACTAGAGTAATTAGTAACTCAAAGTACTCTTAACTGATGAACGCATTACACTGAAGATGGCTTAAACTATTAACTGAGGCTGATTAAGGAAAATTGTCGCCGGGTAATCTCTGGCCAATCGCATGCGGCCCTTTTAGTTTGGCAATAAGTGTCCTTCTCCCGACTGTCTAGTTTATAATAGGATTTCGAGAGGGTGAAAAAGAGCCTAAGGGTTGAAATACTGACGATTGCAAAGAGACAGGTCCCGGAGGAGGTGGACGAAAGTCTAGAAAAAGCATAGAGGGAAGGGACGAAAGAGCGTAAGGGGAGTGACGATTAATTCCTGGCAAGCGAAGCTCAACGAGTTTAATCCATTAATTAAAGTTGTAATCTTGAAATCAGTCTGCTAGCCCCAAAGGGGCCTTGAGGAACGGATAGACAGCTACGGGGTAATTTGAAGAGAGGTCATTGAAGGGTTGCAATTGGGCTGTTTGGAGGGTCGGGATGAAACTGGTGAGTTGACTGTCTGTTAAAAGATCCTGGATAATATTTATTAGAAATGACGAAAAATTTACCAATGGCCGTATTCATAGTCGTTCCTTGAGGAATAAGGATCCCTTGTTCCTCGTTTCGCGTTTCATGGACCTTCCTTGACAGAAGATGGAGCCTTATTGGCTTCCTTATTTGGAGAGTGGTTTCGAGCTTCCTTGAGGAAACCTTCTGCACTGTGATTGGCTATTTCGTTTGATACGTCTAGCGCCACAAGCGGCTCGAGTTAGAAGCTAGCCCATACAGCAAAGGTGTATCAGTTATTGAAATTCTCGGCTGGTTTTAATCATAAATTTTCTTTCCAGGTGTTAATCTTACGCAGCCCAGGTAAAATTACGAAAAAACGACTGTGCGTATTTCTTTTACGTTTCGACCCTCATTGGGGTCATGTTCAGAAATGATTTATTACTAGGTAAATATGCATGAACTGTTGAACGATCATTGGTTAGATTGTGTAAAAAATATTAGTCCAAATCTAAAGCCATATTTAATAGATCAGCTATGGCTCTTTATAACTTTGGACTAATCCTGCCTTTACGTGCGACACACAGACTCTTGTTGGTTTGGCCTACTATTTTTTACACAATCTGACCAATGATTCTTCAACAGTTCATACAAGTTTACCTAATAATAAAATATTTCTGAAGATGACCCCAATGAGGGTCGAAACGTAAAAGAAATACGCACCTTCGTTTTTTCTTAATTTTTCTTGGGCTGGGTAAAGTCAACACGTGGAAAGAAAATTTAAGGTGTATCTTGGCTTGGCTTATAGTATGGACTACGCGATCCCTATTTGAAACTCTTTGAAAAATTTACCACTCGAATAGACAAAGAGCGACTGAGGTGGCGACCAGTCCTGCCACTATAGGTAATTACATGTCTGTAAAATATACCGTCCTTCTGGAAGGATGAGAGCTGAGGTGTGACTGTGAAATAAGGACGGAATATGGATACGGGTATAAATTTTTCTTTTCAGTTTTACCTCTTTTTCTCAGGCTCATTGATGTTTGCCTAGTAGCAGGCCAGTCACCGTTCTCATTCGTTTATGGTTGGCTGGCGCATACCCATCAAGACGACAGCAACGTTCAAGTCTTTCAGGAAATTATTACCGTTTCCCTCGTGGCAGGAAATTTGTAATAACTTTTTACCCTTCTTCAATTCCCACCATTGCTAACAGCCCTTCTTCTTTCCGCTCTCTACGCGGTCGACCTCTAGACCTAATACTACGGGTTTCGGGGTCTAGAGGGGTAAGTCCCTATCAGGGTCACAGGCAACGCGAGGTATACTTTCTTTATCCCATATTCTCATAAACCATCAGGCGAAGGCCCACCGGGACGCTTCCGCCGAAGTAATTACGGGGGTTAAAAATGCCACGCGCAACCCCCCCATGGAAAATAATGGGTTTTAGAAATGCCGACGGAGGTGAAAATTTGCGGGCTTAAAGGGACCGCAAACGTAGTGATACATACACACTATAGTTACTTATTTACTTTGAACCCGTAAAGCGCGAAAAATAGTGAGGCTTTTACGGCAACGCGGCTGACTCTGCAATTTAAGAATTTATTTATTCCCCATCCTCCGACGATCCACCAGAAACACGAGTAAAGTACTTCAAAAATTATTCCTCTTCTCCACCTATGTCTTACCACAAATATATTTCAAACCGTTGAAATATGTAAGAAGGCATATATAGTATCGTACACAACATACGCATATATGTCACGAGATTCCGAGACACCTAACCCGAAGGAAGCAAAATGTTTTTGAGTCGCGTTGTGGCTTGGCTAGATTATGTTAGCTTCGGATGAATACAAGAAGAAGCGCTCTGCAGAGATACTGTATATTACTGTATAATCCCATGACAAAATAGCCCTGCCCACGTCTCTCTTTGGCATATAAGGTGCCCACGGCTATAATAAACAATCTATAGGTATATAGTAACTACGAAAACAAACACTAGAATGCAGCTCCGCCATGCGGTAATAATTGTAACTACTTAAGAGGTGTGCTGGTCGCGCCAAGCGCGATCGTGGCGTTTGCGTGTACTAGGTATAAGTATTGTGTCGAAATCAAGTTTCAGCTTTGCCCTCTGTCCTCGGTTATGAATTTCGCTTTTTCCTTGGCAATTGAAAGAAAGTTATATTATCGTAAAAAGCTACGCGTATTCCTCCTTCTTACGCTGTTTGAACTGGCGGACTCGTGACGTTGCCGCACCGGGACGCTCTGATCCAGGATCTGGCAAAGCTATGAAATAATTCCGAGCTACTTTTATCGGTTCTGCGCGTCCTGCTGTCATTGTACCCAGGATTCCCGATTCGCTTCGGTAATACAAGAAGTTTAAGTGCTCGTTACCGTTTTCTTAATGAAAAAGTTTAAATTGACCTTATTCGGTAACGTTATTGTCCATTCCACATTCCAATTTGTTTTTAATTTAATGCTGATGGAAAAGAAAAATTATGTTTGGTCTTACGCGAGAGCCCGTCCAGGGTCTAATGGGAATCTAAAAAACTTTCTCATGAACTTCATTATTTTTGCCATGAACAGATCTTCTAAATGGTCCGGGATATCCTAATGACCCAGTGATGATTGTTCCATTTTTTTCTTTCTTCTCCTTTACTCAAGTAATTTCGAAAATGCGATATTTTCTCATTATGGTGTCCGGTCTGTGTACCTGGGAAAAGTTCATTAACTCGTAAAGGTATCCCGGCCCTGTATCCCTGACCCTAACGCCCACTCACCTATCGTGCCTCCTCACGGCATAATATCATCTTTGTATTTGCCAGAGCACTTATAGGTATGTATACACACATGTCAGTGTGATGTTTGAAGCACACGTGGCCATGTGGCAAAGTTATCCCCCACCTACCTAGGTGCATTAGCTCTCTCTTGTGCTATACCTTGCCTAGTCTGACCCATACATCGCCTGTTCCTCTTGGCACATCAGCAAGGATCAACTCATTACCAGTTCATGCACGTGTGGTCATCTTATGGGATGATGAAGGCTGCCCTCGTGCTGTACTGTAATTACTATGGTTCGCAAGGACCAACGATGCCTCTAGGCAGTTGGGAGAAATCAGCGGAATCAGCGGTCAATTCTCGGGTAAGAACGCGATGTTTTTCTGAAACTTGATAGTGGAAATGATTAGCTACATAGGCACTTTTTGTTCGTGTCGTGGTACACGCACGGGGGGAGCCTTTGGTCAGTGTACATTTTTTTTGGTCAGCCTACGGTTTAAATTACCCACATGCTCGTAATAAAATTGTCGAGGTCTACTATATATGACAATATGATAATTTAAGAACTGACAGGAAATACGAATGGGAAAATTTACCATTTCGGAAAATACGTAATAACGTTCATGCGTGGGACTGTTTTTTTTTCACTTCTCGGAGCACGAGATCCTTCCGATCGAAGTGAAATGATACGGTACCTACTTACGGCGGGCTGGTGGGTTACGCCCACGGTACAAACGTTTCCAAAGAAGGACAGGTATGTAATAAGGAAGAAAGATCTTCGAAACGTAATTCAATCGGAAGTCTAGGGAGTTTTAGGTGGGGTCCAGGGTCATGATATCGTTAGGCGAACCCCGTCAGCGTTAACTTTATTTACCTCGGACCCCCTTCCCCCCCACTGTGCTTCAGGGGGTGGGTTCGGGGGCTTGGTAAGTATAGCACGAGATCGTATTACTCGGTGGATGCCATTAGCCAACGGTTACGCAGGTCGAGCTCGGTTTAATCGAAGGCGGATGGGTAAGAGTGAGCGGTGGCAAGGTTAAAAGATTGCAATATCTATAGCCAATAGTGGAGACTCTTTTGAACCACGGTATCATCCCGCGTTAACCCCACTATACGAACACTCCCATATACGGATTCAATACGTGATGTAGTTTCGCCAGGGGGATATTTCCTATAGCACTACCATAGATACCACACCCCTTTCGCCTTATGCCAACGTGCCAAGAGTACAGGATCCCATCTATCATGTAGATGCCTCTTAACTGATCGGCTTCGTAATTTTGCTCAACCCCACTTCCATGAACCTGGGAACCCCTACGGTCCTATTATACTCCTACTTCCTATTTCAGGGCTGCGCCCCTGTCCGAAATGAAGAAATTGACTGGCCGTTCGACACTGCGCCTCTTTTCCATCATAGTCGTTACTTCCTGTTGTAGAACGTTTGACTCACAAGGCAATGCAACGCGGTATAATTTTTTTTTATTTATACACGAAATTAAAGTTTCATCTTAAGTTAGGTACGACAAGCAATGACAGTTTTATATTTAAAAAAAAAAAGCATTCTTTAGACGAAATTCGTGGTCCTTTCTCCAACTTTCTTTTTCTTTTACTTGTCACGTAGGGACAAACTAAATTCATCAAGTCTTGCGCGCGAAGGTTGGGTTGAGGAGGGTTCGTTCGAGGATAGTGACCCACATTTTCCGTTGATCCCCCGTCCGAAATCATCCGTAGATATAGAACCGCCTTCGCCGTATACAACGGCAGAACCCTCTGAACGTCCGATGACGTTTTCGGGAGTTGACAACCCTGCCTAATATTATTAGGACCCTCGTTCAAGTATCCAGGAGGCTCGTTACGATAATGACAGCTCTCGGTGGCACTGGGAATCATTATGGAATCATCTTACCTTTCTCAGGACATTCGCGTCATAGCCATTCGATGACCGTCAGATATCTATACTCGCGTATCCGTCTGCATTCGTATCCGTGCGTGGCCTTTAGTTTCGACAATCTGTCATATGTGCACATTCACACACGTCCGAGTGAAATTGGTACCCCGGGTATGTACGCTGTCACTCGGTGTTCTGGGTGCATAACCAGGCTGACCGACTGTAACTGGGTCAGTGGCTAATAGCTGTGTAGTGTGTGTACAGTCAGGGTGTTGGCTCTAAACACGTGCACGCGTGAGCTCTAGTGCGGCTGATGGGCATATAGTATATATATCTCAGATTGGTCCAGAGTGGAGTATATATATATACATGTGCACACGTGTATCGGATCTATATAAATTAATGTACGAGCATAGATACCGTGATGTCCTGTGCACGCATCTACGTATAAATCACTATATGTATAATACGTTTGTTTACCATATGCAGGTAATGCGGAAGTATAGATATTCGGCTTGAACTGTTTATTGGGTTAAATCCTTCGGTTCTTCTTTGTTTGTTATTCGCTCGTACAGCATAAAGTTCCGTGATCTATTCTTGGCTAATAAGTTCAGTATGGCAGCGCCTGTCCTGGTTAAGCTTATCAATCACTTCCCATTGACCGACTTAGGGCAATTCTAATCACTCGAGACTCCAGTCATCCGTAAGCAACGCGAAAAGCTTATGAGCGAGCAAGAGGCGCGAGGAATAAAATGGAGCGAGAGAGACATGGGTAGTTTAGTAGTTCTATCAAATTAATCGATATCGGTTGTTTTCAGTATTACGTGAGAAAATTAATATCCTACAGCTTGAGAATCCGGTAGCAGTTGGCTGTTCCAACTGGATACTTTCTTTGCGAAGCTCTCCATCAATTTCACAGCTTCCCGAGAAGATTCCACTCGCGTGACTTTTTTTCTACTTCTCCGATAGATATTTCTCAAGATATTAATGAAATTTTGCGCAAGAACCACTATCGAAAATACTTCTCTGACTGCAGCTGCGAGCGCGGAATTCTCCCAGAGTTTAAAGAAGAAAAAAATTATATTGATTGACCGAAATACTGCGATAGAGATATTCGTGCTTTTCGTGCATCCGTTTGTTTTTGTAAACCACGAATTAAGCGGATTTTTCGTTTGGTCAATATTTAATATAGAACTCGAAGGAATTTTATGTCCATATCAACTATCCGCGTTGTACAACTTTTAGTTACTGCCATTATACGGTAGGGGGTGCTGACTATTCATAGAGTTAGTAGGCAGACAGGTAAGCAAGCAGACAACAGAATGGACAAATGTTGGCTCGGCGCGAGTGCTCTCAAGTGGCCATAACGCATACCAACAAAGTAAATGCTCGCTAGTAGATCCAACTGAGTGGCTGGAACTATGAAAAGTGCTTGGTACCACTGTTATGGACAGCGAGGGTAGCCAGCAATAGTACTTAGCGATATAGAGACCGAAGCTGTATAAAGTTGGCAATACTGACGCTATCGGACATAATTGAAGGAGCCACAGATAACGTTGAGTTGAAAGGTTTAAAAATATCGAGAAACGACGGTACGCCTACAGCAGTGGTGGCACTCGTAAATCTAAAAATAATGATCTGGTAGTATCGAGCTAGTAGCTAGTATTTTTGGTATGTGATTTTTTTTCGAAACTCAATCACAGTTCGAGCAATCAGTCGTTTCTAGACTTTTTTTCTACTTATCTTGGAATTATACGTACATGAAATACTACTCGAAGATTCTAGCGACTAAAGAATTTGTTTTATCGGTGTCTGTCGACAATCTTGAATAAGTTTGATTTATACGCAAAGAGATGACGAAAGGATTTTTTCTCTTTTTTTTAAAATTACCCGATCCTTGCTACTCTAGCAAAACTCCTGAACTCGTAGAATATTTGTAAAAGACAATAAAATAAAGTTTTGGCCATTTTGCCTTAGCCTTAAGAAGTTTCTCAGTTCGGACAACGTAACGCGAATCTTCCAGTCGGTCAGCCACGAACAATCTTATACACAATTTGAAGAAAGGAGTTCGTCAGATATAGTTGCTCCCATTTCCCATATCGCTTAGCTGCGCTCCAGCATCCGACGTCATCTCCAATCCAGTCTTACAAACATAGGAACGGTTCGTTACTTTCGTTAGAATCGCGAAACTAACTCGATGATCACATTACGCTAACTGAATCGTGAATTCGGGCCAATAGAGAATAACGTCAACGGATGCACTAACTACCATAACAGGATGGCAGTAACTAGTCAGTAACTCGGAACCGGTGACGAGGTGCCTGTCAGAGAGACTACCGGACTAGGCAGCTGTCACGGCGTTCCCCTTTTCACAAAATTCAATCGGATTAATCAGATCTCTTAGTAAACAATGCTAATGACAGTGTTGATTGAGGGCCAATTGCATGGGAAGAGTAACGAGTTTCCAGAAAAGTTATAAATTTGCGCGATAATAAAACGGGAGGGAAAAGACGTAATAGATTTGGAAAAAGGATCATAGAGAGAAGGAGAAAAAAAAGTTAAAAAATTTTTTATTACGGAACAAAGATACCGTACCCGCATTGTTGGTGTTCGCGAATGATGAATAAAGGTGAAAGGGAAAAAATAAAAAGTACAAAAAATGTAATGAAAACTTATCAAAATTCATTTTATCTCAATTAAACGTACGTGATTATACGTTACCAGTTACTAAGGTACCCAACGATCTATTTAGTTAACTCTAAATACCTTACGTCAGAAGACTTCAATGTATACACATACGTCTATTATTTCCACTTGACGGAAAAACGTTTCCGCACATTTGCCGATTCCTCGTGTGCCTAATTAACAATCCTCGTTAATTAGTCAGCATAGGCATACCTGGGACGGTGCGGAAGAACACACAATACGACTACCAAAGGACAACACTTAAGGATCCAGCATTAGCAGCAGCTTCCTTAATCATGAATCCAAGGTGCTCGTACCGAAACTGGTACCAACGCTCTTCAGTTGGCAGCCCTTAGTGCGTTAGACATTATGTAACCAGTTACTAATAGGGGTGCCATAGGCAAACCTCTCTGTTGTTAACTCAACGAATGCTCTGATGAATGACACTTGGCGACGCGTCTCTGTCTCTGGGCTCTACGTGCAAACAGCGTACGTCTGCCTATTTACAAGTGTGTTGAGTGGGGTGGCACGATAGAACTCCGATAAGGGTGGAGATAGTTGCCATGTGACGGGGATAAGGCCCGCTTTAATTCGAGGCTCCTCTCGGCTAATTACCGGCATCGGTTCCTCAATGGAACTAGCGAATTTAACGAGGTTTGCTTTTGGGGTCTTACGTCCGTGATGTACGTACGTGTGTGCGCGCGTGCGTGCGTGCCAGCAGAGTAAAGATACGATTCACACAATCTCTGTGACCGTCCGGTTTAACGTGGAGACATGCAGCAGTATAAAAGAGTGTACAGACTTTTAGATAACCCTTTAAAAAAATTAAATTCCCTCATGGCAAATTTTAATTTGTGCCGAACTGTTATTTCCTACCCTTTCTATGGGTAGTGACTCTTTACACACTTACACGTGTACTTTTACATTGCAATTGGCTGTGTACGAACACAGACTCGATATCTAAGCATGTATCGTTATACACGTTTTCCATTGTATCAGCGTCGTCAATTATGTTGGTCTTTTAATTTGCATGAGTACTAAAATATGTACGCTTAGATTTGAGGTCTGTTTGCGTACATGCATAGTCAATTTCAAGGTAAAAATAATACTTGAAAGTGTGTAAAAAGTGCAGGAAAAATTAGATATAAGAGAACTTAAGTGAAATTTAAGTTTAAATATAATAGTACTGCTTAGGGTATTTTGTCTGTGGATTCTGGAACACATACTACGTGTGTATTTTGCATCTTAAATAAATATACATGATTTATGGCCTTGACATGATACCGATCTCATCAAATACTGTTGATCAATGGATTGAACGTATGTTTCTTTTTTGATCTTTTATTTTGTTAGTATTCTAAATTCAAATAAGTTGAACCAAGAATGTTATAAGAGCTTTCCTTAAATTTCAGCGTTTCTCAGCTGTCCGCGTCTTCTTTCTTCCTTTCAATTTTATTCGTCTTCCTTTCACGCAACATCGTGCCACTCGGCTCGCTAGATACTCGCAATGGAATCAGCATTGTTTGTGACTCAAGAGGACGCTGTTCCTCCCACCGGAAGAGGATTTTATCATTATAATAAGCGCGTTTATCCCTCGTAGTTTCCCTCCCGCGTGGGATATACACGCATACACATCAGAGACACAGATGTACTACGTCATTATATTCGCTTTACTTATTGTACGTGAATTATCTTCAAAGGAGGGAATTTACGCCTCTTATCAAACTCCTTTCGGCTTGGATGAGCAATGCGTCTGTAATGGCGATACGGGGACCCATTTACATAAGGAATAAAGCATATCCATTTTTTGTGATTCGGTGTACAGCTATAACGTAAACTTATTGGTGAAGTATCGCTTCTCCTTGAATACGGAAGGGCAAAAAAGTTTGAGACGTCTCTCGAATTTATCTCTCGCTTCTGCAAGCCCAAACTACTTGCTGCGACTTCCGTTTTTCTTCCTTCTTTCTCATTCTTTCCTCCATGACGTTCCTCTCGATATCTTTTATTGCTTTGGAAATGATGGACGAATCTTTCGAATTTGTTTTATTTTTTGGTGAACGGGATAACCCGAAACTGTGTAAATGTAAGTGTACAGAAGTCCGTAAGCGTGGATAATAGCGGCGGTTATCGCGGACGAGAAAACTTTTTTACGTTTCGGCGTTTTCCTTATTTTGCCGAAGAGTGCCTGTGCGTACAGGCGCAGGATGGGCCAACGGCCTCAACCCCGTAATCTATAGGAATAAATTTCTAAGGACACGAAGTAATAGAAAGGTTCCTGGCATTGGGGGAGAGAGATATGTGGAGACGAAATATTCACCGAATAATGATAACAGTAATAACGCCAGAACGCGAAATACGATAAATCAACCGGAATTATTTCGTCCCGCAACAAGACGCGCATCTCTTAATGTATAAGCCGCCAAAATTATTATTTGCTGAGTTGTCAGCATTTGCCTTTTCTCTGATATTTGGGCGTTATTCGAATTTTTCGCTCTCTACGCATGACCCCAAATAACAATCGAATTCGAATCGTTCATTAAAAAGAACAAACACGAGAATCCAATAGTCTCTTCGTCTAAACTCTAAATGCATTTCGTATGGGAATTATGCAAGTGTATATGAATCTAAAAAAAATTATCTATTTAAATCTAAGTGGAGTTTAAATACACTAACGACGTAAGGGGAAAACTATATCAGTATGTAGAAAGCCGATATCCGTGAGGTCACCTCGTAACAGGGTCACTGGATAATCAATACAAGCGCAATTCCGCACACTGTACAATATGTATACAATACGACGTGTGTATACGTATGTAAAGTAGAAGCGAATCTACTGTAGGTGTATTCGAGAAATTAACGCGAATTGTATAACTGTGGATTGAAAACTGTTTACAGCTTTCTAGTAATTTCGAAAATTTCTCGTTAAACGTCTTTTGCTATTGCGATGCGTAAGGTAAGTAATGCGTGTCGATCGAAGAGAAAATAAAGGGAACATTGCGAACTCCTTGGGAAGTTCAAGGAAGGGAAGCGCCACCGAAATTCTACGAGCTTTCGGACAATTAAAGTCTTGAATTATGAATCGGCCGTAACAAGGCTCGGGCTCGAGATACCTAAAGCTCAGACGTCACTTCCTTTGTTGGAATACACCCTTCACCGGCCACCTACACGCCCAAGCTACGCCACGTCTACCCTGTGCTCTTTTATTATTCTTGCTTTTTGACCATACCGAAATATCCCTCTGTTGTTACGGACATGAACTATCACAGATACGTTTAAACTCTCTTGGGGCATTCTGTGATTTTAAAATCTGCGTGTCCGTCGAGCTGCGTAAAATTTTGAAAGTCAGTGCGAAGATCACTTTCGCCGATAATACAATAATGATTAAATTTTGGGCTTCGCTTATTTTCAATTTTTTTCTCTCTAATGACTCGATAATAGTGATACGGCGGGCTGGAGTACGTATATATAAATTGCGTATATAAGTGTAGATACTGCATCCAATATGTATGTACATATGTCTATCTATACGGCACGTATACCTAATCTATATGCAGGGTGATTATTATCCGGTTATGCTTTGAAAATTTAATTTTGATTCCTCAAAGGAGAGACAAAGCGGATAAGATAATGCTGATCCGATGAGAATATTTTCTTACGGAAGAATTTTAAAGTCCGATTAATCAAAGAGTTACTGTTGTACTCAAACACTACCGTGCACTATCTTTATTCGAAGTAAGAAAATTCATTGCATATTCGAATTTTCCTTAAACTTGGAATTGCGAGCAGATATTTTTCGCAATTTCAAGTGTCAAAGTACGCGCAGTACTCTGTGTCAGCTCTGCAGGGTTCGGAAGTCTTTAGGTACCTACTACGTACTCTCTGACTCTTGAAGAAGTGCAACTTTATATTAATTTTGAATGCAATCCTGTCAGACATTCCTGATCGAACTAATTTGAACTTCCCTTATCAAGAAAATCATTAAGATTCACGTACACTTTTGCCTCAACATTTTTTGCAGAATTTACTTTCGGCAGGAATTTACGCTTTCGGAGAATATGTTCGAAGGATCTGTGCGAATTTAGCCTCCGGGTTTGTATTTTAGAAATACTTTTTCTCCTCCTTTTTGCATTTGAGTTATACTATATTGAAATTCGGGAAGACCGGATTCACATTAGATCCATCGCGTTGGAACAATGCAATAGTTTTTGGAATTTTTTTGCTAATCATTTATTAAACTTCTTACCCTGTTTGCTTTTGTTTGCACACTTGCCATTTTTAAATAATCATATAAACATACTTTGAATCAGTTCCGCGAAGTCACAACAAATTATTATTCACATTTCACGAATTTATTGGTAATCATTCGCTAAAGTTTATGCCTTGACTAGTTTTGCCTGCTACCCGAGTATCCTTAAAGAAATACAAGATATCCGCCTAGAATACCAGAGATACAAGAATTTCCCAGCTAAGCTAAGAGAAGCTTTCGTGTTTGCTTTATAAGATGAGAAGGTTAACAAGCGACTAGCAAAAGATTTGAAAAGGTTGCAGTTTTTCAAATAGGGTGACTAAGGTAAATCTGACTCATTTAAATTTAAATTTAGTGGAACGCAAAGTCGGTAAAAGTGCAAATTAAAGTAATAAAGGCGTAAACCTTAGTAAACGATTAACAAACGTCATGAAGAAAAAAGATTGTTTAAATCGAAACTTATGGGCGAACCTTCACATTGGTATTTCAGTGATCTGCGCACCCTCTACATCATGCATCATCAGGTATATGTAGGATATAGGGTAGTATGAAAATGAGATTGTAGGCTAAAGGGACGGAGGCCGCATTGCGCCAGAATCACGTCTTCTCGTGCCTCGTGCTCCTCTCAGCTTCCCTCATCAACCCCGATGCCTTCACCTAATTAAATGCCTGCTGATTGGCATCCCGTGGCATCTTCCTGGTTACGTCATCACGGCCTAGTGCTGAAGATACCCGTTTTAGCTCCCTGATGTGTCATTTCACGTAAAAGGCACTTCCCTATGGCCAAATAATTCACAACTTCGTGACCCTCGTCCTGAATCCGAAAATTGTCACATGAAATTCGCCAAGGTCATTTATTCGTCATATACAAATCGTGCAAAATAAATTTTGCAATAGCACTGCCTGTATCAGAATCTACACGAAATTCGCATCTATCTTTTTCAAGTCCTTGCATTAAAACAGCCTGGAAAAGATTTTACGTTGTAACAATGTGCAGGCCGTTCTAGTTTTTCTTTCGTTCCTCGCCTTCTCGGCCTACCGAACCCGATTTCCATTTAATAACTCACCTAAAAAGCTCTACGTATGAAGCTGAATTTCGTTATATGACGGATCTATTTCTTTTTTATTGTTTTATTTGCGTACTCTTTTTAATTAACAGTGAGAAGACGATATTGAACTACACCGAGCTCGTAATTCAACCTGAGAGCGCTTCATTAATTGAGTTTCTCGCGCTTTTTATCTCTTTTCTTCTTTTTAACATTATCGTTATTTTGTTTTTTTTTTCAGTTCATGATTTCATGTACACGTGCCGATAATTATGAATTCCAATTAAGGTATACACTTATTAATGAAATAATTTTTCAACAGTAAAAATGGCAGCAATTAACAAGCATTCTAAGTTAGAATATAATGTAGCCTTCATCCGCTGCATAACGTGCACGTAAACGTAGCAATTACTCGGTTGTTCCGAATCGCCAACACAGACAGCCACCCTCGAGTACCACCGTCACCCCGAAACCACCCAGGGCAAATGATAGCCCCTAGCCTGACGTGAGCAGAAACCTCTTCATAATTAATGTTATTTACGGCAGTAGGAAACGCAGCCATGTTGCAACTGACGTATTTGAAGAAGAACAGAGTGAGGGAAGGGAAGGTGTACCTAGACATAGAAATTGATGGAAATACAAAGGGAGAGGGGAGAGAGAGAGAGAGAGAGAGAGAGGGGGGGCCGGGAGGTGGAGTGAGCGAGTAAACCAGTCTCTACAGTGTATTATATATTTTCCTAGATAAAGTACACTGGTCCATGCAGCCACTAAACGCGCCATCAAAAACGGTAGACATAATATCGCACAGGTTACACAGAGATTAGAATACAAATTTGCTGTGTTCGTCGGGGCTTCTTGTATCACGTAGCCATTTCTTTTTTACCTCTTTCTCCCTTTTTCGTCTTCTCTTACCTCACTAACGAACCTGCCGGACACGTTTGCCAGCTGCTTCGCTCATCCCTATGATAATACCCCTGAGTGTCAGGTATACCTATCCCCATATTATTTTCACGGATGTAGGGAATAGATTGATTATGACATGCATTATAGGACGTACCTACTTGGCTACCATGACGTGGCTAATCTACTTTTTTTTACCTAAAAACCAGAAATTTACCGCCCGTACGATCACTATAGAATCGGATGATGCGTTCGTTCCAGAGGTGACGATGTGCAACGATCGATCGAGCTGCTGGACAAGGTGCTCTCCGAGTACGACGAGCACGAAACGGAAGCGGAAGTCGGAGGTGGTGTCTTGGGGGTTGTCGGAGGTCTCGGAGAGGTCGTCGGGGTCATCAGGAGTGTCAATGCTGGCGATTGCGGTAGCAACACGGAGCCGAGTATCGGTCTCACGCCCGACGACGAGAGCCCATCCTTAGGTATATACATATATATATATATAATAACTAGATACATAAAACACATATATATATATACATTTTGCACCACGTACTACATGCTTCATGCAATTAGATTGCTAGTTACGTGAATCACCGTAGTTACGGGGTAAAGGATTAGAGTCACACATGATATTCTTAATTAACATTAGTATATACATAAATATGTAATTATTCTTCCCCATTACAGGACACCAGTCCGAAGACGACGGCTACATGAGTATGAATGGACGTAAAGCCAAAATGGCTTTGGTAGCACTACGTCCAGTTCCGGATTGTCCAGAGCCTCAGGATCCAGTTGGATTACCACCATCGGAATTTCCACCGCCGCCCGAAGAAGCCGAACGTATTATTTCGACGCTCCTCCCCATGTAAGTCATTTTATTTATGACAGCTTTGCCCTCCCTTGTTTTCTGCTTGTCACTGATCAGGGCCCTGGTACGGGAAAGCTTGTTAAGAAACGGAAACAAACGACCTGATATTGGTGCTGCTGTTACACGATACGTAGTACCGTTTCGGTAAAGGATGTGAACGCGAATTTATAGTTCTATCGTCGCGATCCTTATCACTGGCGCTCACGAGCGATATAGAAAAATCACAATTACCTGAATAAACAGAAATTCGTTTTTCGGAAGCAATACCTGATGCATAAAATAAAAGATACTGGGAACAGCTTAGATCTGCGACCGATCTGAGCTGTATGTGTTCTATAGCGTTGTCCCTCTTGCACTCACGAAAACTCGATAAATCCAAAATCTGAATTCCTCCTTCGTTGGGTCCAACGTGACTACACGTTACACCCTAGTGAGACGTCTATTTCTGGAAAGTAAATTTTCGACCCGGAGGCTTGTTAATTTTTAATCGATTTTATATTATTCACCAACTTGGATCCCATCACCCTCTATTTTATTAACGAATGCGCGACATTGCCAGTTCTGTTTCTCTGACATGTCTTCTCCCAATGGTATTGCTTCCTCTTTTCTCGGAGATTTGTTCGAGATACGCACTTTCGCCCTCCATCTGTTCTTCATTTATATTTATGATTCATAGGCATTGGCACTCGGAGACAAGAAAGAGGAATGATACTTAGGAGAAAAGGAAAAACCTTAGGGAGGTGTTTTCAACGCGAATAAAAATTCGAGTTTGACTGGAGTGTTACCTGCCTGTCTTATTACACGGTACTAGGCTTTTCTATTCGGCCGGAGACTTTACGTGGCTTCTTCCAGCACCCTGGGGGGATTTTTATTCGTTATGGATCAGAGTGTTTGGGAGAGAGAGAGAACGCGGGATAGATTAAGGGATTTTCAGGGTGGCGTACTGGCCACTGTCCACGTGAACGAATTCGCCAGATTTCACCCTCAAGTATCCCATATTTCTTTCGTACTGTCCTCCAGGATTTTCTCAAGGACCTCCGTTACTTTTTCTTTTCCCGTAGGACGAAATATATTTCAAGTGATTACTTGCGAACGACGGCAATGAGATTATCATGCGCCCCTAGAACATTGTCGCCCTACGATTGTTTATCAGCATCGATAAAATTTTCTTGGTGAACTTTTAATTGCCTTAATGGACGGGAGAGAAGCAGTGGAAGATTCGGTTGACTTTCAGTTTTTTCTCAATCACACTACTGCCTCCCTCTCGCAAGCCGACTATTATGAGCTGCTAGTCCTCGAGGTACAATCAAACTTTTCTTCGCAACCTTTCATCCCTATTCGAAGCGAATCAGTAGCCTGGGAGTTCTGATAACACCCGAGGAATTTATTCCAGCCCCTTTTACTTTTTTTTCTCTTTCAACCGAGTTTCTCAGCCTTTACTTTTTTCTTTAGTCAATCCCTTACCTATTGACATATACGTAATGGTACGTCTAAGAAGCTCCAGGGCCACTTCTATAGAAATAAGCATTATTATAATTAGTCGTCTTTAAAACAGCCAGACAACATTCACTATTGCCTTCAGGTTTTGATAGTCCCATCTATTAAATTGAAAACACACGCGTTGAAGTTAATCGATACACACAGTAAACGAAGACTACTGGTGACATCCCTTCATTGATAAAATGATAAGCTGTACACCATAAAGTGATATTGTGCTACACGTAAAAATTTTTATCAGGGTTTCCCCGGGAAACTCAACGAAGAGGAGTACGCAGTCTTCAGGACGTAGAAACGGCCGGCAGCAATGGATGGCTGCAATGGACGATAAACGCCATGGACACGCAGTCACCACTCAGACTACCTTGGTAAGTCTAAGTAGCGTGAGAGAAGAATGAATAATAAAATTAATTTCTCTCATTTTAAGACCTTGAAAAATTGTACTTACGTATAATGAGTTCATTAATGTCTATTCGTGTCTCCTTTCAGCCCAAGACCAGACACCAGAGACCCTACGGATGGGAAAATGAAAATGTCTCAAGAAAGATCGAACCATTTCGACTGTCCGAACCTCCAAGTCCGCCAAATAAATTCGCCAGTCTGCCGTACGATGCCAAGGTGTCTTTCGACTGGATACCACCGAGGACCAATCCTGCCGCCGTGGAAAGACACCGCGAGGTGCGTAGAAGATCATCCGAGGAGGAGGACATGTTACCGGAACGTAGGAGAAATCATCATCATCGTCACAATCACCATCATCAGAACGAGGGTAGCACAAGAAGCGTGGGTGGTAGCGATCGCGTTGTAAATTCGCAAAATTCACGAAAGCAGAGCCGTCAGAACGAAATAACGAAATCCAGCAGCGTCGAGGATCATCGGCTTCTCGCGAATCACGGGCGAACGACAGCGAGCGATCGGGAATCGAGACGCAGAAATAATTCGGACTCGAGCGAGGGACGATTTTCCCGAAATTCCGAATCGGAACGCTCATCGATACCGCGCTCGAGTTCCGTCAGTGTCGAGAGATTTTCCATGAGAGCGAATTGCGATAGTTCCGATTTTTCGCGCGCTAACTCTACCTCCAATGAGAGATTTCATTCGGATTTCTCAATAGCCGTGGCCAGTGCAAGCTCGAACGATCATGTCTCGGTACCCACGTCCGATCCATTCTCCATTAGAAACCTGGATTTTTCATTCTCGCTACCGCGAGCTGATTCCGCTGAGAGATTCTCAGGTAGAACCTCGGATCGCTGCTCCGAGGAACGGTACTCCGACATGTTCTCCACGAGAAACTCGGACTTCTCTACGAGGAACTCGGCCGACTTTCGTACGCAATCCGAGGAGGAGGAACATTTTTCGGACGACTCCTTGGAGGAACTTTTACCACCACCACCTCCGATCAGTAAGAGACATTCTATAGCCTGGGAAGTCTCACTCGAGGATGATCCTCTCTATGCACCTGGTAGTACCAAAGTCGTTGGTAGAAGACGACGAAAGAGCAGTGATATATCTAGTAAGTAATTTCATTCTATCGTCATTGGCAATATTGAACTTTGCTGAATAGTTTTTTCGTATTATTTGCAATGGTAATGCAAATGTCTAATCTTGATTGCAGGTGTTGGTTCGGCATCAAAATTGCGAGATTTCGATGATTGGCCTGATCCACCGTTATCAACGACAGAAGATGATCTCGTGTCCCCGTATTCGGACTCGTCTACAAATGATCTCGATCAGATAAGGCCACAGGATCTTACCAAGAACGGTACATACGTCATACGACGTGGACGCAAACGAGAACGCAAAGTTCTGCCAAAGACGTCGACGAAGACGAAGAGCATGTCCTTTGAAAATTGCGAAGATAATCGACTGTCCGACATTAAACGTTACTCCAGCACTTTTGACAATATCAAGAGTTTGCTTAAGGAAGGAAAGTTGGAGGGATTGGATGAACCGCCGCCAGATTTCCCTCCTCCTGTTCCACCGGATCTCGTAAGGGGCGTATCACTTCCAGTTATCAATGACGAGTTTGAAAATCGATCGGAACTCGACGTACCCGACGAGCAGCAGGAGTTATCATTAAATAAAAATTACTCGGAACTTGGTAAGAAACGTAACTCGACAGATCTGTCTCCACTGCCAGCATCGCCTCTGGATAATGACGAGGATGATAATGATCAGAATCATCATGCGAAAAATTGTTTAAAAGACTTCAAGAAGAAAGGATCTTACTTCACAGAGAAACGAGAGTGCAATGGCCTCGCTGGTATGACTACATCCAAGAGTCTGGATGGGAAAATAGCTGGTAGTACGCTGGTTACCGAGGAGGTATTAATAAGATCGGCAAACGACAGATTGGATACTAAGATCCCGGTAAATATATTGATAGAGGATCAGATAGTCAAGAAGGCGCTGACTGAGAACCGGCGACAGTTGGAGAAAGTTAGCGACGCCATTAAAGAGATCGAAAGTGTGAAAAATAGCGAATCCTATGAGTGCAAAAGATGGCGTAATGGCGAGACGAAATCATCGTCAAAGAGGAACAGTTACGAAAATGATAACAAGGCAGTGGACAATCTGTTCGACAATCGTACCAAGAAGCAGCACAGTTCGGATTCAGAGACGTCGAAAACGTCCTCCGAAGGCGAATTTGATCGAAGAAAGACGAATAGTTCCGATGTCTATTCGTCTGGCAGGAGATTGCGACAAAATGGCATTGAGAATCATAAAAATGATCAAAAGCAAATTGAAAATGTAATCGACGCCATATTAGAGGACTCGAAAAATCCCGATTTTCAGGTAAGTCTATTACTACGTTCCTGTTTCTTGTTCTCTCTGAATTCGTTACCTGATATCGAATGGAATGATAATAGTTTAGTCTTCTGAATGGCTACTGCGTTTCCGTACAATGGATCTGCGATGCTTGGTAAAAGGAATAATAGAAAACAATGGTCATTCATGAGAAGCGCGACGAATTATTCGACTTTATCATTCGTCATCGTTAATTATTGCACTGAATGAGTACCGATGAATATAAAATCGATGATAACAACCAGAGAAGAAACTATTACCATTATATGCATTGTATGTCCACTAACAATTGATTCACGAGTATAATTTACTTTTTTAAAAATGACTTTTCTTTCTATATCAACCTTTGATGTTTCAGGTGAGTGTAGAAGTATTGGAATTTCCACCGCTGCCGCCGTCACCCGTAGAGGAAGCCGACGAGGAGAGTTCAGACGTGGGGAACAGTGCTGTTATCTCTACAAAGAATAAAAGTCATTCGAACAGAACGATGGATTACAGGCCAAGAGTCCCTCCTCACCGGAGCTCCACTGAGTCCAAAGATCATCAGTTGTCATTGAACACTAGATCAATGGATGCTGGCTTTGCCAGAGGACGACGCACTCCTGCTAGCAGTAACTCCAGGAGAGAGGTTAGTTTGATTATCTTGGAAATTTAGTAATAGGAAATAAGAAAAATGTCAAGAAAAACAAGAACCGCCATTCGGGAAATGCAAATGGTCACACACTTGCACAAAACTGTAACATCCTCTATCCAGGGATGACTTTGTGTCTTGTAAAACGAAACACAGTCCGCTCCCTGCCTGGATAGCAAAGAGAGAAATAGAATTGGCAAGGAGCTGACGAAGAAAACAAGTAAAGTCAGTCAGAATGTTGAAGATTCGTGGTACATAATCCCAACTGGGAAATTGAATAGGACGTGGTGTCATCTTGCCTAGGGGCTGCTTAAACTTTCAGTGTGTACCCTAGGATTGAATTACTTCACACGTAAGACGATCGTTTATTGTCCCAGAATTTACCAAAAATACCTTTTCTTTAAATTTCCAAAAACCATACTCGGCCGCGAATCGCATCGTGTAACATTGAACAGCAATAATAATGCACCTTACGTAATATGGCTGCTGTGGAAAAGAGTTTCTATATGCCAAGTACTCGTCGTGGAAAAAGTCCATTTGGAATTATTGTAATAAAAGAATTTTTCTCAAGTATCTGGCAACGTCGTAAAAGAGAATAGTGTCGGTTCGCGTGATATCGTATAAGAAGCGTACAAATAAGTCATCCATGGTACTCATATGTAACGTATAAATCACATAACCGAGGATGCCAACATTACGAATTTCAACAAAAATAAGTCTGCATGAAGGAAGAAAAATAACCATCAACTACTTAAAGTTAACATTAATGATTAATTCTTCCTCTTTACTGCACTCTTTCAAAATGAAATTATCAAAAATTAAGGGAAAATAAAACATAGAAGTAAGAAAAGGACGTCTCCCGAGAAATATAAGGGATCACTATTTTTCTAACTAAAAAAGCAGCCTCATTCATTCGTTCTCGCCGTATACTCATAACTCCAGGGAAATAGCATACTATAACATTTTCTAAGCAAGGCTAATTTTCCAAAAAGGATACAAACTAAAGTGAAAAACTCTTACAGTAACACCCAAACGAGTAGCTTATTTTATATTTCCCTCTATTTCCCTCGTCTCTTCCTCATCAGGCTGTTCCTGCAAATATGAGAAGATCACTACGACCAGTATGCACAATCATATATCATAGTGAATTAAACATGACGTATAATATCCAAGGGAAAAAAAGAAGTCTCGTATTAACCCCCAGTGCTTCGATCAAAAAATTCGACCCTAATCGAGTTTTAGGAGTGTCTGATACCGTATGTAAATTCGAGAGATAGCAATGTGTGCAAAGGGTGGTGGTATCAGAGTGGATGTTGCGAAACAGCTGAGGCAGGAGAAAAATGTGCGCGATGGAGTGAGAAGAGGGTTAGAAATAAGATATAGAGGAAAAAAGAAAGGCTTGAGAAGCAAAAAAAATAGGAAAGGCGTTCAGTTTCGCGTAAGATACATTCGATGACTTCGCAGATAGTTTGAGGGGTAGTTTTTCCTAATCGTGTTTCGCGTCCCGGACATAGTGAAGCATGGAGCATATTGTTTCGCATCTCTAAAAGTTCGGTATGCTGCTATATGGAAGTTAGGGGTTGAGCCTTTCGGGGTTGAAACTGAATAGAGGTTCTGCTGGACTCTCCCTCCCTGTACTCGATACTACGATAAATAAAACATCCCTCGCGTCTACACGCTTTCTACATAATATATGACTCTATATACGGACAGGAGTATAATGTATAAATGCGCCGTTATAGATGTTTCACGAGGAGATACCCTGGTAGATATACCTAGTACGAACTAAGGGTTGCGAATTGTATAGTCTGAGAGTTCACCCTCTCTTGGGCTGTATCTATCCCAGACACGAACTCAATTCTTATGGCGAATTACGCCATTAGAAGACCTATCTAACAAACACGCACCCCCATGGGTATTATTACGTTATACGCGCGTAATGCTTACCCCATTATCCGACTGGTTTTCGTCCAGCCTGACCTGTCTTATACAATGGCCGAGAGAGGTTCTGCACTTTTCAAAAATTTATATAACGCTTTTGGACTTCGGTACTATGTTGTTCTTCGCGAGTGCATTGTGACGCAATGTCCGTAATGTAAATTCTTGTTTTCCGTAAAATGGAGTGGACGACTGTTGACAGACGGTAGAGAAGAAAAAAATTAAAGGGAGAGTCAGGTTATAGAGCTTTCGTAGACTTCAGTGATACATATTTATGTTCTTAATTATTTAAACGGTAGCGCTCGTTGGTTGTTACGACGATGCGCCAGTCGTCGTCTTCCTGATCTTACGGTGCGATTTTCCAGTCGACGGAAGACGTGAAAACTAAGAGATTACCATCGACCAATTACCGCACCACGAAGATATGAATAAACCACCTTCGTAAAGGGCGATAATTGACTACCACTAGGGAACTGGAAATAAAATAAGAAAAAAAAAAGACGAAAAGGGCCTAGGTATCTACGGCTTCCATAAATGAGAAACGCGGACGAAAACCGATTCTCTGTTTACATATATTTATTTTAACTTTGTGTATACAATCCTCGCATTTATGGGCAATTTCTTATTTCTTCTTGTTTTTATGTCCGTTTTGATCATAAACGTGTCTGTCAATGACGTCACCAAACAGAGCTATCGTCATTAAAGGTTGAACTGACAGGTATCTGTCGTGGTTATGGTTATTTTTTTATCCTTTTTTCCCTTAGAAAAATGAAATATTCATTAAAAGGTCGAGAACCTGATGAATCCACGCCAAGAGACAGTGGGGGGTACGCGAAGTCTAAAAGGGTGGCCTGGCGGTTGGATGGTTCATTGTAACTCGGACTCGAAAATATTGGCAATTTTTTTTCCAATGATTGGTCCTTGAGACTTCGATTCAATTGGCGAGGCCGATATGAAAACTCGCGTTGCTGTCAAAATCACTTTTTTAATGTCGAAACGACGACGAGGAAAAATAATTATAGGGGTCGAAGGTCCGTTGTTTTGATTGCTTCTTTAATTTGCAACCTCAAATCATAGGATATCGCATAAATCTCGTAATACGAACGAATGTAAAAAACGCCGTGTTCCTAAGAGTCATTAGTGGGTTCTGCAAGTGTATTATTGTATGGAACAACGAAAAAAAAAACTAAGAAAAGTAAGAAATATTAGGTAGCGAGACAAGGATCAATGGAACCACAGGAGAACTCAGTTTTTATTAAGAATATCGATGCAGTTTTTCCTTATTAGAGTGGCTGGTCGGCGCCTTTATAAAAACGGCAGTAAGGGCGTCTCCCAGACGACGGGTCGGAATTTTAATCTAATAATGGATGGTCACGATAACAAAATGCCAAGACGGCAAAACTGGAGTAAAAGAGGCGGAAAAAGATTAAGGGGCCGGGAAGGTGCTTTGTGAATTTAGAGAATGCGGAGTTGAGGTAATTTCGAATGAGAATGGAAAATCACTGGAAATTGAGAAAATAAATAAAAAACCGAAAAAGAGGACCTATAAATGGGAAATCCTTCTACCAATTTTTCATGAAGTCATTGGGAATATACTTATACATTTTATCACAGAATTCAAGCAGAAAAACGAGAATCCGCGTTAAACGGTATATTAAAATAAATAAAATTACTATCCTTGTAAAGATATGCATATTATATAATTTCAAGGAAATCAAAAGAATTTTTTTATTAGCGGCGTATTCTAATTATTTATATCCAAACACAGGGCGTTAATTAGGCATGGTGGCTCTATGAGAAATTTAAGAAAAGCATATATATAACTTCCATATATCCTTTATATTTACCATGTGCACGACAAAAAAGTACACTGCAGCGTGATCGGCCAATAAGCATCTAGGTAGGTATAGACATGTGGTACATATGTAGCAATGACTCGCATATCGAAAAACGGGTTGCGGACAATAGGATTTGCAGCTGGCATCAAAAGAATCGTCACTTGAGCCATACAGCGAATAAAAAATATTGGTAGAACTGATCGATGATTCGGTTTGACATAAGGGGGCTGTTTCTAAACTTGCTATGAGCATACTCTGTGTTCTCAGTAATGTAGTTTTTATTATTAGAGCGAGAAAGAACAGAGAGTTGTGCCTAATATATACAATATATACATATACACGTAGCTATGGCAATTTTGTATTTTTACTTGTTATTACCAATATTATTTGGGCTACACTCATGCGAAAAGTTTGCACAACCTGTACAGAGTTGCGCGGAAATAAAATAACGCAAGTTCCTATGAAAAGATTGAACGGTGCAACTTCTGCTTTAGGAGCTCTGTCAGCAGTTTTCTTCTATTATCATATTTGTTCTATCGACATAAATTTGTATGCAGGAAGTTCCACATATTATATGTATGCCTTTGAAGAGTGCTCATGAAGAGTTCCTCATAAAAAATTGCATATGAAAAATGTTTATACGAATTTTCGAAAACCAGTACTTTTTCTAGTGAACCACCCAGTATGTATCATATACATAATAAGTATATGCTTATATTGTATAGACCCCGACACTGGTCTCATATGTGTTCACTTAATTTTAATTACACCAGGACTTCGATAAGTCGTAGTGCTATCACTTGAAAAGCCCGATAGATAAAAATTACGATAATTCGAAACATATTTCGTTTCCCTTGAGATTCGAGTTATCGATGTTCCACTGTACATTTTTTTCTTTTTTCTTACAGTTTTCTTTTAAATCTATCACCGGCAATTTCTGTAAAAGCAACTAGAAATGCTGAATGTCAAGACAGATCATCCTCTCAGTCTCTCCCATCTGAAACTGTAAACCCAGATTTTATAGATATTGATTTTTGCTTCAATTTTCACACGATGGAATTTACCAGAAAATGTTATTTTTTATATTACATAAATAATCTTACTATATCTTTTGCTTATAGGTTCCTGTGGAAAGAAGAACCCTTCCAACAGATTTGCCAGGACCATCGAGACGTAGACCTTTTACGAAAAGACACTCGCCCTCTGCAGAGGCCTGCACCTCGAGCGGAAGTGCAGTCGGCGCTGCCGGCGCCACTGGTTGTACCGGCATCGCAACAGGATCCGGTATGCAGACGTCATGCTCCTTACCGGAAACTCCTGTGTTCGCTCGAGGAAGTGATATTCCACGCACTCCTCAACATGCCGGTAATCCTGGGCAATCAAGAAGACAGCCTGGATGGTACGCACCGACTACTGCGACAACTGGGTAAATATAATATAAATAACAGATAGTAAGATATAATCAACTACCGAATCTATAATTAAAATGATTATTAATTAATTTGTAGGTATCGAAGAAACAATCCGGGACTAGAACAGGCGATTATTGGAACGGAGTTACTGAGACTTGCCGGTGGACCAAATCGCGGATGGTACCCGACGAGGAAGGCAAATCAGCCTAGACCCGCTTCCATCGAGCATCTGGAGCGTCTGAATAATGCGTATGATGGACGACTTCCTGGTTCCGGAGAGCAGCGAAAGCCATTGACTTTGCCGACAAACATCACGCCCAACAAATACTTCGGCCAAAGTAAGCACAGCTCCGCGTCCAGCACTCGCGAGGCGCTACGGAGGGTCACTAGCTTGCTCATCAAGAAAGGTAAGCGTCGGGAAACGCGCTAATTAATCCTCACTACGGATAATCATGATTAGGAGTACGCGTCCTCCATATGTACGTAAAGTCGCGATTGCCACTTCGATTCTTATTTCGATTAGGGTTATAATGAAGATAATGTTGTGTCATATTTTCAAATTGCCAAAATAATTTGTGATTAAATCTGCAGGTATGCCGTCACTTGATTCGCTGGATCAGGATTCTTGTATAAAATATATTTTCATTTGTCTGACATATTTAACCATCGTAAAGAATTAAAATACGTGCACAAAGCGCTGTCGATTATAAGCGTACATTATGATGTCATACGCAATAATTATTGTATTGTGCCGAGGACGATGTTACCAATTGTGTTAATTAATTATTAGCAATATTAGTGCAAGAATATCAGCAGATATCAGGATTAGAATTCTTGATGGTGGGAATAAGCCTCGATATTTTGGCAATAAGTTACACAAAGTCCGCTTGTGGGAAACGGGAAGTGGGAATATCGCGTTAAAAGGATTCTCACGGATTATTCTTAACCTCTTCTATGTGACCTTTCGTGGCATACGAGCTCCATTCACTGGATTGGTACCAGCAAGTATAGAAAGGCTTGTACTCCGTCTGGGTTCTCGATGTGCAATGCTTGCTACCACACGAATATCTCTTACTAGAACCGATTACACCAGCACCTTAGTTAATTAACCCTTGATTAGCACAATGGTAGAAAGGCAATCTGTAGATTCAGTGCTAACTGAGATTCTAATCGAGGATTAGTATATTAGCAGCTGGTGCTATCGATTCTTGGAGTTAGTCGAAACTTATCGCACATTCTTCGTGTCGTATGCGTTCTGCGTTATTTTCCTCGCCCAACATGCTGTGCAATAAAATCTTTGCGATCGCACTGATATGAAATCAAGAATAGCTTCATTATAATCAGTCATAAAAATCTATCATTGGTAGTGATTGAACGCTTAACAATTATTTCGCTGAATATAAATACGATTATTTGTCATCCAAAGCTTCCATAGTTCTTCTTTATCCGTGTGATCGTTTCTGTAATCGCTGTGCGCCTATGGCCATTGCATGTTAGACGTACATAATTCCTTCGTTCACGTAGAAATAATTTACTCTAGGTAATTTGAACGTTATTATTGTTCTTCAGATGTAAAATGGGAAAGTTTAATGTTATATAGGGTACCCTTTACTTCTACGATGCTGTGGCTTGTTCGTTAGCCTTTCAAGAGATGGCGCCAAAGTCGAGGCAGCACCATCTTCCCGCGATCAGTTGAACTTTCAAGAACTCAAGTACTGTTGCGACATTCCATTCGAGGCGCTGCATAGAGCTACAACCAATATTTCGTCACACATTTTTACCGAAATTTTTTATCAGAAATAATTATTGGTTTTACAATACCTATTTTTTTTAAATGGCTCATCCAATACTTTTAGTTCGGAATTGGGTGCTGCAATGAACTTTGTCGAACTTCCGTCAGAGGGTACTAGTGTCGTAGTATTCGCTTGGTACAGCATTTTTTATTAGCTTGTTGAACACGTTACCATCGTCGGTAGCCTAGCGGCGTTCATGAGAAGCATTGTAGCAGAATGTAATCAACCTTGAAATCGTGAGGAGAGACAAGGATTAGATGCGGTTACACGCTGCGAACGGTTTTTTATTTTTTATCATAATCACATCACGATCAATGTTGAAAATCTATAAACAACTAGAACATGTTCAGATTTAAAATAAGTGACATATTTTTTATACAACTTTGCAAACAAAGCTTAAAAATTACTTTCATATCAAATAAATTACCAAAACTTGCAACGTGTATCAGTGACCGGTGCCGACTTGGCTGTCTATTGCGTCAGTTGACGAAGCAGTATAATAAAGACAATAAATATTAAAAATCCTCGAGAAAAATGCAAAATGGCGGCCTTACTACGAACAAAGGAGCCACCTTCGTATTTTGCGGATCCCGCGGTTTCTCCTGTCACACTTGAAACGTCGTAAAATCATCCCGCTGTTTATAGATTTTGACCGAACACTTTTAGGTTCAAATTTTCCCATGCAATTTTTATATACGTGAAATCCTTAAACATTACCAATTACTTGTTGCCAAACGAAGCGGCAGAAAAGTACTATAGTAGCAACCAGAGGCATTTTCTTATCGTTGATTTATTTATAGAACGATAGCATACGTATGTGAATATACAAAAAATCTTTGGGAAACAATTGTACTGTCTATGAGTAATGACTTCGACCGATCAATTTTGAACAGCTTCTTCAGAAAATTCCAATATAGCAATTCAACCCGGAAACACTATGAATTTGATTGCCATAAATTTAGTACATCTCTGGCCGAGTTCTAAGGATTTTAAACTAACCTATTACCCAGTGCCCGATGTTTTCGGTACGTTCAGTAAGTCCCGATGGGGGTGGACGTCCGCTCGTGAGGTGGATGAGGGTTGAAGGGCGCAAGTCAGGGCCGCGACCGTTCGCGAGGGTGGAATCAGAGGGGTTGCAATCGTTACTCCCGTCTGCTCTGGCACACCGACCAGTATATGTGTGGTAGCCACCCCAGCGATATACACTCCTGGGCTGTTTAGTGAAAAATAAAAAAATGTACAAAAGGGTTGATTCTGCGATTGTAGATGAGAATGGGCGAAGCCCATTCGCGGCCAGTCACACAGATGCTACCCCATACATCCCCCAACAAACTCATCACGACACGTTCGATCGCTTTATTAAAAGGGTCTGTTTATTAAATGGACTCTCATTTTTTTTCTTTCGCTCTCAGACTATCCATACTTCAAAAACGTCAATAAATTCCAACGTATCACGGGCAGTCTGGCATCATTGACTTTTCCACAATTATTCGCGCTCATACGTGTCCACCTGTCGAAATTGCATTAAACACAATATACAGGTATATCAGTCGCTATGACCATTGACTGCTGAATTCTCAGATGCGACGATGCACATGACCAATGATACTAGAAACTTTTTTCTCTTTCATTTTTCCTCGCTCGTTTCCTTATCACACAAAAGTGCCTGGATAAGGGCGCATCTCCCCCTTTCTCCGACCATAGTTGGTCTTCGATGGCGCCGCACTGGCTGCTCTGAACCAATGCCAAAGAGACATGGAACAGGCGCATATCAACGACAAAATGAAGTAATACGATTCTCGTGAAAGGAAAAAAAAAAAGTTTGTGCAGAGCTGATAAAATAGAAGACATATGCAAAGTTAATCACATAATTTCCTAAACGGACTTGATGATTCAGTCGACATCGGTCGTTCGTGTTAAATAGAATGAGGAGGATGAAAAGTCATTTGAACTGGAATCTCCCGTTATCGCCTTTCGTTTTCAAGGTTATCATGGTTCACTACTTCTGCATTTCTCTTTGCTCGCCCCTCTTTCTTTTCCGTTGCTTGAAATCCGATACCGGCGGCAGAACGATAAAAAGGCGCTCGTCCGCTACTCTAATGAGGACGGAGCAGATGGAAAAGTTCTCTAGGAACGGAGACCACCTTCTATCTACAGCGTGAAGGTAGTCAGCATCTTTGGCCACGAGTCAGCCTACCTTATTTTCACCAGAAACGCACTTCGCTTATTAAACTTCAGTGGATTCCTTGCAACTAAACTACCGTACTCTTCAGGGTTCTTGTCCGTGCTACTCCTCAGTAATATTTCCAACTCTTTATCGCTCTTGCTACTACCTCAGTACTTATATTCTCATCCCCTTTTCACTCTGGGTTGACAGACAAGAGTTGGACCATTACCGTCGCAAGAATATCATGAGATAACCTGGACAAATTCCCCCTCTGACTGTACTCGCTTCAGATAATAGTTCGACTTTCTGGGAACTTCTCGTGTCATTAAATGCTATAATATTTATTTATTCGCTATCATTATATAATATGATTGTTATAAATATATCTGCAGTTTGGCAAGTATAGATACTTTATCTATAATGATAAGTATGCCACTGATAGCCCAATCCGCTCGATTACGTCTCCGTCAATATTTGTCTTCTTTAATGATTTAAATGTGCACCTAAAAAAAATGTTTCTATAAATAATTCTTTTTTTTCCATCGCATCTGTTTTAGTCACTTATAACAGTATGATTATAGTCGTATTAACGACGAGCATCGAAAAATCCTTATCATCGTCGTCGATAGATCATTTTTATCTTTCCTGTATAGTAAAAATGTTTTGTTACTAAATTTGTTTACACCGCGGCCATCCTATTATCTCGCCGTCTAACTGTCTATCTATCTGGATCGTGTAGATATTGCGTGATAATGCGCGCTTTCATACGAGTACCTAACTCGAGCGCGCAATGAAAATTTCAAGAATGCACGCGATATTTGAAACTTGACGAGTCAGACGAGATTTCCGTGAAACGTGACACCCTGTAAGCGTTGGAGTCGGTGTTTGGTCGTCGCTGATAAACGTGATGATGCCACACGGCGGCTTTCAAATTCTTCTTTTAGCTATCCGAATGTTAACTGTTTCTGTGTTTGATGTCCTTTAGCGGTATTACATGCTCCGCGGGCTATTGCTTGGTAAACGTGACCGATTAAAATTAGGTACAATGAATTATCTTCGTACGAACTAGCCTTGCTACGAATCATGTTGGTTTCGTGGTTCTTCTAATTTTCAATGTTTTTTCTCTTTGTTTACTTTTTTCCCGACGATAAAGTGAAGAACGAAACGCCGGAAATCAATCGCCGGATGTGTAACAGTTGAGAAATTACTTGTACGGCGGCTCAATCTCTGGGATACGTCGGTCAAGCTACTGTAAAATTTGCCGAGTAAAAAATGTCACACTGACATTGCGTTAGAGCATACGTGTACGTGACGTAAGTACACGAGGATACATACAGTCGTAGACGAATATGCACTTGTGACGAGGCCAGTATACCATACCCCCCAAGGCCCGAAGCTACGAGGAGTCTGTACTATAAATAGATGAGATTTTATAGCGTCCCACGCATCGGCGCAACAGCTGCGAGCGTGCATCCTTTTGCCGATTTTCAAAGGACTCCGGGAACATTTTACAACACGGATACATTGTTTACTTCATTGAAAATCTTCGAAAGAGATCAAATTTGGTCGTGTAGATGTTCTTTTCTTAGACTCTATTGTCGTCGTCAATTGCTGTATACGTATACAGCAATTAGCAGCATGTGATTTGCTGAAGGGTCGAGGATCGAAGGTCTTCTATAGGCACTTGCGGGAAACATTCATAAAGGGTGAAAAAGAGTAACTAACCCTTCAACTCGACCCATTGAACTTCTTTCATTGAAAAATACCCTCTTATCGGTACCACCCTTCGTGTAATTAAGTAGCACGTCCGAGTTAAACGATCGGGCATTTCCCGGTGACGGTATAAATAATAAAATGAAGGACACGTGAAAAAGCTATAAACACTGTGTAAAGAAAGTGTCTCGAGTGTGTCTCAGGTGAAGAAGGAGAAAAGCATATTGATGTTTATTCGAATATCAGCTGGTACCCAAAAAGGTATTTCGAAAAATATTCCGAAACTAATAAAAAATCGGGTACGAAATATTCCGGTAATTGTTTGTACAGAAAATTGTTGAAAAATTCGGTAAATAAATATATCGTGAATTCAATCTTAATTTCAAAACTTTTAACGTCGCAGAAGAAATGCTAATTAACTACCGGGGAAAAGGAAATGAAGGATTCAGGAAGCCCAGACTCCAGGACAGTTCCAAAGCGAATCGATCCAGGTACCCTTCGAAGAAGGCACGGCCCTGACTAAGGGTGTGTGTCGCTCGGTCTGGGGACTTATTGATTTATTCAGAGGGAGAGTAACCACCCCCAGCAGCCGACGCCGGAGCACATGTACCCGCACGGCATTGCCCTCTTTCGTAACCTCGACCACTCTCACTCTCTCACCGGCGCAACGAACTTTGGCTAAATTTTTCAAAATTATCGCGACGCAAAGCGGGGGACAGAAAATTCAATTAGCCGATCGATCTTCGACGAGATACGTACCAGGATGCTGCTCAAAGTACGGAGAAACTGTAGACACGAAATTTTTATTTATTTATTTTCTCTTGCCGTTCTATTTTTGACTGGCGAATCGTACGCGAAGCAGAGTCCTTTCTCTCGCGAGCAAAATGGCCGAATCGCAATTGGTCCTTGGCCCAGAAAATTGGGAATCTTCAAGAAACGCCATACCTCGTACTAACAGCCAGAAAAGGTTCGTTGGCTGCATTTGCCGTGCGAATGACTAGACAAGATCTCTCCCATTAAATGGCCAAGACTGTAAAGTATGTGTGTATGCAGCACGCATGACAGGGTAGATATATATGTATATAGAGAACAGTTATGGAAATGTTAGGCTACGTATGTGGAATACCTTATGAGGATATGTAGGGAAATGGGTAGACCGGTCTTTTCGCTTTTTTGTCTCTTTTTTTCTTTTTTATTCGACTGACTGGCGACCCTGTCTTCATTTTGACTAGCTATTCGTTTCCGCGAAATTTACCAGTGATATGCAATGGAATAAAAGGAACCCTTGGAATATTTCCAAAATGGAACAGCTCAGCCTACCTACGCGAGATAATTCAACGAAAATTCTCACATTCATTTGGTCGAATGCTACTGAATGAATTGTACTATGGGCCGGAAATCGATTCCTATTATCCTAGATCATGGTAGCGTCACTCCTCAATGATGTTACCAGACATAATGTCAGCTCATCACGCGATCTAATTTCTATCGCCGACAGTGCCTTCAAACGATCACTCTGATTTTAGCCCGGTGCAGGTGCAACTTCAGCGGAATATCTTGAGTGCTAGAATTGCAAGATTTTTCATTTTTTTTTTATCAGAGGAATACCTTTTACGCGATAGTCATTCGTTACAACAGCCAATAATAAAGTCTGTGTGACAGTTCGTTAGTCATTCACGATATCTGACACTTGACTTTTCCTTAAGAAACTCGTATCCTCTGTTATTGGTTAGTGGAATTAATGACTTTCTTATATACTACATGTATCATTGTATATATGTCCTGTACACAAGTTAATGTACATATCGACAGCTCATTCAGAATTTGCCGACTGACAAATGGCTTTGATTTCCGTAATATAGGAAATAAGAAGTGCTTAAGATGGAACGGTAGAATTGTGCTCTAAATGGACCTCTACGGCTTTTTCTGCCTTATCGAAAGAGTTCAATGTACTGCGCATGTGATCTGAGATATTATTTATTAAAGTTAGGTAAAATTGAGGTGATGGGCGAAAAATGGCTGCATTTGATCGAACGTCTTTAATTTTCGTAAAGGTTAATAAGTTTACCCATGCATTAAAATATGCTCGCAGAAAACTTCAATATCGCACAATAATGGAGAAATCAATGTTTGATAGTAGTCCTGGGGCGTCTATGTCTTGTTCACTGGGATGCTCTTTGTCGAACCGTGGATGCTGGGGAAAAACGTAGCGAAGCAGTATTGCGCGAAATAATTTGCAAAATTATACCCCTTCAATTTGTTTTGCAGGCAGTTTTTTCACGAAATGTCTGCCAGTGCGTAACTTATACTTTTTTTTCATTCGTAACAACTTTTATTTAGCAAAATTATATATTCGATGCTAGTAACTGCTAGTAACCACGTGCTCTTCCAAGGTTATTTCTAAACCACCAACCTTGCAATCTTATTTACACACGCTAAAACTAACAATTAGTACTAGTCAAACGTCATCCGTATGACAAATGTTGGAAAGCATTATAATTTTTTTGTATGAGAATAATTATTATTTGCCAGTAGTAAACCTCAACGGTCACATTTCAGTAGACTTCGTGAGGATCACGCGTTACGTTGGGGTCATCGAGAGCCCAGGTAACCGTTAAGGGTTAAATAAATTGTCAAAAATATTATGTAATTTATTTTGACATTTCTTTGGGGAATTTAAAAAATCATATATAGATATTTATTTGACATTTATTTAGCCAAACTGTGGCATAATACCTTAAATTTTGAAGGATGAACAAATGTGCTTGAAGGACCGTTTCAAAACTTGGATATAACTTGAGAAAATTGTATTTGCAAAATAATCAAAAGCTCTTGAATGTTTCAATTGTCAGTGAATGGACATGCATGCGTCTTTTTTGTTTCTATTATATTGTGTCTTTTAGATAATGTCCTTTTTGAGTCCAGCAGGATACGAAAAAATGTATATCTAATCAGCTCAAAACATTCCAATATTATCGTGCGTGGCTATGATGCTGTCCTAATCACTTTTTTTACTTCCTGTATCTATATATAAATATAACACAAGGATTTCGATAAAGTATTTATATATTTCCACAGTTTTACGGAACACTATCGAAATCCTTGTTCAACGAGACATACCCGTTCTCTTTTATATGCTGTATACATATGTTAGCGCATCACCTTAACAGTGATTTTACTTGAAGAATTTAAATCCTTATCAGATTAAAAATGGGTTTTACCAATCCTCCTGTGGTCGGTCGTATGCAATGCAGGATGATTATTTTCACTAATTACGTTAATCACGGTATGTAGATAAGGGAACAAAAGGAATCACAAGTGTATAATTTTGAAAAAAAAAAGTCCCCCATTAGCATCAGCACTAACTTTTTCATTTGGATAGATCAGTGTCCAGATATTTCTTCTTTGCCTTACTTAAAATGTATAAAGCAATCGCCTTTTTAGAAACTATGATGTTAGTGCACCTTTTATAGCCAGACAATTGTTTAGTGCTTGTAGAATTACAAGCAGCAGGTACTTTATGGACATTTATCGTTTTCTGTTATAGGAAGTGGTAGCAAGGAGGGTAAAGGCAAAGATACAGTTTTACCATCAGGCCCCTACTCTGGTAAGTTTCTGTTAACATTTAATTTTTTTCCGTAAAAACGAATCATCGCACAAATTCTCCAGGAATAAAAATTAAAGGGAATCGAATTTCGCGCCGCGCCTGAACACTCCCTTAGGGGCAGAGTGCCTATTTTTACGTAAACTCACGGCAGCCTTACGTCAACGGCAAATAAGAAATAGCCGAAATATTGTCGTAAGAGAATATCCACTACAGAAATAAACCAAAGAGGTCGTTGGAAAATTTTCAAAAAAGCATACCGCTACCGAAACACGCTGATACACGCTAATCAAATACACATATAGTATAACTATCCCTTTTTTTAATTTTAATTAAAGTTAGGCATTTTTTTAAATAATATTTATGGGATATACGCATGGACCCGGCGAATTCGAGTCCGATCGAACTCGTTGCCAGGACGACCATTTTGACCGAGGAGATAGTACACGTAGGACCTTTCATAAAGGATCCTCGAGAATATCCAGGGTGTTTAGCACAGGGCGTGGTAGGTCTCTTAGTCTGAAAGGTTCGAAAAATATTCCTAGGAACTTTTCAGATTCTAGTAATTTTCGGCTTAGGCTCAAGCAAACCCGTACAGTATGGCTGCCCTGTAAATCGCCTTCCGAGCACAGGACTAACGTCCTCGTGTAAACTTAGGTTACGTTCCTGCTCGAAAATATCTTTTCCACTCTGCACTTCCACTGCCTGTAGTCTGTCGGTGTTGGAATTACCGTACCGAAGAGCAACACTCTCTCTATGTCTGTTAGAGGCGGATTCCTCGACTATTAATATGAGCAGGCTATTTTTGGCAGGACCTCTTACCGAGCGGATGGCTTATTTTTTAAGGCTAAACGCACGCAACTCCTACTTCACGCTGCGGGATTTGGAAATTTTCAGTTCGATTCTCAGGGATGCGACCCAGTGATTTTTTCATTCTTCTTCAAAAATACAATAGCGCTAGTATAATCATTCAGTTAGCTTATGAGCTACAATCGGTTGATCTCTCGTCTAGGCATACGAGCGTAAAGATATTCACATATGTGCAATAACTGAGCGGCTGATCTTAATATTTTTCTTATCGTCAATCCCCCATGGGCATTTAACTGTAATATCACAGCGAACAATTTCCATAACGAGTAAAAAAAGAGAGATCAAAATATTTTCCAAGAATTTCAATTTTTAAACCTTCCCGGCAGTCGATATTTGCACGTCGACTGTATTAATAGAAGTTTCCGGTATTTGGTTGCTGGCCAATTTTCCAACGGTACTACGGCTGAAGTAAAGCAGCAGAAGTACGGAAAATCAAAAGAAATAGGATACAGCTACGTATTTGAAGATTTTGAAAATTTGTCCAGCAATAAGGCTGGTAACATTCGTAAAAATTAATTCTTCATAAAATAGCGCCATTCCTTCTCACAAGAAATTTTGCCTTGGTCCAGAGGGTCAATTAACGTTGTAAATCGATTCCACGTATCGTACACTGAAGATCAAAAATGCCTTCCAAAGTAGATACTAAAAATTGCTGCGATACTTCTCATAGGAATAGGCCCTAATGTTCCACTGAGACTACAGGAACTAGAGAAAGGCAATGTGGAATTGCCAATCACAAAAATCGTCGATAGTAGGAATGTTGAGAAATATTTTTTTTTCTGAATAAAACTAATGACTCATTCTACAAGGTTAACTATCATTTTGACGCCACTTTCACCATTATTTATCAAAAACTGAGGGACAAATGCGAACCGGACATTTTCGGATATGTCAAATTCAATTCTTGAATTTTCAGGTCAGAACTTTCATTCGATTTTATTATAATTAAGCACTTTAGAATCTATCCACCAATTCTAACGAGGATTTCGCCACACGAGGCACATGATGCACGCGTGAACGTCACGTAGCTCCAGAAAGACGACTTTGTTTGTCCTATTAATAGGAAAATGGGAGTTTAGAAATAGAATTAGGAGCGCATTGACGAGAATAGTAGCGAAATCGTGAATACAAGTGTCGTCATGTTGGTTTAAATCGAAGGGATGCTGCGCACCGAAGATCCGGGCACACCCGAGATTCTGAGTTGAACGTACAGTACACATGCTATATATACATATATATATACGTGTATATGTATATGCGTACGTGAGTATGTAGTATAGGCTATAGGTATACTATTGGTATTGATTCCCACTCAGCGACTTTACGAACTCACTTTCGTCTTTCCTTCCTGATTTCCTAACTTCATGGTTTTATTTTTGATTTCTGCACTCCAAAAAAAATCATTTCTTAATCCCCTGACTTCCATGGGGATCCAGGAACGAAGTAACTAGGTATCCAGTATACCTTATATTCGCTCTGTCAATTATCATATATTCAATACCAACCATACTGTATTTAGTAATCGATAAATGAATTTCATTAAATTATTTATCAGCGATCGTAAATTTTTGTTACGTTCTACGTAAACGGTAACTTGCAAGCTCTGCGAATTATATGAAAATTTTAAGCGGAGATTGGTAACTGACATCCGGCGATTGAGTCATCCCTGATAAGATTCGTGGGCTTTAATCGTTGTCAAAAATAATACGTATCACGATTCTCGCATATTGACGTGCTCGATGTTTTCATTGTAAAATAATAATTACAGAGCAAGAGATTAATGTTCCAGTCCTTCGATATTTTATCGGGACGATATAGCTAAAGGAAAGAAAAGTTTCGTTCCGATATATCGTTAAAGGAGCGTCGTGAACCATTCGGAAAGATATCGAATGCCTAAAAACGTAAGAAGACCATTGCAAGCTGGCCTTCATAAAATATCGATCGCCGAGCCAAGCACGTACATGTATATTGGCTTTTCCAAAATCAAGAGTAATTTAACAAGATAGAAAATACAGTCACGGCAAATATCGGAACATTAAATTCTCTAGTGTTCGTATAATCGATGGATGTGCCAAGCGGAAGTGTCGCCACTTGTAATGCGTCGCAGCGTACCAACCTTACACATTGTCAGGACGTCCCCGTGCTTAATATATTGCACGCCTCAAAGCGTGGTTGAAATACATGAAACAAATAAAGCGCAGCTCTCGCGTGTCCCTGGGTTCTGCTAGTGTAGGGGGAGAGGAAGAGAGAGACAGGTATCATTAAGCCGTATTCACATCGCGTCTCGCGAAAGTGAAAATGACCAAACAGGATCGTCTTATCGTGACCCGCAGTGAGTGTTCCTGTTTTCTTTAACTGTTGCAGGCGAGACTGCCGACGCCCCGAAAAAGAAGGGATTCTTCAAGAGCTTCTGGAAGAGGTCACGACACTACTCCTTGGAGAACCAATAGCCCAGGTGCGCCAGGGTGACGATCCGCCAACGACCGGAGAGCCAGGATCTGCCGTTATCTACTAGGACCCTCTCGATCTCGAGCAATCCCTGTTGTTGCATAGTGCAGTGATCATCGTCTATCGTGTACGCCGTTTTGTCATCTTAAGGGGAAAAAAAAAGAAAAGGATCGCTTCGACTTCAGCAGTTATCGCCGGTAAGGTGCCAGTAGCCGGAAACAAGAAGAAGCCGTTTCTATATTTTTATCGTGGGTGTCAACCGAGAAAAGAAGAAGCGAAAAATGATGATTTTTAGCGAGACGCGTTAAAAAAAACTATGTTTCGTATATAATTTGTATAACGTATATTCCAGATCGGGAATATTTCTGGGAGAAAGAAATAGGAAAAAAAATAATAATCGATGTTTGAAACCCCACGGTGTTCTTGGTAAGTGTCGGTCACACCTCAAGTCGAGTGATCTTCTTGTGCGATCTTATCATAGTACCCTTTTGTCTTTTGTATTTTTGGAAATGCTCGAAGGAGACACGAAGAATCTGGGTTAGGCACGATGCGAATAAAAATGGAACGAAACGATTGGATGCGAATGGAGCTTGGGTCGTTGGCGAACTCTTGTCACCTTAATGAGTCTAATTATTAATTTATTGACGAGAATGAATGTTTAAGCAGATAAGAGAGATAAGAGACGGAAACGAGTCAGAGATACAGAATTAAAATGGACTTCCGAGTTCCGCCATAGGTTTATTGCAATGTGATTCAAGATGGTTCTTGCGTATTGGAGAGTCGTGAAAAGTGAGCTTAGAAACATGGCTATATATAAATAAATATATATATAATATATATAATTAAAAATATATATATTATGGGGTCAGCAATCTCGTGTTTCAATTCGACACATGCAGAAACGAATGTGCGTATTCATCGTCGCTGATTCAAGACGCTGGCCTTTTAATTAAATGCAATAATTATCGCAATTACTGAAGACCAAGGAAACACGTTTCCTTTTCTTCGGCGTTTCGTTTTCTATCTGTTGCCCTTTTTTCTCCGTTCTCATTGTTCGTTCTCCACTCTTTTACTGCCCAAGAAGCGAAAGGGACTTTTGTCGCACTCCTTCTCTTTTGATCGGACACCGTCTAATGTGCAATTGAAGAAAAAAGGGAGTATTATTCGGAGAGCACGATTACACTTACCGCTAATGCGATTCACGGTGACACAAGAGATAGAGAGAGAAAAAGAGAGAGAGAATATACGTGTGCGTGCGTGTGTGCGCGCACGGTTTGTGCAAAAAATGTGTGTGCATGCTTTATAAGAGATAAAGTTCGAGGAATTAAGTATGTGAGAATATGAATAACACACGATACTTATTAATGGATATAATTTAAAGATAAGGGATTCATAAGATAACAAGAGGGCGAGATGAGAATAAATGTGAACGAGCATTAATACACGTAATATTAAAAGGTATAGAAGAAAAGGAAACTGATAAAAAAAACAATGATAATATTAATGATAACGATTGGATTTAATAATATATTAATGAAGTTATAGATGATAATTATATATATATACATATATTATAATATTAACGCGATTATTATTAATATTATATATATATTATATATATATTTAATTTTTAAATTATAATAAATTGAACGTAAAGAGCCGTGTATAGCGCGTTATTCCGTTACTTCATTTTTTTTTTGACAAAGCCGAATGAAAAATGAAATATTCTGACAGTCTGAGGTGAAAAAAATATTGAGACAATGAAAAAACGAAGATTAGTTTTTTTCGAGTACATATTTCAAAGCCGTCGGATTTCCTACTGGATTTCCTCGTCTCCGGATGCGGAGCCGTATTCATCATTTTGAAACTGGACGTTCGTGTTAGAGAAAGTGCACTCATGATTTTTTAATTTCATTTTTCATCTTTACTGTTATCACTTAGCACGAGGAACACGGGCATTGTTACGCTACAGCGTGTTGTCAGTAACTGACATGATGTAATATCGCGTAAGAGCGACTACGTCGGTTGGTCACGACAGAAATTAAGAGAGATTTCGAAAGTGAAGACAAAAAGTTTGAGTGATCGTGAATAAGAAAAGCGAACAGGTAAGATCGTTTTTGGGGAAAAGAAAATATTTAACGAATCGATAAATTTGTGGATAAAAGTCTTTTCTACGCTCGAAAAGAAATTTTAATTAACACAATCATAACCAGAAGTCCAATCCCTTCCAATTTTATCCATAAATTATAAATACCCCAAAAACCATATTCTTGATAACCAATTGCAATGAACGAGGAGAATGCATAAGATCGAAGAGTTTGAAGTTAAATTAAAAAAAAATTAAGGATCAAGTGTCCAAACACAAGATAAAGCCTTTTAGAGAATCATGAGAGAGATATCGATAAGATTATAATTTGAATTTCGATGATTTTTCTTTATACATAGCCGCTAATCACCGAAACCACTTGCCTTATGATGATTAAAAAGTATAAAAAAAGAAGTGGGGGGAAAAATAATAAGTATTGAATTACAATAAACGATTTCACTTACCTGCGAGGATGACGTACATCTTTAATAATTGTGAATACTCAGTGAGTATCGATCTGCTACTTCACGAGTATTCGTACTATTCACGATTAACTCCTGCACACAATTAGCCAAGCCGTCAGTGTATCAACTGTAGGATGGCCAAACATGACGAATTTGAATGGATACAAAACTAAAAGAAAAAGTAAAAATGGCCACAGTACGAATACCGATATTATCACTTGTAAACAGTGCGAATATAAATTATATTGTACTATTACGATTGCGTAATATGTATCAAGACATAGCGTACACGAAGAAGGCACAGACACCCTAACTATATTACTATAACTGTATCATAAGTGCTCATCGTTCATCGCCTATGTAGACTATCACGGTGTAGTACTTGCTGTAAGATTATATATTACGATCTTCGATATATCGATGATAACTCGTTATTATTTAATTGTCAAGAATTCTGACTATTGAGAGCCGTGCGTTCTATCCCAATTGAGAAAAGCGTCTTTCTGTTTGTTTATAATCAAGTTCTTTGCTACGTCTTATTCTTTTGTATAATATATGATTTTTGTCTGCTTCGAAATAACGAGAAAAAATTCGAAAGCGTTTTAAATTTCTATATGAATCATAATTACGTAGTTTTACGTTGATAGCCAAAGATTTAGTACAAAATAAAATGGATAGCTTTACACGCGAGAATATACATAAATATATTATATATATGTGTATATATTCCACACGTGATATAATTGATCCAAAAAGTACCGAAATAATTAAGAAAAAAAATAGATAATGTTTGTTTCGATCACATGCTCTTCGCTTTGATATGACGTGACAAAAAGATACGTGATATACGTTTTCGAAATGGGATGAGCGCACAGTTATTTTTTTTATTTTCCATTTTATTTCTTTGTCTCTCGAGGTTTTTATTCGAGTCACGTATACTAAATAACGGTACTGCCATCTACGCTGTGGGATCCGCAATGGATTTGCAAGCATACCAACCAAAAAGAGCCAATCGAAAAAAGGGAAGAGAAGATAGAAATAAGAATTATTGGCAAAATCTCACGTATAAAGTATTTTCGATAATCAGAACAATCGAAAGCCTAAATTTCCGGTTTCCCGAAATATTTTTTAGAATTAATTATGCTACTAATTAAAACGATTTTTAAAAAACGAATACATAAAGATATACATAGAAATGCACGTACGCGTAACTATTCACGTAGAGAGGACTCCGATGTATGATATTTTATTTCCTTACGCACAGAACAATATTTCCTTTGGCAAATATACGTAGACGGTCGTACAGGAAACGGACACATACGTACTTACACATGGTAATTCCCTAAATACACATCGTCAGTATACTCTAGAGATATTGGCGGTTAGCAACATTGTTTGCAGTTCCGTGAGCATCGCTGTTTTATTTTTATTTTTTTTTTTCAAAGAAAAACAACAAAAAATGTCCAAGAACTTTGATATATTATCCTGCGCATTATGTTTAGGTATCTTCCACTAGGGTGAAAGGATTCCTTAGAAATTTTAATGTTCATTTACATATTACCTATTTGTACTGATCTAGCGGTTGCCGTTATTTCATTTAATTTATCGCGGTGGGCACGTTCGAGCGTTGGTGTATAAACGGCACTATAAAATGCCTTTTGTATAGTTATAAATATATATTCGCAGTACTGTTGTTTGATAATACAGAGATCACGAGTAAAGTTTTTATTACCCTTACACAAAATGCGATTCCAATTTTCCCTGGACATAGTACATCGAGAAACGAAATCAAAGGATATTCGCAGACCTCAGCGTCCTCTTCGAAAACCATCCGGAAACGGGAGCGTACTGCACACAGGCGATTCCGTTGCCACGAAATAAAAACCATAGAGAAACCATTGCGGCTTCTTATTCGACCGACAAAACCGAAGAAATTCATAATCAGAATCACAGGAAATTCCAGTCAGGCCACGAGCTTCCATTACACAACGTATTCCTGTAATGTGTATTTGAAACAATTTTTTATTTAAAAATGGCAGAATACCCTCACGATTATTTCACCCTAATCAATTATAACAAAAATATTTAATAAATATGGATGCGTTATACACATGTGTGAAGGATTAGGTTTCAGTAGAAATCAGTGGTAACAGGAATCATAATACCGAATGTGCATATTACACAAGAGAGAAACACATGACAAATCGCACACCACTTTATACAAATTTATTACTCTCTTAACACAATCTCACTTTTTTTTCACTTTTTTTTCTTTTGATGTATGCAAAAAAATCTTAAGAGGAAATATCGTTTTACAAAGCTACACCTAATATCCGGCATGAATCGTCCTCATCATCTTCGTCGTTTTCGTTCTTTCCGGAGATAATGATTCCCTTGTGCGCATGCGCAAGGGGTAGTGGGCCTCGCATGATTTAAGTAACGATTGATTTCATTCTTTCTTTGTTATTACATTTTCTTTCGCATATTTCCATGCTCCTTTTTTCTTTGTCTGTTCTCTACCCTTCCTTGGTATGTTATGTTATGTTTATCTGTATAATGACAAAGGATTTATTTTCAATTGTATCATCGTGACAATACATCCGGAGAGACAGAGAGTTGAACGACAAAAAAATCGTAAGCAAAATTTTGTATCTTTTTCTAGTCATAATCTCCTCTTCCGATGTCTTGGTAAAGGAAAGATTCTGAGAATCATGACGATTACGTTGGAAAATAGTGTGCATGCGTGTGGATGTATACATATCACAATACTGTATGTATTTATACCATAGAAGAAAAAATTATTCCTAGCCAAAAACCCGACAGGTTCTTTTTTTTTATTAAAATTATCACCTCAATTTTATTCTGTTTCTCTCAATATCATTTTTCCCTTCAGTTACTTTTCCCTTTGTTCGTCTTCAATAAAAATCATTATATAGTAATTAAATTAGTTAGCCGGAGTGAAGATTTGAAACTCTAAAATTTTGTCCTCCATTTCACTACGTTTTCTTGGTAACCATTTTTTTTGTTGCCATTTAAATTTTCTCGGTGACACATTAATCGGCTGAAAATCCATTAATCAGTCACATATTTAATTAAGACAGTAGCAATAGCAATAGCAATAGCAGTAATAGTAATAGTAATAGTAGTAGCAGTAGTAGTAGTAGTAGACGTAGTAGTTAGTAGTAGTAGTATAGTAGTCGTGTGGCAATTAGCGTAGTTTCGATGAAGCAAATTCGAATAAAGCAATGTAAATCTCTTCGCGTATCCCTTTTCGTTGCAATTAAAAAAATATCTTATTCACGATGGAGCCATTCGTCATATCTTTAATTAGTCAAGGTGCACACATCGTGAATTATGGCGCATCCGATAGAACAGAACAGTACAAGCAACAGGATCGAGAACAGTGGTATTAAAATGCTTTCATATCGTTTATTTATTATTCCGACATCTTTAAAAAAATTCTCACAGGCAGAGCATCCAGAAAACAAGATACAATGAAAAATTAAAACGAATAACCAGTCGTCGGAGCCCAACGTGAATAACTTCCACAGATCAGGGAAATTCGTAGGTGCTTCGAAAATAGTACGCTAAACATATGACAAATGGCATCTATGTGCGTGTATGCGCGTGGTCTTAAGAATTTATGTATATGTGTCATTCTGTATTTCTTTTATCGTTCCTCTCCCCATCCTTCGTACCTACAAAAATCCTTATAATTCCTCCTGCGTTCGATCTAAGCATAAATCAATAATAATCCGATCACACCAGCCTCCCTGTTCCTCTTATATTCGTTTAAAGGAAAAATCTCAGCAGTTATGACACATCGTACGGCCTTTCCTTAATTACACGTAGCATCGATAAAGACAGTAGAGTAGCTACTTTTAATAAACACGAATAAACATAGTGACAAAAGAAATTTCATCCGAATGAAACAGGATAGCCTATCACGGAAATACATGGCCGAAAATCCAACCTATGAGAGAATCATTTGATATCGTCGTCCATGTATATAACCAAGAGTTACCGCGCATGCGCACGCATGTGTTTATGATTGCAAATATTATCATTATTTCATTTTTGTCAACGATCTTCGTGTACGTCGTGTATATACTATTGAGCCACGTCACGATAATCAATTTGATTTTCCTTTATTTTTCAAGCGGATACTCAGCTTTTTCTCTTTTTTTTTTTAAAGTGCTCACATCAAGGAGCGCCATCTAGTTTATGTACCACAGACTTTTGAGATGCCCCAAAAAAAACACAGTATTCATATGTACTATATTGTACAGTGATTTAAGCCTAGCGAATAGATTTCTCCAAACGAGATTAGCCCCAATTTCTTAATACGTGCCGAGAAACAGACGTCATTGTTGAGTAGCATACCATTTTCAGAATTCTGGTGATAAAGAAAGGTACAGTCAAAAATCGCTTAATGCGGCGCTGTATTTTTACAAAGAGACGATACAATGAGCGAATGAATGAATGGTATAGCTTATAAGAAGGTAATTCAATGAGGAAGTGATGTTACTGTTTTTCTTTTTAATCTTTCTCTTTTTCTTTACTGTATCAAGAGTGAATATCTCCCTATTTCCTAGATCGATCAATCTATACGTCCCTGAACTTTGCTATACCTTAAAAAACAGTCCCTTTACAAAAGGATGGGAGGGCTGCCATCAGGCTTAGAAAAAAAGTGGATGGTATACGTAATAATACAGTAGTATCACTACCACTTTTTTTTTTAACGGTACGGATATAATTCTTATCCACACCCCTCCCCTCCTTCTAGCCCCCCCCTCCCCTCTCCTCGCACACAGGAGTACCATATAATAAATGTAGATGTGCGTCCATTAACTGTAAATGTGTATCACGAGAGATATAGCGAAAAAGTCAGGAGTGGTAAGTGAAAGAAAGAGAAAAAATTAAGAAAAAAAATAACGATACTTTTCGTTTTCTTTTTTTTGGTAAAGTGTTCATTGGATCCATTCCACATTCACAAAACATGCTACTCTGCGAATACGGGTGTAGTCTCGATGTATGCATTTTTTCTTCTCGCAATTCTTAATAATTGGTCTTGTTACGCGCGCGCGTTTATGTGTGCATTGATCGGGTATGTTTTTCTTTCCTTTCTTTATTGCCCTCGGTTCTCGTTCTAGGCTAGGGAGCTTTGACGTTAATGGTAAAAAATAAAATAAAGAAGAGCAGAGGCCTCCATTATCGCCCAATAGAGACGCGTGTCGCTCCCGAATAATATAGAGAAACGACACCACGACGAGGATGGGCTCGCGGTACATATTTAATACGGCGGTTACGAAGCTTGACAAAATGGCCCGATGATGTTCGCAAGGGCGCACGACGATGGTGGCGACGATGGCGGCAGCGGCTGCGACTCACGTCGCGACGACTTCCTGGTTTTATTACTCGTACTGTCATCGGATCGCGCGGCAGAGCTGCGTCGACAGTTTGCAACGCAGTTCTCGTGCGGCATGGCGCGTCCCATTCTCACTGTCATTTAAAGTAATCGACCGTATCATTATTATTAATATTAGATATTTGTGTTGGGTCCCAGAGGTTACTGAAACAGAAAGAGAACATTTCGAATTTTCGCGGGATTTTCTTAACACTGCCTTAAACCTTAAAATCTTTAAATGGCTCCCGCGACTGCTAACACCGAGATCGAGTATAATTCTATCGCCAAACCGTTAAAGATCTTCGCGACCCATCAACGAGATTCGGATAACGACATGGATCACCAGGAGTCCTCGTAATTTTAATATAGTAATTCTTGTGTTATACAGTGTGTGAAGCAATCATCATCTTCATCAGCCACCAATAATCTAGTAATCGACCTACTTGTATCCATTCTGGGAAATCTTAACGATGTTACAGTAATCTCGCGTACATTAAATTTTGATAATTAAAAATTTATTAGAAATCCATATCACGCACTGGACGCAAGCTCATCCCCCCCCCCCCCTGACACCCCTTACCCAGAAACACCGAATTGCTCGAGCTACACTGCCATCCTCATCCGCGCTATCTTTATAAGTCGTAATCTATCAGCTCCGTGTTCTGTTTACCGTTCAAAAGTCTCAAGAAGACAAAACAAACAGCCGTTACAAACCTAATAGCCGCAGGACACGAGGTAGTCGCCAAGTTTTTCGACGACAGAGGCAGCCTGCTGTGGTTGGATGGGGTCCTCGTAGAGGGATACGACAACTGCCTGCGTCGTTTTCATGCAGTGGACACCAACTTTTCCAAGCTTCGCCCTGATCACACGGTCTGTGCCCGACAGGTATATATACCTGTTACCGGCCAAGGTCACACCCGACGACGTCAGAATGTCCTGCTTCTCGAAACCCTGCACCAGCTTCGCCAGTTCCTCTTTACTCACCTGAAATAAATAAATGCTCCGTTAGGTCACCGTCGTTAAAGCATGCACTTTGTGCGCCGTCGGCAAAACTACTTAAATCGACCTCGAGCATAAGTTATTGGGTATATTTCTCTTCGTTTAAGAAATTCCGAAATACCTATGGGGCACTCGTATATTCTTACCAATCTAATCTGCCGTAATATGTGTGTCGGAAACATATGCGATATACCATTTCAGTTATACGTATATACTATAAGTGATATCAAACATATGAACCAAAAGAAAGCCAGAAACTCTCTCCTTCCGTACTGAACCTTGTGCACGGTGCTTTATGTACCGTGTTACACAGAGCCACAGCGATAGACACGATGAATCCTCTCGGAGACGATTACCTTGTGCCAAGGTGACCTCCTTTCTACTTCGTTCATTTTTGCTCCGTTATTCAAGGCCATGAAATAGTAGAACGTATGTGCGAGATAACGAGTTCAGCACCCCCTCCATCTTGCCATACAGATTAACGTAAAAATTCATTAATATGTCTACGTAACTTCTAATGATAACGAAGAAAATAAAAAAAGCCATTCCGAGTTACTTGACTGGCTCACGATGAGTCATCGGTAGGGAATGATATGACGTGCTTCATAATTTTTTTTTATTTCTGTGCCAATAAACTGTTAAGTAGAATCGCGAATGCATATTACCAAGAAAACATAAATACAAGCACGTATAGTAACTCGATTAAGTATCATTTGGTGTTCGTTCAATGCTATTTGAGCCCGAAGAATCCTCGACCTTGCTTCGCCACCTTATCTTTCCTATATTATTGACGAGTCGCGGCTGTATATACTTTTTTTTCTTTATACCTTGGACTTTTTTCAGATAAAATGCGGTCGCGTCATACGCGATACCACCTTCGCTGCTCGCAGGTGGAATAGCACGAACAATAATGGATACTGCCGCTTATGTTTCAATTTGCATTAGCAAAATGTGAAGAATTGAACGGTGAAATTTCGCAAGAATGATAGAGACAGGCGGAGCAAGTGAAACTCTCATTGAACGAAAGAAACTGGTGAAACGCCAAAATAATTAAAAAGAAACGAATCGTGACGTGATCGTTGATTCGTTGATCCTCTTGTTGTGTGTCGTGGCAGATTCTCAAGAGATTTGAAACTCTGATTTATATTTATTTTCAGGAAACGTTCCAAATTTATGCCTCAAGATTTTGCTCCTGAATATATGAATAGTAACTGTATATTATGTTGCAAAGTTTCGTAAAAATAATTTTTTAGAAACATGTAAGAACAATTTTCCTGTTCGAAATTTAGCTCGTGAGAATATAGGTATTTTTATGCCGATTATGTGCAAGAACAGTGAGCCGGTACCGTTAAGTAAATCTTGACCGAAGAAATTCTCTAATTTGTCACTGAAAACGATTGGTTGACACTTAGTGACAAGATTTCACGTGATCGATCTGGCCAAAAAAGGAATAAGCTGAGTCATCGTCAAATTCCTTAAAGACATCTGAAATCGTATTTCATCAGCAATGACGCATCTTAGCGACAATAGAGTGACCGATAGGATGCATTTGCAATGAACATAGAAAGCAGGACGAGGGTGCTGATGAGGAAACGAAAAGAGAAACGTAGAGAGGGGTATGCACACAACAATACACATACACAGAGAAAAAGAGAGCGAGAGAGAGAGGGAATAAAGTCTGACTCATTTTATGCACCAGCGGAGGGTACGGGTGAACTGAGCTCTATGCACGTCACTGGAATTGTATGAATCACACTAGCAGTCCTCTGATATGCCTACCCGTCTTCGTACACTGACAGTAAAAATGGCGAAACCTGCCTCTAAAGAGTCCCTCTTGCCGTACTGCACTGTGTTGAAGATTCTAGAAGTCATTTTAAAATTTGAAAAACCTACAAACAAATCTCATACATCATTTAACCTCTAAAGAATGTTCGAATAGAAGAAGAAAGAAACAAGAAAATTGTTTTCAATAAAGTTATAATGCATTTAACACTGATGATAAGCGTGTATTGATATAACCGACTTCATACGGCACTGCAAGGTTGCTGCCCGGCCGGCAGTCGCCATTTTGGCCTCCAGACCGGAAAGTGCACTCGCGAACTCTCGGCCATGCCTTTCACAAGATTCATTCTCGATTCGAATCAAAAACATTTCACTCATTAGATCTTCACTAGGATGACATTTCTTTCTTCACAAATATTCTAAGATTATTTGTGCTCGGTTATGTTTCTTCTTGTGCATCAGTGCTCCGGAATACTGTCGTAAAAGATCTTCTCGAAATACCTCCGAAAGGAATTCTTATGAAAAAGCCTATGAATAATTATTTTCTGGAGTGCAATTGAACAAAAGAAAGAAAGCTGTTAAAAAAATAATTTTATTTACTACTCAAAATTACTTGTAACTTGTTTTATTTGGGCAAGTTGTGTCGTTTCTCTGGAATATCCTTTGAAAGGATCTCGTGTCTTACCACGAGGTATCGAGCGACATTTTGGAATCGATATTCTCTCACTCTCCAGTCCAGTTGGCGATGTTGCCGGTTCGCGAGAGAGCAACCAGCGACTTGGAATTTCTCAAGAGCTCCTGTCTCCTCCTAGCATCTATATACCGACATACCCACTCTTGCAAAGTATTCAAGAATAAAAGTTACATTCGACAAAATGAATTTTTAAAAATCTCAACTCGTCGAATATTGAGTTCCACCATTAGAGATGTCAACTCGTTTTTTCCAGACCACGTCATTCCTTCTTGGAAAGTACGCTAAATATTCACTCGCGGTTGGCACCACTGAACCGCTGTATTTCCACACCGGCTAATCTGTTCAAATTCCGAATAAGTACATTTCTCCCAAAATTTTAATCATGCCATCTAAACGGCTCTTACTTTTAATTTAATACTGTCGCTAAATTGAAAACTTTATAAATTACTGTCAAAATATCAGAAAACGTCTTTCAGTTAAGCAGAATTTAATTCTTCATTAGAATGAACAACATCATACATTTAATATATTGATCATCGCACAAGAATGGAAGGAAAATTTATACTCAAAAAATTTTTTTTAAGCATTAGAAGAATTCAGCACAAAGAAACAAGAAATCTTGTACTTTACATTCATATGCGCACAGAATGAGAAAAATCCTTCGAGAATAACTGGAAATATATGCAATAGCTCCTGCCAGTATCCAGGTATTAAGCCACAGCACTATTTAAAACTAAAACAAACTAATTTGTAAAAACTATTGAAACGAAACAGCACTCCAAAAACAGTAAGCACTTCTTAACAAAGCAAAGAACTTGTTACGTCCGTACCCTACGTTCTTCCGAAGCTGAAATAATAAGTCGCTGATAAAATTCCCTAGCTAAAAAAGTGATAAATTCACGTGAAAATAAATCCATAGTATTTCGCACTTCGAATAAGAAATAAATATTTCCAAGCAGTGAAGCAAGCCAACGAGAAAGACCTAAAAGGAGAATCCGTGGCCTCCACAATGGCCCCCGGACATATTTCCCAGATCGATAATCCCCGAGAACCCCTCCAGGGGCCCCTTTAGTAGCGACTAGCATCTACCACGGCCCTGCCATTGGGCAGAGAACTAGCTTTAAGAAAAGAAAAAAAACTAGAAAAGTAAAGTCCCACATATATGCGGAGCAATTTCTCACTAGAAAAAACCTGCGGTACAAAGGGAAGCTCGAAGATCGCCCATTAAGGTCTGCGTACAATTCACGATACAAAGAAGTAACTACGTGGCACGGTTACATTTTTAAACCTCTATGTGTCTAAACAATACCAACAAAATTCTAATCGAGAGACTCGGCCGAATCTCGCGTTAAGTTAATAATATTTCCGAGCAGCATCATCAAAACGAAGTAAGACAGAGGCTAAAACCGTTGCTAAAATCCTTTCTAGTATTTGCAGCTAAGATAAATTCGAATATGTGGAAAGCATTCCCTAGATAGTTTATAACCTATTGCACAGTCCAAGGCGTAGTCCAAAATGGATTTCCAAAATGGTCAGTTTTAAATATTTTAAATCCCACTGAACGTGCCTCGTCGTGTTCCTCAGTCTCTGAATGTATACGCCTTTGTCAGTCCGAACCGTAAATGCCCTTCCCCTTGAGTCTCTCGCTCGATTATAATCGTCATCATCATCGTGGATCATTTACTCACTTCGAAGCCCTCGGATTTCGCCCAGAGGTTCCCGTCGTGGCCGGCGATCGCCGCTTTGGTAACACACCTCGACGCGAGGAGCTGCTTGTCAACGTAATCCTGCCAGCTCATTTTTGAACACAGACGAATTACAATGAGGATGTATGAATTATAACCGAACTTCTTTTGCGCGCTTCTTACGCCACCAACCAGACACAACCCGTCACCGACTGCTTCGGTTCACGACTACCAACGACTGCCAAATCGCGTTGCACGCCGGTCACCCCTCGCAGCCCCCTTACAACGCCTCCTACGAACTCAACCCCACCACTGACATTTAGATAGAGCATCGACAGAGCTGCCAACGTTCGGGTGAAAAAATTAGGGGCGTAGCATGACAAATTTTAAATAGGCGCTCTGCGTTTAACCAAAGTTTCAGGAAAATATTTCCTTGACGGTTACGGTTAGATATCATTGTATCGTTAATATTTTAATGATAACCGGCTGTAATTTACACAAATAAATTCGTGTTTTCTGACTTCAGTTATTTGGTATTTTCATGTAGTAAATGTTTTATTGTTGATAATAAATTTCTTTAAAGTTTATAGAGAATAGCTCTCATGTACGTAGTTATGCTAGAAATGCATCCTTTGCGCACCTATCTTAAATAATAAAAGTATATTTTTCTCGATTTCATATATTTATATATAGTTCTGTATATTCTTTGTCAGGAAGGAGATTTCATTCTACTTTTAAAAATTGTATGTACATCATTAGGAATTAAATAACATTTGACATTGACTAATCGTAAATTGGCAAATGTCAGTATGGCAGTTGGCAGCATTGAGTCTGACTCACACACCAGTGAAGCGTGCGCGAACACAGTCGAACACGCCCTTGTTCGGAGTTGTTGCCAACCGGTAATTCTGGTTCTTTGGAAAGCCTTAATAAAAAGCGAAGACCTTTCAGGAAAAATAACGCGTTGTGAAACGCACTTTGGGAAAATGGATCATCTGTAAAAAATTCTTTTGTCTTATATGCTCCGATGATGTTCTGGGTATAAAGGCATATCTTTTAAGTTGGCAGTTCTAGTTTCGAGAAATATCGTGTATTACTCCGCCATATCATATGTAATACAAAAGTCTCGTATATCAGCGGCGTAGCTACCATTTACCTGACCAAAAAATGCATTTGAGTATGTATAAAAATACTAGCAAAAAGTATCTCCTATTATATAAATAAGTATTGGGTAATTCATCAAAAATTAGTTAGTATTTATTTATTTCAAAGATTATTAATAACACCGTTGAATTGTTTGGCACACAACACGTGTTCTAACTACGCCCCTGGCACCGGCTGGTCGTCACGGACATGAATGAAAAAAATCGTTTATTTAAATATTCATCATATCATACATATATTCCTCTACAGAAAATATGGAAAATCTCTCATTCGATTTCTCTACAGACGTTTATTATTCTGGTTCGAGCAATATTAGTTTTTTCATTGGTACTATATTGTGTCGCGTAGGAATTCCTTCTGCGGATCAGGTTATGATTCCTGTAATGTATTCCAGATGGCGCCATAAGTTTCCACGTTAAATATTTGAAGTGTTACTAACTATTGATAAAGTTATCTGTAGGTACATATAAACAGTAAGGAATCATTCGCCATTCAAATTATTCTCACAAATTGATTACAATTATTTTTTGCAAATGTGTGTGTTTAATGTTCTACGAATTTCTTAATTGCCAATTTATAAATACAGCATTTCATGCAACGGAAATAGAATGAATCTGCCCTAGTAATCGTATGTATCTTATTTGTAATTCTTAAAACCTCGAGTCAGCCGTTTCAACACATTACGACAATATAAAAGCAGTGGTATATATTAATACAAAATAGAAATATAAAGATAATTCAATTACGAAGCCTTCACAGCTTTTTCGGGTGAGTCGTAAGACTAAAAAGTTAGATATTTGATTGATTAAACTGTCAAATTGCACAATTTTGCAAAGTCTTATTTTCTGAGTTTCCCGACTAGTATGATTATTTCGATAAAGCTGGAATAGTGCCTTTTACACCTACAAATTTCATTTCAAGAGAACTTTACAGCATGTTCCGATTCTTAGTAGGGATCAGATGGTGTACTAGAAAGAGATATTGATTTTGAATGCACGTATACTATTGCCTACTAATTTTCAAATGAGACAACTGAGAATATCACGGTAGCAGTGCCGCAATATCGGCTTGGTAAACGATCAAATATCTCGCTACATACTAAAGGATCAAGTGGCGCCATCTGGCGTTGAACGTAATAATCCTGCTCACTTGATAAGTATTAAGAACTACTGCGAGTACCAAAAACTACTCGAAAATTATACAATTCTAAACAGCATGGAAATAGATTTTTTAATTCATTATATTATTCAATATTTTCCGTTATTGAAATTTCTGTAGATCATATTCCCAATTATGTATAAATTTCTAACTATACATATAGTTGGAACTACAATGTACATACATTATATTATCATATAACTACTATCATCATTTTTCAGATAGTACATTTCAACTACTGAGTTGTACGATGCGTTTTATATTTTTCTAGTTAGTACATAAGATATGAAAAATAAATCCATGAGTCAAACCTGAGTTGTTAAATTGAAAAACTCCGCGACTGAACCAACTTCAATTAAGACGGTGTCAGAGCCTTGCAAAATAATCGGAGATGTCAGAAAACTCGGAAAACAAGACTCCTGATTGGTAAAAATTGTTCAATATGAAAGTTTTAGCAAATTAAAAATTGGAGTTTTCAGTCATACAATTCGTACACTTAACCTAAGAAGACTTTCTTAAGCTATGTTCCAGAGGAGTTGTAAAATTGTATAGAACGTAATATTTTGAAAGCAATTTGAAAAAGAAGTCATAACAAATACTTTAATTTTTAAATAAACTTATTATTGATCTAGTAATTATTTTCATTTAAGACTTTTTGGAACAGCATATACTATTCAAATGTATATAACATATACGATTCGAAATTCTATATTTAAAAAGTTTAAAATAAAAACTCTTTCATATAATTCATAAATACTGTATATAAGTGAAATATTTAACTTATTCTTAACAACGTTAAATTTATATAGTATAAAACTCTATTTCACACAATTCTATTAAAAAACTCAGAAATATTGAGATACGATTCTAAAATTCAAAAAATTGAATTATTTATTATTTGGTTCTTAAGAAATAGTATACGATGACTCACACGGATATTGTACTTCACACAACAAATTTTTGAAGACGGTAGAACTCATTTCTCATCATCTGAATATAATTTTAGGACCAAAATTCAATAATAAACAAAAATTTAAGAATAAAAACAGTGCTCTCATTTTCACTTAATTTCTAAAACATTTTTGAAACATTCGATATACATTCATAGTCAACACTAAAGATGGATTCACAAGATTTGCGCAGCTGCTCTATTGCAAGCATGCACCATGGCCATTGCTTGTGTCTCCATCTGACGAGTAGAAATGCAATTGAACTTCCCTTTCCCGATCACGAGAGGAGACCGTGTGTTTGATATAATTCAGGTTTGTGAGGTGGATGACGTCACGCAGATGGAGGTCTAGAGGGGATTCGCTATCGATGATGCCGCTAACTGGTGGTACTGATGACGGCGGTGTTGGTAGTGACTGCGGAACGATATAATCAGTGTTGGCGATAGTGTGGTGGTGTTGGTTAAGCAGGCATCAAGTGCCTGGTCTAGGAAAAGTTGAGACCCGAGTAATATCTTCTGGGAGGTTTTTATCATCGTCGAGTACCTGGAAAAGTTCGATGCTCCCTGACCAAGGCAGGTGTGTCGGTTTGGATTTTCACGCGTTCCTCCATTATAACATCTCTAGTTAAACTCCCGCGTAGAATATTCGTTAAATCAGCTAGAAAAACCCGTTTACCCCGCAACGTGTGAACATACGGATAAGTTACTGTATCTCAACATCTTTATCAAGCAGAGATTAAATTTTCGTGTCGTGTAACTGGGCCTCTACTCCATATCATACAAACACGCACGAGAAATTCTACTCCAGTTCTCGCGCGAATAAACGATCGGCTGACGTGAGAAAGTTGATACATAATACAAAAAAATGCCGCTTTAATAGAGCTTATAATAAGCCGGTAACGCGGTGGTGAAGCGTGGTGCTGTGTCGCGCTGGTGATAGTACCAGCGTTATTACCTATTGTGTATAGTGGGTGGTAAACTACTGAAATACATCGATAGTAACGTTAAGATGGCTTCCGGCGCTGGTAATGTGCCCCAATGGAAAAGGGATCTCATACAGCGTAGACGACAGCAGAGTAAAGTACTCGCTAGCAATGGAGCTAGCTTGAAGTTGTGTTCGGCTGTTATTGGAGCCGGAAATAGTAGTAACAGTAGTAATAGTAGTCATCCTCAAGATAACAACAACGAATTGTCATCAGGTCCAGTTGCACTGCTCCTCGGACAGGACACCTCCAATACCAATACATTATCCTCGTTCTCGGCGCCCTCCTCCACCCCGTTTTCTGTACAAGCAGCCGACGAGGATTGCTGTCCAGCCGGTATTCATGGTTCCAATTCCAGAGTTGCCGTAGCTGGCGCCACTGCTCCCGTCAACGGCTCCGACCACGGAGACACTGCAGTCGCGATCAACATGCGCCTCGAGGCGGATCTTATGTGCTCCGACTCGGAGGACGCTCCTCGTGTAAACAGAAACGAGAACGACGACTACGAACAGACGCACCTGAAGTACGTATCGAAGGTACATCACGATAACGATAATAGCAGTGCTGTGGAAATAAACGTGAGGAATAGAGAGTTTAAAGCAGACTCTACGAGGAACAGTATGGATAATAACGTTCTTAGGAACAGAATACCTAGTGAGGATGGCGAAAGTGATAGCTCCGAAGAACTTCAATATGGACCTGGTATTGTGAATAAGCTCAAGAGCAAGTACCTCAATCTTACTCTGAGGGAGACGAGTAAGTCTAGGAGTTATGTACAGCGGTTTAGGAGAGCTGCTAGTCTCGAGGATCTTCTGGATTGCGATGACGAACCTAGTGACAAGTCCTGGAGAGATAGCAACGAGAGGCAGTTCACTAAGAGGACTGCTGTTGTTAAATCGGACCGATACAGAAACGCTTCAAGAGGTAATGACTCTATGAAGAGAGCCAGAAGTGTGGAGACGTTGTTACGCTACAATTCCACCTCGGACGATGTCACTTCGCATAGCGTACCAAGCAGGTTCGTCGCCAATGCTCTCAGACAAGAACCTAACGATCACATAATACTCGTCGACAGGTCATCCGTGAAAATTGAGAGCAGATTGGGTGAGACTGACAGACCCAAGGCTATTAACAAACCAAAAAGGATCAAGCCCGTTCTAGCGGAGACCGAGAGACCACCACCGGATCTAGTAAAGACCACCATGAGGATATTCGAAGGTTCTGTAAAGAAGCATAAACCTAAAGGTGAGGTAGCAGTGAAGGTTGCGACTTTTAAAACCATTAATGACACTTTCAAGGCTCAGAATCAAAAGAAAATCATTCCCAAGCCGCCATTGCAACCGAAGCCTTTTGTAAACGGTAATACCAAGACGCCGGGATCACCAAAGAAGACGCTGATTGCTCAGCAGAAACCTACCGCAGAGATAATTGAAGAACTTATCGACGGTCAAGAACATCACAATGACGGTGTCATCACTGATCCTATCGTTCAATCTGTATCGTCAGTCGTCAGCAAATTTCAGCAAATCGAGAAATCGCATTCGCCATCACCATCACCAGAGCCAGCAAGTAAGCTTAAGTTCTCGCCTGTTCCGAGTCCTGAACCAACTATACCCAAGCTCAAGTGTTCACCAGATACGAAGAAGACTGTTCAACCACTTTTGGTGAAATCACCGCCAACGTCACCAAGGATCTCACCGCCCCGCGTGACATCTCCTGCCTCTCCAAAACGAGAAACCTTCAGACAACATTCCACGCCGATGCAGAAACCTCCGAGTCCCAGTCATGAGCTCTTTCGGCAATCTTCGGTACCGGATACGAAGTTCACGAAGACAGAGGGCATAAACACGAAGACGTATGTAGAAAATATATCTCAAATGATACCTGAGAGAATAAAGAGTCCTGATATAGAGAAAAAGGATACCATTAAATTGGAAGAAGTCGAAGAGGACCAGGAAGAAGTCGATGGTATCAAAACCATCTCCAAGTCTGCATTAGATAACATTAGCAAAGCCGGTACTACATTACAATTCAAGTTCAACGATAAGTCAACGATCAGCAAAAATTACCTTCCAGGATCCAATCAAAATTGTTCCAAACTTCGGGATAGAATACCGATCTCGAAGAGTGCTGAAGTGAAGACAAAATTCTTGTTAGGTACTTCTGTTGATTTCTCTGTACCAGAAGAGAATTCCGAACTGTCAGCCAGACTTCAAGAGCATTCTGAATCTGAAAATATTGAAAAGAAAGACGACGATATTCTGGAAGTTAAGCCAATCGGTGCGATTTCCAGTCTAGCCCTTTCCAAGAGCACCTCAAATACGTCGCATTCCCAGATTAATGAATGCAAAAACCTGAGATGTCAAAAGGTCGACACGATCTCATCGACTTCGTCGCCCCCCCAAAAACAAATCGGCATCATTCGACCTTTGGTTTCGACAAAGACTCATCAGTCGCAGCAAAATTTGAGCAATCGAGAATTGGAAAAAAATTTAATTAATCGTGTCAAGAGTATAGAACAGCAACAGCAACAACAACCTACAAAGGTCGTGGTCAGTCTAAAAAGTGCAGAGGAGATACAACCCGTGAAAAAAACTACAAGTTCCGGTGCTAGTGCTGGTGGTGGTGGCTTATGGGATGCAAAACCATGGAATCAACAAAACAACACCATGGTCTTCAATTTTAGTAACCGCAAAGATGTTCCCGATTACATTGAAAATGATGGTCTTATAATCAGACGGAAACGGGAAAAACCCAAGGTAATATTTTTCATAGATATCTACTTATTATTATCTATATTGGTGTATGGACGTATTAAGTATATACAATACATATGCAGCTCTAATATATATCTAATAGGTACAGTCAATACGCTAAGTACATCGGAACGTCTAAAAAGACGTAAGGAGAAATTTTATGCCTGACACTTTAACTTCTTTCACTTTCCTCCGTGTGGCGAATGTAATATGTAATATGTAATATGTACAAGCATATGGTAGATAACAGATAGGAATATGCATGTATGCTGGTGAGTAAAGAAAAGGAAATTACGCCGCACGCGGAATTTAAAAACAATATTCAAAATTCTTAACACGAACAAACAGCGACGCTTTGGGCATGATTTTCGATTTGGTCAACCGGCTATCGCGACTCTCGTTACTCTCTCTTTCTTTATATCTTAATCTCCCTTTGAACATGACTCTTAAATAAGCTTGAGAAAAGCAAAAAAAATTTTGTCAATTCGTTCTCAAAATTTCACATTAATTATGGTCGTGCCTTTCGCTTCTTCCTAAGCGGATTTAATTTTAGCAATTTTTCCATTCGTCTGGTTATACATGTATACGTGTGTATTAGCACACAAAGTTTTTTTGACGTCTCTCTTGGTATAATAAGATTAGACTCTTTCGAACTGTGACGCTTTTTCTCTTCAATTGGCTAACCAGTTGTAATCCGTAACCTTCGCGCAGCATTAGGTGACTGAGAGTAAGTGCAAACTTGTTCATGTGATTTTTTATATATTAATAACACTCTAAAATATGCATTAAACTTATCTGTATATCCACACAGTCGGGCAACGCCTAACAAAAGACGCCGTTAACGAACCGAAAACTAGAACACACATCGGGAACACGTAAACCTCTTCTGCCTGACTTACGGCCTGTACTGTATTACATAGAAATGATACTTTTTCAGAATAGTGAAAAATATAACTTACAATATAATATGCAAGTACAAAAATAAGCTCTTAATATTCATAAAATCAGTGCATCATGTACTGATGGATATATGCATGTCATGTGCTGTGCACATATGAGCTCATACGTTTACCAGTCCTCCACCCTCCTGTACAAGAGGGAATTGTCCGTAATTAGGAAGCCAGAAAGGAGGCGCTTTTATTAAAGTAGGTACCAGAAGGAAAAAGGGAGTGAATGACGTGTGCAAGTCAGCTGACTTCCGGTTACTCTGTGTTCTTTAAAAGTTATCTTCTTCAGTTTCTCTTTCCTTCTTCTCGCTGTTTCGTATTCCTTCTCGATCCTCCTCGTCACTGGACGTTCTCTTGCCGGATGCAGCTCTGTACGTCCTGTTTCGTGACGATATGGCCACCACATCCTCCTTTGCTCCATTTCCTTCCACGAAGAGCATAACATAACATATGTTATTGTCTGGAGGCAAGTAAATTGAACTGTTATTACGGTTTTTAAGATATAAATATCTCTTTGAAGACATTTTTCAAACCATGCTACATAAGGATGCTTCTGGATGTACTGTATATGCAGTTTGTTTAAAAAATAACTGAGTCCAAAGTACGAAAAAATGCTGCAACCAGCAACCGCATTCCTGGCTACAGTTCCTACGTGGAATTCTTCATCGATACGTTTATGGTCTTATCATGGTGTCCACTGGATACCAGAGATCCGTTAATACCTTTTTCGAATAGTGAGCTGCTATCTCTTACTTAGTACCGAGTATCCTAGCATACCAAAACATATGAATTTTGTAATATAGAATATATCTGGTAGTGTACCGTTTATTGAATTCTGTATTTACATGAAGTTCAACGTTTATTGAAATTTATCGTGAATTACTAAAAATTTCTTTTTTTTTACTCGATTCTAGTTCAGGAATACATCTCATTAGGGATTCATTTGCTTTGAATGGCTTACAATTTATACCAGAGAACAATACAACTGTATCCGGTAACCAAAATACTCTGCTTCTCCTTGAAATTCTAATACCCATTCATATGGGACCCATTTGTCAGTGGGTCGCTATGATCCTGTTGTATATTCATATGTTATTCTACATATATGCAGGCTGCTCGAAATATGAGTTGCAATCCCGAACCGAGTGATACACGTTTTTACAGTGGCATAAGTGTTGTGTGTGCATAACAACGCGTGTACGTAAGAGCACTTGGCACTGCGTGTACGTATGTAGATATATATGTGTGTGCGTATATATATACACGGTTACACGTATGTGACGTATAATGAAAAATACTCGCATGGGAATTTCTCATGGAAGTCACGGACCTCGTGGAGTCAAGTTCATTGCCATCGATATCGTATTTGCATTATCTCTACGATGACGGTTTTTGCTGCTTGTTTAGAGGGCCGGACAAATATTTTGTTAACTTTATTTTTACCTTTTTTTTTAAAAAAAGATTTTATGCCTTCGTGTTGCCTTAAGGCCTTTTCTTATTTTTATTAAATTGATATACACGTGGTAAGTACGGACATATGAGCCATGAATAGGGAAATAACGAATAAAAAGAAAAGTTGCTTAGGAATAAACGAAAAATAAATAGCTACCTCCGTTGGAATATTTGACCTCATTTTAACATGAATTCCAAGGCTAATGAGTTTCCCGTGAATTCATCCGCTATTCCACTCGAGAGTCAATTGTTATGCTTGATTGGATGTGACCGTTTAGCGACGGACAGACACAAGGACAGGCGAAAGGAATGGGGAGGGGGGGGATTGAAAAGTAAGAAGGGTGAGAGAGAAATACTTTCTTACGAAATTGAATTTGTATTGTACGATGGGAAAAGAGACGGCGACAGCGTAAAAGTAGGGATAACGGAAGTAGAACGGAACTTCAATAAGGATGTCGCGAAACGGAAAAATTAATTAATTGCTTAATTAATTTCTCGACAGGCGTCTCTCTTCATTATTTTTCCTTTCTTTTTTGCTGTCGAGATTTTCTCCTCAAACCAAAAACAGCTCGAACCATTCTCTTACGTCTTTTCCTACTCCGTTACGCCACCATGTCTTGTTTTCTTCTTTATTGCTGCTTTTCACGCGATGCTCGTAGAATCCTTTGAATTCGAACTGAAATGACAAATTAGGGAATCCGGGGGGGGGGGGGGTTAGAAGTCGGAACTCTAATAAGTCCTATGATATTAATTATGAAATTCGTCAGTAGGATTACGTAAAATAACGATATATAACAATTTTAAGAGAATAGTTGCTCTTACCTGCATTAAGCGCGTACGATACTGGTCGACAAAACCAGTTTTAGTTTTTCATATAAATACTTCACGAATTCCTTTCTCTACCCAATGCCGCCGTATCCTAGTGCCCGTCTGTTAGTTTCCTTAACGATATTCCTTTCTCAATTTTTATTTGGTCGTGTATTAAAACGAGTTAGTTTTGTTGGACTCACAATTGTTACTTCTATCGTTACTTTTATACAGTGAAAATTTATAAAAGAACGATAATAACTCAAGATATTTGTTCGAAATTCATATTTACATTCTTCTCACTCTTATACACGCAAATGTACATAACTCTCTCTTGTCCCCATTCATGGTACAGATCATCACGGTACACTCAAAATCGAAGGTCTTAATAATTTTCCGTTGGATCGAGCGTAACTATCGAATGTAAATCTATCGCTAAGAACTCAATGTTCATCTCTCTTCTCAGAAATTGCCCCCTCTCTTTCTCGCCACACGCACACACTTTTCGACATGCTCATTCCTTTAGAAGTTAAATGTGGTGAATCGTCGGTTCTGAATAAAGCTCCACTTTTCCAGGCTGGAGATGGTGGAATCATCGTTCTGGATTCCACGCTCGATGGCTCCACCACTGACGAGGCCGAATGGGAAATGACCGGCGGACCGCCGTCTCCCTGCGACGTCTCATTCGCCAACGACAACGTTCTCATAAACGGCCACAGTAATCTCTCCAGACAACCAAGAAATCACAAGGTAAAGAGAATAACTTCTCTCACAAGATAAATATAGATACAAACGGTCGTCAACGTGCGAGTTCAATATGATTTTTGACATTTCGCAGGCAATGGAATTTTTAGAAAATCACACTTGGCTTTCCATAAATAATGGAAATATATCCGAAGATAAGAAATAGAATATATTTCAATTTAAAATCACGCACTAGCATACTTTGTAACGGCCGCAGAGCCACGTGTTGGAGACTACAGACTTCATTGTTGTCGAACTGTCTAAAAACAAATCGAACTCGTGGATCGACTGTATACAGTCAAAAGTTCAGAATAGGTGTACTTCCTATTTCGTCGAAACAATACACAAAAAGTATTCCAAGCAACTTGGCTCGCTTGTTGATAAATATAGACCGCTTTTTGGCACCACGTGGTGCTGGCATATCCACATTTTACTCGCTTTATCAGCCATACGTGTTTGTGTTTGAATTTAAAGAGTTCCTTGAAGTGCGGTATAGAAACGGTGCGCTGCCGCTTATCTATGCTAAAAGTTTAGTTAGATTATGGATAATTGATGAGGTTAAATATGTACTGGTGAGTTAATGGTGTCCCTAATAATAAGTCTTATGGGATGTACATACTACACTATCCGACCCTAAGGGCCTAAAATGTATTTTGTTTTTATTTGATATATAACTTATTGATATTATTTGATATGTGTCTTATAAAATCTGATTTGAAAGGGTTAAAGGAGATCAACATGAATTGGCTCAATTGTTAATGACTCGCGGCTATTAATTACTGTCGTGATTCCTGAAGTCGTAGACCATAGATAGTAAGTTGTAGCACTAGTGGAAGGGGCAACACTTGTAAATGAAAAGCGGAGAAAAAGCTTAAAAAACTGGAATAGACGCAGCTGCTCGATTCTAAATGCTCAAATCGGTCGTTCCGACTTGTTCCTCTCGTTTACATCCGGGGGACCATTAAATTCATTGCTCTATTTACGGGTAAAGATGTAAACAATGAGATGAGCGTACCTATTGCTATTACGAACAATTGATGACCATACCTAATTGCTATTTGATTATTATATTTCTTCGTTCTCTCTTTCTCTATGTCTTTCTCGTACACATACTTTCTATTCATCTCGGGCGCGAAATCCATTGACATTCGTGACGGTCATGACAATTCGCATCGCTCGGTACGATCTTCGGTAAGTTTTGAATATCTGCTGAGCATCGCGAACACGATCAACGAGTTTTACGATCCACTTTAACAGCGAGAGAGTATCGAACGGTTTCTCCGCGCGAACAACTCTAAGACTCGTCAATAATAGTCGTAAAGAACGCAAATATTTATTTCGTTATTTTTTATATTTCTCCGATAATTGGGTTCTTGTTAGTTGAAAATTTCGAAAAGTACAGATTTCTTTATGTATTTTGTACATTCGCTTTCAATTGATTTTTTCAATTGGAAAATTGCACAAAGAGGTGAAGGTTGCGCAAACGCGAAATAATGTCTATTGAGGTAGCATGGTAGAGTTTGGCTGAAGTTAAATAGATATATATAATTTGTTAATTTCATAAAACAAATAGAAAAATATGAATATGAAAAATGTGAATTTAATACTAGAATATAATAATTACTCCGATAAATAAATCATACTGCTTACCGAACGAGCAAATCTGCACCGTCATTTTTTCTCTAGCCTTTTCGGGTGGGGAAAAGAACGCGCGAAAGAGAGACAGCCGCCGTATGCGTCTCGTTTAACAGTAAATTCTCAATAAATATACGATAAATGATGTTCGTTCTTTTTACGGTAAACGCTTCAGATATCAAGCCATCTAGAAATATATTCTAACGCATAGGTTAACATGCTAACTTTAGCGAAAGTTAAGGGCATTTGACTAAATGCAAACATTTTTCCCCTATCACCTTAATTTTTCCCAACTTTAATAATTAATATCTCTTTAACTAGACATTAAACAAATTTTGTTCTAATCTCTTTCGATTAGGCATTAAAAGATGTAAGATCAACTTTTTAACGTAATTCTACCATACTACCTTAATATAGAGAACCGTTAAAGGCTCTGTATATGTTATGTACAGTGACTCGGCAGAAATAACTGCTAAATTTCAAGTTTATTTTTGCATTCAAACGTCTAATATTTTATATTTGCTTATGCTAAAGTCCAACTAAGTGTAACATACCATACATGTGTTTTGTCGAAAAAAATGAATCATAAATTTACAGTTCATTTTATGACGATCTTTTTATCGTGCGAATATTTTAGACCTTCGCTGTAGGTACGATGTTATGCATAAACCCCTATGCTTACAACATAGCTTAAAAGTTTAGAGAATTGGGCTGCAGCGTATTCAGCAGATATTTAATCATGCAATCATTAGCCTTTGTTCTCTTTGTGCCTATAAAAGTGGTATTTAGTATATCCAAGGTAATTTTAGGTTACGTTAGATCATACAGCGAAACTGGCCATTATAGGTAAACACACGCATTGACAGTACTTTAAATGCCTACTGATATTTTATACAAACAGTTAAATTGCTATTCACATTCCATATGAATGACTAATACATACGAGCGATCTGTAACGCTAAACGGACACACAAATAGCATAGTTATTGAATACATTATGTGTCTACTTGCCGCGTAAACATAACCTGCAAAGGATATCACGAAGGTTGCGCGATGTCAAAGCAGTGAGAAAGTTGACACCTTGCTGTCGATTTGCAACAAGCATTTGGCGTGACGGTGGATAAACAAGAGAAAGAGAGGAGAAAACAAAATAAGCTAATAAGAATTTCAAAATGTTACGATGCGTTTTCTCGACGACCTTGTCGACGATGGCGATTATGACCGAAACGATTATGCAACGGAAATTCGGCCCTGCTTGAACCGTACACAGCAGAGTACGCCTCCTATTGTCTTCCACCTCGTGTATATTTTAATAATAACGACTCATCGTCATTCGCACGAATGCTGACTCGGCGCGTGTTTATCTTTTTCATTTGTATTCCTTTTCTCATCTCTCTCATACACATGGGATATCGAATAGTTGATCCAGCAAAGATTCTATATGAAGTAAGTGCGTGTGCGTATCTTAACCTTACGTTGAAATTCAATTATCGCACGCATGTCAGTATCGCGTTGTATTGTATAGCGTAGATATATTTTGCATATACTGTAGCACAATTGTGGATACCGTTTTCATTATTTGTACTGTCGCGAACCGTGTATAACTGGTGCTTATCCATTTGTGAATATGAGTGGTTTTTTTCGCCCGGGGCTAGGTCATTTCTCCTCTTATTTAAATAGACAAGCAGTGATGCCATCTGCAGGAAGAGATATGCGACTCGACATAACGGTTAATATCTCGATTCAGAAGCGTAACGCCATTATGGCGTCTGTCGGGTGAACCAGACAAACCAGCTATGAGGAATGTCGTCCGATTTCGTTATAAAATAATTCTTTTTTAATAAAAAACTTCTTAATATCCAGCACAAGATTGTTATATGAGACTCGTATAAGGGGAACTTATCCGTTCCACTTTTATGTAAATTTTTATAAATTTTTCAACTTTACGACACATGCGCATGATTGGTGCTCGGGTACTAAGATTGCGAAATTTACTAAAGATGAAGTTGAACAGAGTTTGGATTTCGCTAGACGCATGTAAGAGTTAGCACTCGAGACGGTAATGTAAAGTCTGCTGGCTCTGACGTGTACTTATTGTGAAGGAGTGTTGTTCATTGACGGATCAAATGCGTTGCCGAGATGTTGGACTCTTACGTGATGGATTAATGATAACATTAGTCATAGTAGCTTCAGAGTGAACGGTGGATACATTTAATTAAACTAGCCGTCCACTTCGGACTGACTCTACTTGAAATAATGGCTGATACTGTTAGAAGCTAAGTTATGATAGCACCATAAAAAGATGCCGGTGCATTGTTAGCCACTTTGATTTCCTGTATACTCAGGTATAGAACTGTTAATTCCAGAAATGGGTGCTAGTTGAAAATTCGCATTGACCGAAGTTAAACTCGTCTTCCTCTTAGTCACGATGACATGATCCAGTGACCCGTAATTAGCAATGAAAATAGGCTGCCAACTTGGTAAAGGTCATCGACTCAAGTACAACGGGAAGTTATACGGTCGGTGCTAGCACACGTTTTCGTGACACTTTTAGTTTTGTACACTTCACGCTGGCTTAACATTCAGTGGGCTCTGTCATTACCCTTTTTTTTTTATTCATATACAATATATTTTTCTTCATTTATCAAAACACCGTTCCTGTGTATTGTCTTTACATTACGACAGACAACGAAATAAGTAACCAGGACAAAATGGTAGTCTTTTTTCTCTAACTTTAATAAATTTGGTAATACCCAAGGAAACAGTGTTTCCTATTTTACTTTCATCTTTCAATGGAATAGTATCTGCGCTTTTTTATCGGTATTTTCGATTGTTCATCAAGTCACATCGTAGATGATGCTAATATCTATATTATTGGTCAGGCCAATTAACATCGCGGCGTTGCAGCCCCACACTGTCATGGCGGCTCCAAACTGGCCGTTTTCCTGCGTTTGTTTATTTGATAGTCTCCGGTAGTTGACTATGTTCGACTTTACGGCGGCGATTAATAGTACACTGCTTTTTTTCATGAAAATCCGCACTCTTAATTAGTATCAGCAAATAATGCGTCCGTTGAGTCTTTAGCTCGTATTCACAACTCGCTCTTAAAGTCACTAACAGAGTCGCGAGTAGTTAAAAATCACTAAGAAAAAATTTAAAAGCGCGATATTAGTACTAAAAGCGAATTCTGAATATGGGCTTTAGTTTTGATGTCCTCTTTTTGAATACCGTTAATTGTATTTGACAAATAGTCATTATTTATGGTAACAATGTCGACTGATAGTGATGAACGGGTACGAGTAGGTTTTCCACCCGTTAAGGACAATAAATAATTGTTTATTTGGTAATTAGCTCGGTATGCGACATTTGAAACTTTGTTGTTTTAGCATCGGATACAGTTTGACGATACGGCTACCAGGACGTTCGAATATCCCAGCGAGGCTTCTATGCTCGAATTCGAGGGCACCAGTGTCGATGCCGACACTTCCGTTTCCGGTGATCAGTCGACGGCAGCCACGATTGGCAATCGATCAGCATCTACAAGTTTACCTTCGTTACTCGGTAAGTGTTGAACAGAAAATAAAATAATGAAATTTTGCATTTTTTTTTCCTTTGACTAACATTGACAACAATGCAACTCACTACTAACTGCGTCGTGTAGTAGATCAATGATAAATAATTTGTCCTACTAAAATCTGTTGTTATCGTTATCGTTAGGAATTTTGGAAAATGCATGAACGTTTTTTTTTACAGAAACCAGCCATAACGATAACCTTAACTTAAGCATGGATCTAGACGTTCATCTGGATTTTGATCCTCTTGAGGAATCCTTGGTGTAGAATTGTCCCACCATGCGTTAAAGAATAACGGTTATATGTTTTTATTTTCGAAATTTCACTAGATTTGGATAAACTCCAATGAGATATATTTTTGTGGTTGTGTGTTTCTGTGCTGCTCCTTTTGTCGTTATGTCACTCATTCTCGTAAGAACTTTGCTTTATTGATCAATTCCACTACTTGGAACGGCGTGATTGCGCTCCTTGTTTGCACTTATCTGCGTACTTGTACAATGTTATCGATAAGCATCGATATCATTAAATCATTTCTAATAGCATCATTAACTTCAAGGTTTGGCTACTTCTTCAACCTACTGACTGTACAGTTTCTCTTATTAGATATACATAGATCAGCCAGTGTCTTTTCAATTTTATCTCCCTCTCTTTCTCTTAGATAATCTAAAATCGAACTTTTGTTATTATTATGTGTAACTAACATCTTTTACTAATCATGGGTGTTTTTGTGTCAAATTTGCTCGTTCGTCGCCAACTGCTATCAGTCTTATCGTGCCAGCCAGTACCCAGATAGCAAAAATTACGAAGGTACCAATAAGACATCTTCAGAAGATCTTGTGTCATAAGATTCGACATCTTATAGATGTCTTATGTCAAAAAGACGTGCACCTGTAAGATCCTCTGACGACGTCTTGGCAAAGGCCTTCTTCGTTTGTGATATCTGGGTTGGTAACAAAAATAGTGAAACAAGATCGGTGTCAATTTTGCCGTCAACTTTTATCTAACAGCGATTATTTATCTTTTGAGGATATAATGATAAATAATAATGTTTCTATTATGATAACGTTATTACATATAAATGCGTTTCTACTCTGATGATAACAATCGCATTGCCATGAGAATGTTTTTTTTCCCTTAGAAAATTTCAGTCCTGTATGCTGTGTAGAAATTTGGTCTATTTTGTCTACTCATTTGTCTCTAGCCAGCCTCCTAGATGTATGCTTTTAGATGAACCCTAGTGCTTGACCCTTAGGTGGAGGTGGACTAGCCAGCTACACACCGAGCAAAGTCGACCTGGTGGCGGAAGGCTTCGAGCTCGGCGTTACCCGCGCCCTCGTCACAACAACGACGATATCTTCGGGTTCAACCAGTGCGGCTCAACAGCCGGAAAGCCTGACAGAAGTGGATTATTTGAAGCCTACGCAAGATGGCGGAGCTTGGGGTTCCGAAACGACCACCGATATGCTTTTCTGAATGAACAATGTCTCCCAAGGAAGACCTCTATAATTTATTTTGAATATTCTATAATAATAATAACGACGATAAGCAACTACGACCCTGCAAATTTTAAGCAGGATGAACATATATATATATATATACACCTCCTCCTTTTTTTTTTTTGAAAAATTTGAACATTAAACGTAGTCGGGCACGTGTGACCGACCAAGCGTGAATAATGTTAAACAGTATCATTCCAAGTATATGCATTTATATTTGTATTTCAATAAGTAAGGAAATGACCTCACGATGACGCGTTTTCGTGTCGATTTTGTGAGGGCGATTACGCGCCGTTGCGATAAACTATTTCCTGTAATACAATGAATCATCGAAACTGCCAACTAGGTTCGCGTTAATGACGTAAGAAGCGAAATAAAGAAATTTATAGTGCGAGGTTGAATGTTGAACTAAGGAAAGTCAAGAAAAGAGAGAAAAAACGAGAATTCAAAGAAAATGAAACATTTGACTCTTCGATTTTTCACGAAGAGAGTTTATGTTCAATTTTCTGAAAAATATAAACATAGGGCACATATCACTGTTACCAGCATCATTGTACATTTATCTTCTTCTTCCTTTCGAGATTTATCTTTTAGATTATTTCGTTTTCCTTTTTTTTTAATACATAATTGTATATTACCCGCAGGCATCGAGTCAACGAGTACAATTGATTTTATGTGCCGTTTCATGCAATTTAATATATTCTTTTGCTTTTCTCGTTTTTCTTGTATCGAACTCTTTTCGTGAGATTAAAAACTTTTATTTTGTTTTCGTCAAGTCGCTGAAAAGTCCATAGCGTTGTGTGTATTGTACGATTAAAAATCGAGTCGCATAGCCGTCATGAAGTTAAACTTACGAGTAATTAGGAATTTATGAGGGTATGCGTGTATGTGTGAGAATGAAACAAGGAAATTAGCGAAAATTGTTTTTGCGGTATGTGTATGCGTGTATAAAAAATTAAAAAAGAGAAAAAAGACATTAGTCCCGCCCTGTTCTCCCATTCCCGTAGGCCGATTAGATATAAAGAAAACTGCCAAAGTAGGGCCATAAGTGTCACCTTAGAATATTTAAGGTTAAATGGCATCACCCAAGAATGGCGTTTAAAGATTAAAAAATTGTAAATTTGACTGCACAGCTCAGAGGAGAAACTTGGCAGGAAACTGTTTATTGTTTTTAAAAGAAACGCGTTAAATTGATCGCTTATATTCATTCCATGCGGAGTTTCTGTATGCCAAAGCCGTTTTCCTTTATTTTTATTTCTTATTTTATTCTTTGTTCGTGTTTTGTTTTTGTCTTAATTCAAACATTTATTAAACATTGATGGTACCATGTTACATTTTTCATTTTTCCCTTTATTTTCATTTCTTTCGAATTTACCAACATTAGCAATTGTACGCCAGAACCACCAGTCTGGCGAACTCATTTATTACAAGTGAATTCTGGATGAATATTGTATATATTACATTATTATTCATTTTTCGAAAATGACTAGAATTCGATGCGCCATTGTCGTTAAAATATTCCTTATCCCCTGAAAAATAGTTTGAAAGAATGAATCAAGTGGAACAATATGAGTGAAAAAGGAAAATAAGATATGCCACAAAAGACGATGAAAATAGAATATTAGCTCTTTAAGATAAAAATATTCCTTCAAGTTTTTATGGAAATTATTTAAAAAAAAAAATTAAGAAAATAAGGATGTGCTTCCCTTTTTTATATTTCCATTAGGATGCCTGTTCCAAGCACTTAATTGTTTCTGAAGTTTCATTGATTACAATAGTTAATTGATAGATGTTTGGGTCAAATATTTCATGTTTGTTTTTCGCCATAAAGTCGTTGTTTATGGGAACAAAGACAGTTAAGAGTTAATATGTATAAAACGTACACGTTATTGATATAATATCTTCAAAATGTAATCTTTATTACTGCTAAGCTGTAATGTTTTTCATTTTTTGGGATTTAGTCAGAAATATTTTGTCCCCATATTCTACGTACGTAACGCCATTTGCCAGGGACGTTACACCAAATTAAACACTTGGCCACGACAACTTCCGTATTCCTAAAATGGTATAAAAACTATAAAATGGTTACATATAAATTTCCTTAAAGTGATAAAATATGAGAATAAACTGACTATCCTGTAAAATTAATATGAACTGGTCTTACACTATACAGTATAGGTATATACATATAAAGAGATCTGTAATCACGTACATGTCCGTTTATAGCGTTTATTATTTTTTTTAAAAGGATACGTCGTTTCCGTCTTTGTTTGGAATTTTACTTTTTGGGAAATTTTGGCTTCCCCTTCTTTGAAGTGCAGTTTGAAAGATTAATAGAATGCGAGTAATCTGAATAGATGATGATATATGCAATAAGTATTACACCTAGGTTTAAGAATTAATACTTCAAACATGGATTCATATTGACATCTTATAAACATACTTACCAGTTAGAATTTTCGTGTGATGTATCTGTCCTGTGTGTTATAAAATACTAAAATAATAAAACTAATACACATGTACAACGATGTCATTGTGACGCATGATATTAGTCCATCACTGTCACATGTGTTTAATTTATTCAATTTATTAATATAAATTATCTTTAACCCAAAATCCTCCTAACCGCTATAAAGAAGAAATTTATTGGAATGTGATAGATCAACTAGTATTTGTGGTGTACTACAAATAATGGAAGAACAAGGAATAATATAAAAATTAATTTTATTTGCATAAATATCATACAGTCTTGATGAATATCATCACATTCAGATAACAATACATTGGTCAAAATCCTGATACAAGCTCATGAATAAATTATTTAATTCTATGACAATGTCACTTGTATATGGATGTGTAATATTCTTCTTCCAGATCATAAAGATCTGCAGCCATGTCATCCCTTAACGATGCTAGCTTCTGATCACATTCTACTTGCTTTGTTCTGAACAGTTTACTGTTCTGTGCTATTGCCTCATTCACGGATGGAAAATCATTCAGAATCAGGTACTGCTTTATATCCGACACCAATTTCATTAGTGATTCACCAGCTCGTACAATATTTGCTGCACGCACATGCATTTCATATGTGTCCTGTTCGCATTGTGTCATTCTTGAGAGCTGTGTTTCATTTTCACCCTTAGCCAATTTCACTATTTCTATATGGAACACATAAAACATACGTGATTATTTATTTTAATAACATTAAAGACAAGCAAAATATTTTAAAATTAGGTTACCTTCGAAATTTTCTAACATAGATTTTACATCGTCCTTCAATCTTGTGGTATAAGATTTTAGAAGCGCTTCTTTGCTCTGTGGTAAAGCACGCTGTGCGGCCATCATGGAGGCACAATTTTTGACAGACTATCTTTATAATTTATATTTCATTCGAAAATTGACAGAATACATATCTTAACAGCCCGACCATTGCGATAACATAGGTAAAGTTTAGCTCGGCTGGTTACACTGTTTTACCGACGAAGTTTAAGTTTTTATTATTCAACAGAAACTGAAAGGAAACGGAAATCGTTGGTTTATCTCCGGTAATACGAACGCATTAAAGAGATATATTCTTATGATCAGAAAGTTTTATTCTATATGTAAATTACGCACTCGCTTATCACATACAGTCATGTCAATATTCAATTAATAAATTGTAACTGATTTTGTTTTATAATAAGAGGTCGCCTCAAACTATTTACTTCCTTTAGATTTTCACTCTGCGCACATGCAACCCTTATTCACCCTTATTCTACGACCCCACCACGCGACTTGGAGAGTTGGGATCAAATCAATATGAAATGTGTACGATAAGAGAGTACGAAACACTTTACCGAAATTCCCTTTTTTCCACACAATTTCATTGTGTTTTTACGTTATAAATTGTGTGCATTATTTTTATTTATTCGCGGTTTCTCGGCCGTGAGTGAATATAAATATCGAGTGCATCGCGCGAACAATTTAGTGGCGATAATTTGCAAATAATAAAGTGAGAAAAGCTCTAGAAAATACAAACTTCATAAAGAAATACACTTTAAGTTGATTTAGCTTAAAACATGATTCCTTCGTCAAATTTCTTATGAATTTCTTATCAGTTATCCTTAAAATAATTAAGACTGAAATGAGTGAATTTACATTCAGTTGAGGGTGGGATTGATATTTGAGAATCTGATTATTCTCAATGTGTCCACGGAGCCACGAAAATATATATAAGATGTTGGCTTTAATATTTATTCTGTCTATTGCAATTCCCATTGAGGGTTCCTTACCACCGGAAGACAATGTTTTGCATATTGGTGGAATTTTTCCCATTGCTGGGGAAGGTGGCTGGCAAGGTGGACAGGTATCCTATCATTCGATATCACGATTATTTGACTCCGTTTTGTTTGCAATTTAAACTTTTCGCAATTCCAATAATTTATAGGCTTGTATGCCCGCTGCGAATCTTGCCCTTGACGATGTTAATCAACAAGAAGATCTTTTGCCAGGATTCACATTGAAACTGCACTCCAATGACAGTGAAGTTAGTGTTATTACAGAAATATAGAATATCATTATTTTCATTTTTCAAAATATTTAAACTATTTTCTTAACAGTGTGAACCTGGTCTTGGGGCTTCAGTGATGTACAATTTATTATACAACACTCCGCAGAAACTTATGTTATTAGCTGGATGCAGCACAGTTTGTACAACCGTAGCTGAAGCAGCAAAAATGTGGAATTTAGTAGTTGTGAGTATATGAAACATTATTAGTCAATATTTACATTATGAAAGAGCACAGTAGTGATAATTAATAAAAAACAATTTCTGTTTTTAAAAATTATGAAGCTGTGCTACGGTGCATCGTCTCCTGCCTTATCGGATAGAAATCGATTTCCTACACTATTTAGAACACATCCATCTGCTACGGTCCATAATCCTACAAGGATAAAACTGCTGCAGAAATTTGGCTGGAGTCGCGTGGCCATATTACAACAGGCTGAAGAAGTCTTTATTTCTGTATGTACAAATGAAAACTTCCATTTATGACAAGATTACAGATGCATAGCACAAGTTTAAAAATTAATAAGAAATGTGCTTTTGCTGAGCAGACTGTGGAGGATCTTGAGGCTCGTTGTAAGGAAGCTGGAATTGAAATAGTTACCAGGCAGAGCTTTCTGTCAGATCCTTCAGATGCTGTGAGGAATCTACGACGTCAAGATGCGCGAATAATCGTGGGACTTTTTTACGTGGTGGCAGCAAGACGTGTTTTGTGTGAACTTTACCAACAGAAGCTTTATGGAAAAAGTTATGTGTGGTTTTTTATTGGCTGGTACGAGGATAATTGGTTCGAAGTGAATCTTGATAAGGAAGGTATACCTTGCACTAAGGAACAGATGCGACTAGCTGCAGAAGGACATCTAACTACCGAGGCTCTAATGTGGAATCAAAATAATCAAACTACTATAAGTGGTATGACATCTGAAGATTTTAGGGAGAGACTCAATAAAATGCTTAAGGAGGATGGTTATGATATTGATAATAATCGATATCCTGAAGGATATCAGGAAGCTCCATTGGCCTATGATGCTGTCTGGTCTGTTGCACTGGGTTTGTTTAACAAAGAGACTATCAATTAATTAATTCAAGTAAATTTTTCATACATTGCATTTTTTTAATTTTACTCATATTTTAGCCTTTAATAAGACTATGGAGAAGCTAAATAAACTGGGTAAGAGTTTGAAAAACTTTACATACACAAATAAGGAGATTGCTGATGATATTTATTCAGCTATTAATTCCACACAATTTCTTGGAGTGTCTGTAAGTTGACTGCAAACAAAATATAATTTCTATATTATATAAATTAAGTGTACATTTCTTACTGTTTAAAGGGTTACGTGGCATTCAGCTCACAGGGTGATCGTATAGCTCTCACTCAAATCGAACAGGTGATTGATGGAAAATATGTAAAATTAGGCTATTATGATACTCAAAGTGACAATCTCACCTGGCGTAATATGGAAAGATGGATTGGGGGTAAAGTACCGCAAGACCGTACGATAGTAAAAAAACTTTTGCGAACAGTATCATTGCCTTTGTTTATCTGCATGGGTACAATATCATCAGCTGGAATCCTCATAGCTGTCATTCTGATAATATTTAATATATGGAATCGACATAGAAGGTTCGACAATCTTCAATGATTTTACTAAGTTAACAAGTTTCAAAGTTTTCTATTTATTTTTTCTCTACTTTCAGAGTTATAATGTCCTCTCATCCTGTATGCAACACCATAATGCTTGTAGGCGTAATAGCCTGTCTCGTGTCAGTTTTTTTACTAGGAATTGATGGAAGATTTATAGCACCTTGGGAATATCCAGGAATTTGTCAAGCAAGAGCCTGGATGCTTTCAACGGGATTTACTCTCGCATTTGGTGCCATGTTTAGTAAAGTATGGCGCGTGCATCGTCTAACTACTAAAACAAAAGCAGATCAGGCAAAGGTAATAAAACAGAATAACTCAAGTTTGCCAGATACAGCAATATTACACCATCCAATGTAACGTGATGCACTGATCAATCCTGAACACAATTGTACGTATACCTGTTGGATGAAGTCACTGTCATGACGCTATAATCTATTGAATCTGCACAGCTAGGAAATCTTTCCTGCATGAATTCTTTTTCTTAGATAAATCTGGATGTAACGAGACATAATGGAGCTTGCTGATATCGAAATATCCTTCCATTTTTCTAGTTGTTTATGGCTAAACAAAAAGTTTCATCTATTCAGAAGAAAATACAGCCGTGGAAGCTTTATACTATGGTCAGCGCACTCTTGGCGATTGATGTTGTTATCCTCGGTGCTTGGCAAGGTTTAGATCCTCTTCAGAGAACGATTGAGATGTTCCCTTTGGAAGCACCGATGACCGGTGATGATGATGCACGCATTAGACCGGAATTGGAACACTGTGAAAGCGAGCACAACAACGTCTGGCTTGGTAAGCTTGGGCAAAGTTGGCAACTGTTTTTTCTGTTTTTTATACTAATGCAGACTATGGATATATTCAAATTTTGTGTTTTCCAAATATCGATAGGTTTAATCTATGGCTACAAGAGCGTCATCCTAGTTTTCGGTCTCTTCCTGGCCTATGAAACACGCAGTATCAAAGTCAAACAGATTAATGATTCTCGTTACGTCGGTATGTCAATTTACAACGTGGTTGTTTTATGTGTCATTACTGCCCCGGTCACGATGGTGATAGCCAGTCAGCAAGACGCAAGTTTCGCGTTCGTTGCCCTGGCGATTATATTCTGCTGCTTTTTGAGCATGGCGTTGATCTTCGTTCCGAAGGTCATTGAAGTGATACGTCATCCACGTGACAAAGCAGAGTCTAAGTATAATCCTGATGTGGGAATGTCCAAGGAAGATGAGGAGCGTTACCAGAAACTCCTCGGTGAAAACGATGAGTTGCAGAAACTCATTGCTGCGGTGAGGCGCCATATTTTGTCTTTTTTTCCTCAGAAAAAGTTTCAAGTTTCCCATTTCAATTACGCAAATTCCTCTGAAACAGGTATAAATGAATGTTTGAAATATCTTTGCTTCCAGAAAGAAGAGAAGATCCGTATTCTCAAACAGAAACTTTTTGAAAGGGATTCTCTTAAGGGCGGTACTGGTGGAGGCACTGGACCTGGTGGAAATGCTCCTAAGGATTCTCTGATAGTTGCTGATTTTGTTACTGGTGAAGCAACGTCAGATAGTGCCATCGGTGGGGGATTTTCTGTGTACACGAAATCGTCCCGCGCATCCGTTTCCGATTTTGAATTTTCCGAATCGTATCTTTAAATTCTAAACTCAGCAGTAACGAAATACGAATTTTTCAAAAATATCCGAGACAATCCCCTGGAGAATTTACAGTTTACTTAATTTTTTTACAGGTTTTAAAGATGTAGATGTGTCTATAATATATACATATGCATAGTTATACTACATGCATATTTATTCTTCGATTGTTCACGATGGTATCTCAATTAATTCGCCTTTTCATCAATTTCTTTTCAATTATACCTCGTGATTTTCTAGAATAGTCAAAAGAGATACATAGTAGAAGTAATCTCGACGTATAAATGTTGGTAAATGTTAAATATGCATACTTTCTAAGGAGAAAACCAATGTGACTGTATGTGCGATAGTATAATTTTGAAAATTGACATCAAATCTAAAATCTTTAAACAGAGCTTCGGCCTAATGAATCTGTTAAAATTGTTGTGTTCTACGGCCATTGCTAATCTTTCTTTTAAACAGCGGCAAGTTGGTTCCTTGGCCTGTTGATAGAACTAAAAGATGTAATGAAATTACAAGTATAGACGTACGAGACATAAACATATTTTTTTTTTACAAAAAAATATCCTTATTTCTACTTTAATTCACAATCAGAAACACATGGATTGCATTCGCTTCTATCATTATATCATCTTTTCACGTAATTAATTTCAATTTGTCTTTATTTATATTTTATTTTATTATTGATATATAATGTAACATCAATAATAAGCAACAAGGCCATTGTGAAATTTGAAAGAAATTCGAAATTTCAGAATGTTCATATAAAAGTGTAATGGCATTCTTACTGTAAGTAACTTAGCTGGGCATGTTGTCAGTCGTATGCAAATCTCAAAACTCTTTGTTTGTAAACTATTATTTCGAGAGATAACAACTCTAGCCGACTGACAACATGTCACCTATATGTCAATTTTTTAAATTTAATATAAAACGCAGTTAAATCTCGTTAGACAAAAATCCAAAATGATACTAAATAATTGCGAATATATCAATATCTTCGTTGTGTTGTGAACCTCATGAAGTCTCCTCCCAAATTAGCCGCATTTCGATCATCAAATGATCGTTGAATGACTAAATGATGATTTTTTTGAATATGAAAAATAACTAAAGAACAAAACTAACCGAAATTTAAAAATATAAAGTAGTTGATATACATTACTAATGCCTATGCTAACGAGATTTAAACTCTGTCGAACACGCACGCCATTCATAAAGTAATTTGGGAGCCTTGATGAGGTAATGCCATTTTGGAATTATGATTAGCAGTAGAATCCTGTGGAATGGTATTATACCTTCTGCATTCTCTGTATGCGTAGACCAATTGTGAATCCGGACCATAATGAGCACGCTATTTTCTTGCTAGAACATATTTCGAATAATGGTTATTATCGGTATGGAATTTTCTATAATGCAAGTTAATCAAAATTAGGTGACGCGCTGCTAAAGATATCAATATATAATAATTATATTTGCAGCACATTTAAAAATTACTTCATGAATGGAATTCGCTTGAAAAGTTTTTAAAATTTTTCTAACTGACCAATTTCAACACAGTTCTTGTCGAAATTTTTGATTTCAGAAACAGACCACGTCGGCTGATCGACCTGTGATCGAGGGGATAAGTGTATTATTTGCGCACAAAAGACAAGCAATAAAACACATTCAAACGGGCTAATAATTATCGATAGTCCTATGCGTTTTTGCAAGAGAACGTGAGCATTAATTAAAGAAAATAATATAAAAGAAATAAAAGAGTGCGTGGCAAGTAACATTTGCGATAGTTTTCAAAACTATGCATTAACACACCTTTTTAAAAAATGCCAAAACGGATACCGTTTCAAGGATACAAATTTTATCGAGACGTTAAAGAAAGTAAATTTATATAGAATATAATATTTATGATATTGCATTAAGGAAATTGGGACTATATACTGTGTAATTAGTCGTTTAAGAAGCGTTGTAATTTGTTGCTTTTCTCGTTCGTTTATTACAGAGAGTTTATGCGTATAAATGTGTATCGTGAGACAACGGTAATAGTATTGCAATTTCCGTGAACATTTTAAGCAATTATTTGTAAGAATGTGAAAAGTCACAAGAGTGAAAAAATCTTTCTTGAACGCCACTTTTTAGGTAAATATGGTGAAACTTAAAGGAAAAGAATACCGAAATGAATTACACTCGCTATGCGTAATTATTTTATTTAACAAAATACGTAAATCCATGCTAAGTTTGGAAATATATTGTACAAAAGAAAATTGTTTTGTTCTCGTGTCTAAATAATAAAGAGACTAAATAAAAATGGTTACAAACATATTACAATTATATTCGTTAGGAAAAAAAAAACAAGTCATAAATACTTAACACTGTCTAAAGCTCATTAAGCTAGCAGATGTTAATATACTTTTGCATTTTAATGTATTTTGCATTTTTCAAGATTTCTTGTGTGACTATTCAAATATGGGGTATACAGAAGTTGCCATTATTGTGAGTATGGCTGCACTACTGTTCAGCGGATTCGTGTAGTGTTAAGCGGGAAAGTTGTGTGGACGATAATCTGAATTGTAACTGCTTATAATTTATTTAAGACAATGTCTTTTGGCACCGGTTTTGGAGCCTCTACTCCAGCGACAGCATCAACGTTTACATTCGGTACAGCAAGTGCAGCTGCGTCTACACCCGCAAAACCTGGTAAATCACTCTCGTAGTATATACTTTTAGGTTAGGTTATCATGAATGTGGACATTATTTGTTGATATACGCAGCTGGACGGTTAATAATAATCGTGATAAAGCCTGTGTGAAAAATTACAGAATCTTCGAAAAAAGAAATCCATGTCGAACGAATAGATTTAGTATTCTGCAAATATTCGATGTAGTTTTGACCATATAGATTAGTTTACTTTGTTGACCAATCTGGGTATTAGTTTAAAATACACGTAAAGCTATTCCAAAGTGATATTAGGATCAATGGCTTTTACGGCGTCACTTCTTCGATGATGCACTCGTTTTACTAGTTGATTCTGAACCTTTATCTGAACTTAGTAAAGGCTGACTCACTCCAGTGCATTCAGGATCACATTCAATATCATCCTTGTTGAAATAATTGCAGTTTTGTCTTCTGACACGTGAAATGCAATATGCTATAATACAGCATAGCAGTATTACTGTCATTAATACAATTGCAAGGATTACAAAAATGGTGGAATGATTAGTAAAACCAGATGCAATTTCTGTTTCAGTTTCTTCAGTAGTTGTTTTGTAATCATCTGTATTAATCGTTTGTGTTTCGTCATTGAAATCTTCAGTAGTAATTGCCATTGTTGTATAAGTTTGTTCTATAGTGGTTTCTGTCTTATGCTCTATTGTACTTGTCTCTTCTAAATCATACATTTCATTTGGTATTTTTCCTGGTGTTGTTAGCATAATTTCTGCAGTTACATCCTATAAAATTTTGTTCCAGTTTTAAACTGTTTAATAATTGCAGTATTGTTTAGATTAGATTTAATTTAAAAAAAGGGTTACTCCAATAGCTGAAAAAGTTGTTCCTTCTTCATTTAACATTTCTGTAGCTTCATCAGAATATGTAGTATACATTACATGATCTGTTGTTATGTCAGTAACCTCACCCATTTCTCTTGGGATGTTATGCGATAATCGATAATAATTTTGCTGGTACAAAAAATAAAAATATATTCCTACAGTAAGTTAATATATTTTACAAAATACTTACGATCCAGTGATTATTCTGACTTAAAAAAGACATAATTTCTCCAGTAAATTTCTATAATAACTCTTTTATGCTATGGGCATATAACAGCTTACTTTTTTGAAACAAAAGAATATCATATTGCATGACATGTGAAATCTATCTCATAAATTTTTCTTTTGAATTTATTTTCAAAGAATTCTAGATTTCCAGAATTAGTTAACTTAACTAACATAACTTTTGTCTTTTATTTTGTCTAATAAGAAAATCAAACAATATTGAGAAAATATACCCCAAATTATGGAATGTTTTTTTAACAGGTGGTTTCGGAACATCCTTTGGGTTTGGTACACCAGTAACATCTACAGCAGCTCTTGGTGCCTTTGGTACACCTGCAACTCAGTCGACAAGTTTTGGAATTGGAACAGCATTTGCAACACCGGCAGCAACTGGATTTGGAACAGGCACTACTAGTACCAGTACTTTCGGCACCACAGGAACCACAGGATTTGGTGGTGGCAGCACATTTGGCAACACATCAATTTCGTCAACTGGATTTGGTGGATTAGGTGCACTTGGTACAACCTCGACAACAAATGTAACAGGATTCGGTGGATTCGGTGGTTTTGGTAACACTGCAACAACGTCAACGCCCAGTCTCTTCAGCGGATTTGGTACCGCAAGTTCAGGCAATACAGGGTTTAGTGCTTCTACTGGTTTTGGAGGATTTGGTGCTAAACCGGCTACCACCAGTGCATCTACTGGATTTGGTGGTTTTGGTAGCGGATTTGCCGGCTTTGGAAGCACCCTAGCTCAACCACAAACTCAACAGCAACAACAACAACAAGCAGCCAATTCCATTACAGAGGCTTTGTATAATGCGGTATTCAATTGTCAATTATTTAATGACGAACGTGATAATACTATAGCGCGGTGGAACCTAATTCAAGCCTTATGGGGAACTGGAAAGGCTTATTATTCAGCAACAGCAGCGCCAATAGAATTGACACAGGAGAATCCTCTTTGCAGATTTAAAGCCATTGGCTATAGTCGCATGCCCAATGCTGACAACAATGACGGTCTTGTTGTTCTTTGCTTTAACAAAAAAGAACAAGAACTCAAGGATGGCAAGCAACAGATAATAGCGTCACTAAATAGTATATTGGGAAATAAACCAAATCTCACCCTAACAATTGACAGCGTGAAGGCAATGGGTGATAACAAAGGTCAAGTGACAATTTTTGTTTTGGAAAAGGGAGTAACATGGTCATCCAGAAAGATACCAGCAAACGAACTAGTAGCTTATTTGAGTCAGCCAATGCAAAAAATGCAGCTGACACAGATGGGCGTGGAAAATATATTTGCCCAAGTAAAACTAGATCCATCTCAACTAAAGGAATATTTGGACAACCCACCCTGCTCGATAGATCCTAGATTATGGAAGCAGGCACAATTAGACAATCCCAATCCTGATCTTTATATCCCTGTACCCATGATTGGTTTTCAACAAGTGAAAAATAGACTTAAATGTCAAGAGGAAGAAACTGCCAGACACAGGGCATTCCTGGATTTAGCAGCTGAAAGAATTCAGGGTCTTCAAAGACAACATACCGCTACACAAGCCAGACTCAAGGAACACAGGAGGACGTTATTAGAGTTACAGCATAGAGTTCTTCAAGTAGGCATACTTATGCTTTTTTAAAACTCTACGTAGCAGTTATTCATTTTAAAAAATGTAATGAGTATCTTTTTTGGTAATGCAGGTTCTAGTTCGTCAAGAGATCAGCAGAAAGGCTGGACTCTCATTGCAACCTGAAGAGGAAGCCTTGACGAAAAGATTCGAAGCGATGCACGCACAAATTAGCGCACCGACTCAATTTAAAGGGAGAATTAGCGAAATGCTATCACAGTTAAGAATGCGAAGGCACATAGACTCACAGAATTACGAGCGATACACTATGGATCCTATAGCTCAGGATGACATCAAAACTGTGAGTAGACATTATTTCAATTACTTCTACACGGTCATGTATTTTACTTTAAAAAATGTTCTTTTTTAATTTTGCAGTATCTTAACATGGAGCAACAAGGAATGGTGCAACTCATATCCACGATAAATACAGATTTGGAGAATTTGAAAATAATCAAAGATGGGATGGATGAACTCCTGGAGGGACACAGCATATCATGAAGTAAAGTGTGTGTTTCCTGTGGAAACAATAATTGGAATAAACGTTTAAACCGTCATGTTTGAATGATTTTCGTCAGTGGCTATTCCCTATGGAAATTTATCCTAAATATTTGATACAAGTAGTCATTCTTATTTTTCACCAGTCATTATTTAAAATTCTAGCGAGTATTCAGCTTGATTCAATATTTAGGGCTGCTGTTTTGTCATTTCTATGTGGGCGCATGTGCACGGAATGTTAGAAGTGAGGGAAGCTTTATAATTTTTTTCGCTCTTTGGTTTTCATTAATCCATGAAAATCATTATTTCAGTCACCCTCTGTTATGCGATAGGAAATCGGGGTGGTTATCTTCGTTTGAGTGCATTTGAAGAAAAATCTATAAAAATGAAGCAGACGTAATGCTCTTTAACATTTTCGGAAATTGGTTGAGTCAATATTTAATAATGTAATAGAAAATTAAGGAGTACAATAATTATAAAGATTACCTGCTCCTGATGTCATCAATCAATTTTCGTGCGCACACATAAAATATCTGAAAAGCAATTTTAAGTTCAACAAAATATATAAAATACAATTGTTAAGTATCTGCATAGCAATATTCAAAAATAAGATTGAGATATTTGTATCTATAAATATACTCTGCGAGCGGCATCTAGTCGCCTCGTTTTAATTAACTGTTATCTGCCGAAACAAAATTTAGACTAATTATAGTCTTAGCCGGACTCGTAAAAATTACAGTTGCGTTGTTGTGTAACTGGCTTCAGAAGTATTCTGTGCTTTATTTTGTATCCCAATAATTTTTATTGTCAAGAAAGAATGTGTTCAAATTCTTAAAATTTTGACTCTTTAATTTAACCCTAGCCCGCCATACGGCAGTCTGTGTAAATTTCGAAGTTCCTTGCTTTCTATGCCAGTATAGTAAGGCGCTTCTAAACACGAGGGAAAAAAACATTAAACAGTCCCTTACAATGTGACACAATAAGATCAATGTCCCAATAACAGTCGAGTAATAAACATTACTAATCGGATTGCGGAATATCGGACCATAGTGTAACGGAGCCGTCAATTTTCTTTGAAATCATTAGTACCTGTTTTTTCATCAATTGCTATTACCTCTAAAAAACAATAATAAACTATCAAACAAAATTAGAATTAACAACGAAAAATATTAATGAAAAAATTGTAGTACAAGAAATTATTTCTTATAATTCATATTTCATTTCTCTAAGTTTTCTTCAAGTACATCATAGAGCTTCGTTCGAGAACGGTGGAAGACATCAATCGCGCCTTGTTTCAGCAGCATTGTGATTCGAGGGCATTACCGGATGGCCAGAAGAAACTTCGCGCAACTTAATACCGTCAAACAAGCTCCAGCAAAATGAAATCGTCTAATGTGCCCATCACATTTCAGCCGTAAGACGCGATACCCAGTGTTTGCAGTGCAGGAAGTCAATGTGCTCCGAACGCATCTAAATTATGCTGGGTCTGCGCTCCAGCTAAATAGCTGAATATATGCTATTTTATTTTTATATTTTTCAACGCTTCGAAATATATTTGTTATATAATAAATATTATACAACAGAATATTTACGGGTTATTTCACCATCCCATGCTTTGCTATTCTTTTTGCGATTTTTTGCATTATTTATAAAATAATTATTTAACAAATTGGTGTATGAATTTAATTAAATTATTTAATGTTCCTGAGATTTTGACACTTCTATTTCACTATACACATCTAAATAATATTTAATTATAGTGAAGTTACATGGTGATTTCCATTACTGTCCGCGTACCAAAAAAATCATGTTTTTCCAAAATCGCTCAAATTCGCTTCTTTAAGAAATTCAACTTTTTTCAATTAATAACACCGGCATATTATTTTTCAATAGTCCCAAGTGATCTCTTGAAAAATTAAAAGTCCATTTCTTTTTATTTTTCTCATAAAAAATTGTGAATTTTTCCCACGAAATACTGCATACTCATCGATATTTCATAATTGGTTATTTTTAAGTGTTATCATTTTGAGTAAATTATTTTTGGCATTCGGTTATCGCTTATTTGTATTAGTCAAAGTCTGGCATTTCGATTTCATTACAATGAATCTAACGCATTTGCTAAAAAGTTTGAGGAATGAAAATCTTCGGTCTCACAGACGATGCGTGAAAGCACTAAAAATAGCTAAGACCTGCTACGGCTAAAGTTGAAACGTATGAAAAACATAAACTAACAATGACACTCTTTTATGTAAAGCGGACACGAGCAATGACTGGGGGTTCAGCCATTTAAGATTATTAGCATTAATTATAAATTAATGAAATAAATGTTTCTTTTCATATAAATAATATACTTTATTGGATAGCTTCACGTCATTATACATTTCTTTTCTTCGATTTATTCATGTTTTTTATCAGCCTTTTTGAGTAAGGCCTTTTTCCTTTTTTTTTGGTCCGGTCGTATCTTTTTTCAGTTCCTCTCTTATGCAATAGAAAATGTGCACAATCAATGATTGTAGATCCTTTACTCGATTTTGTTGGTAAAGCTTTGACTTTTAGATTTGACGCCAATGAATTATATTCGGAATAACATTTTTTTATGAACACAAATAACATTATCTTTAGACAAAACGCAAATAAGAGGATATTTCAGTGCAGGCTTTGCGAACAAATTCGAATGGAACACAATTTAACACATTAAATTTTCTTACAGATAAATTCGAAAATTTCTCGTGGAAAAAGATCCGTTTTTCCATTTTTTTTTCCTCTTCAAATATATTATTTACATGCGTACGACCGTTGCTACGGAGCCCTACGTCATTACCACCGGATATAATATTTATCGCTCTCTCAGTCTATTTTATAATGGCCATCGTATTTTCATAACCGAAACTGACCATGATTCTCATGCTTCAACAACATTGTCAATTCCCGAATATTACGTATATTAACCACAGCACACCGAAGATTCATGTAATAATTTTTACATGGTAGAGTGTTGTACTGTAAAATTATTAAAACGCTTCTTGAAATCTCGAGAATCATTGTCACTTTGAATGAAATTTTGTTTTAATTACATGGCTCTCGTGGCACCCGTCAAATAATCGAACTGAAAAACAGAGCATAAGGCAAGTACAATCTACGGCTTAACATTGAGCAAATCGTATTTTTTTAACAAAATGGTTCTGATCGATTGTATGGAGTCGATTTAAAAAATACAATATATATATATATAGACTTGTCCAGGGGCAGTTTCTGGGACATAGGCCATTCACAACGGCAAACCAATGTGTTATTTTTAAAAAAAAACTAAACCTTGGGACATGTGGCATTGAAATTCTAACCTAATTTAATCTAACGAACTACTTTTTAGTCTATCACAACTCCGAGTGTCTAACAAAAAATTTTTTTGGAAAATTCGGTGTGAGTGCCGCTTTATGGTCCTGAAAGTATACGTTACATATCTTAATTCTTTCAGACCCGTCCTGAAAAGCACCAAGTGTCCTAAAAACTGCCAATACTTAAGACAAAAAGTCCTAACAAGTATCCTTTGACATGTATATAGATATATATATTTTTTGACTTTACAATCTCATCAGAACGTTTGAAACGGATTCTCATCTTACGCACAAAATCAAGCGAGTTAGTTACAATCTAATTTACATCGATTTTTTCTGTAACAAAGAATTACTTGCAATCGAATTAAGTTGATCATTTCGAAAATTTGAATACATCAGCCCTAACGAAAACTGAGCTATTAACTCGCCCGACTGTGTCAAAAGACTTGGATGCCGAACCAAGATATAGACCCGCTAGACCCCGGAGCATGAAAGAAAACCTCGTTATGAATAAGAATAATATTTGGTCTGTGGATCATTTGTTAATTGTCAGGTCCAGAGGAAGTTCCTGCTCCATATCAGTGACACCATCGTTACTCTTGACTCGAAGATCCTGTCCGCAGGTGTTGGCATTGTCCGCCATGTTACTCCACATATTTTGTAATCCATATTGCAAATCTACCGAACCAAGTAGATGTCGAAATAGTGGATTTTGCGCCTTGAGTATGAGGTCCGAAAGTATCTTTGTTTTTTCTAGAATATTATCGTTGCTGTGGGCACAACATTTGTGTCTGCAACAACACTCCACAGACTCTTTGGTCTCCTCTCTAGGTGGCTCCACCTCCATCTTCAAATTATCAGCTCGTTTGATAACTGAATGTCTGACTGGGTCGGGGTTATCCTTTTTACAAGGTGTTCCATTGACTATCGAATCAATGTTTCGATAATCCACAGTGGCTGTGCTCGTCGTCTTAATCACTGGATCCAGATGTTCCTCCATTTTTATTGGTGTCGATTGCATACGAGGAGTTGTTCTTGGCGATGGTGGCTCCTGACTCACAATTTGTACATAAGTGGGGGTTGATTGAATCCTCTCACGAATAATATAATTCTCATCGTAAATCCTTGGATAAATCTTCACCTCTTGGGGCTCATATTTTGGAGGTGTTAGAAGTTCCGGAGTGTCTTTGAGGTTATACATGTTGTTCCATTCTACGAACTTTCGCTGTTCTTCGAAACTGTTACTGGCCTTTGGACTCGAACCGGAACTACTTTCTATACTAGAGTCTTTCTTATCGGATTCTGAGTGTACACTTTGTTTTTCCGGCGTTTCGAAATGTACTTTTTCTTGAATAGTAGTTTCCTCGTAACTCTTTTCTTGTAGTTTGTCGTTGTTGTTGTTGACGTAGTGTCGGTAAGTTTTTACATGTTTTCTTAAGGATGACGGATCCGTATAACGTTTTGGGCATCCGGGTACTTTGCAGCAATATGGTTTGTCCACTGCGTGGGTTCTCGTGTGTTTAAATCTGTCTGATGAATTTGAATAGGCCTTGTTACATCCTTCGACAGGACATACGTAAGGACGTTCCCCAGTATGAGACCTGGCGTGGATTTTCAGGTTTTCAGCACGACTAAAACTCTTGTCACATTGGAAGCAGTGGTGGGGCTTCTCGTTGGTATGCGTGCGAACGTGAACCAGCATTTTGTACCTGAACAAAAATGGAAAAAAGATAAATATAAAGAAGAATAGACGAAGGAGCTTTTATTTTGTTCGCAGCTTCGACTGCTCTGCAAATATAAATTTATCTGCAGCCAAGTTACATTATTTTATTTCGTAATGATCAGAGAGCTCACCTAGCGTTAAAACCGCGTTCTCCGCGCGCGCATCCTTCCCATCCACAATAAAAAAGTCCTCGAGGACCAGGTGCAGCGTGTAACCTTGCCACGTGACCCGCAAGCTGTTCCAAAGATGTAAACCATCGCCCACAGTTAGTCCATCTGAAAGTATAAAGAAATCCTTCAATTACAGAGTGCAGTTCCAGGAGTTTATAAACTGATAAATAAAATAAATGATATTGACAATATGACTAACTAATGAAAAATCTATAGAAAAACAAAAACGGAGAATGATTCAAGTGCTATAATTAGTGACACTAATTGGCATTCCATATCGTGCTTACTTCATTAATTTTGATGAGACACATTGATAAGGCACGACAGGATATTAATGGTATAGTGCAAAGTCCATATTGTATACGCCATAGCGAATCGAACGAAAATGGTAAATATTTTTTATATTTCTAAAAACTACTGGACGGCAGTCTTCGTGTTAGTTCTTTTGCATTCTTCTCTCTTGAAAAGATTCGTACACATAGGTTGAGTGCAAACACGAGCTTACATGATATTTCAAACTCGTTCCTGTGAGTGTCTTGCCACCGGCGGCTGTGTTTGCATGCCTCTTATCAACGTGCGTATGTAACTAATTTGCGCACGCATATACAAGTTCTCACTGTGTCATCCTTTCTCATTTGTAGGTAAACGATAAAAGAAAAGAAAAAGAGCGACACGAAAAGCACAAGGTGCGTCATTAACAATTGACGTGACTATCACATTTTTTTCACTTGAAAATAGAACCGTCAATTAAGACGTTCATATTTCATTAAAAAAAACAAGTATTAATTGCCAATAATCTCACCTGACACCTTGATTACACTGTCAAAGTCAAGCAGTGATACTGATAATAATAATAATAATTATAAACATTCAAGTCGCAAATTACTTGATTATTGAATTAATTAATATTTACACAAAGGCAGTAAACGATTCGGCGAGTCTTCAGTACTTCTTATTAGCGATCGTAAAATCCGACGACCAGTTTTTCAAGATGTTTCTAATAAATTATCAAAGATCATCGAGGTTTGCGTCACTGCCCATAAGAAATTGTACTAAGCAATTGATGTTAATTCTCTCCATTTTGCAATTGTGCCGTTTGACTCTAGTTCATCTGGCATTGCCATGTAGTGTCCCATTCTGTTCAAGTAGAATTTATATTACCTACGGCGAAGACAGCGCCAACTTGTGGCGACATCGGTAATTTGGCATGCGCGCAAGAGTCTACAGAATCAAAGATCAAGGTGAAACCCGGCAATGATTGGTCAACTGACCGAACTAAACTTTTAAATAAAGAGGAAGAGGAGCAGAATGATGTTTCAAAGATAAACCTAATGAAAAATTGTTATAGTTGGCAAAAAGAAAAGCAAGTAAAGTTAAAAATATATTAAGAGTAGGTATATCAATATAAGGTATGACGTATGCTTTAAGTGTCTTCGGAATGCTGCATAGTAATAGAAAAAAAAGGAAAAAAAACGTTGTTGACGTTGTCGAAAAGACTGAACATCGACCTTTTACCTCAAATCATCCTGATAGGTTAGGATAAAAATGCGGAATTCGCACATCTTTCCGTTGCTCTGAAGTACTTTTTTCCCCCCACTCAGTAGCTGTACGACCCTTTACTGACGTAAAAAAAATGAAAAAATTTGTCATATAAAAATCTGTGATATTTAAAGTTCTCAAAAAGAAATGGAATCTCTAAAATATATGTGTAATGTAAAATCACATATCATAATTGGTTCTTTGGCAACTTTGTATATATTGATGATATCAGTTTTGGGTCACGCTCTCTTCGTGTCAGCCATTTTACTACACTTTCCAAAGAGTTAAATGCTACGTACGACTGATAACATGTTCACCAGACGTATTCAACTAGCATGAGGCTACTGCGTGCATCTGATATATAAAATCCGACAAGTCTCTACCATGTCTATCTCTCAGTTGCGTCGTATTATTCGATACGGGTATTAATGTCAATGACTACCACATTGTTGATTGTGCGTTGGAGGCGCTGATTGTATTTACGTATGTAGACAATGGATGGCGGTGATAATAAAAAGCTGAAGAGGGCCCGACTTTACACGGTTCGATCGTACATATGCTATATTCTACACAACCAATATCCTACATTAAAATAATAAGTCCGCTAATTTCCCCAATAACATACATTCGTCTGCATTATTACTCAAACAAATAGTGTTTTAGTTATAAAAATAGCGCCGGCGAGCGAGTCCTGCGAAAGAACGTATTGCTATGATATGTTTGTAAATGATTAGGTTAGGTTAGAATTTTAATCTTTTAATGGTTAAAATTGATTCGAACACCCGTATAAATGTTTTTATAAAAAAGTATGCAAATTTTTTCGTGTAATGATTTTCTGTGCACAACTATTAATCGGCCACGCAGGGTTATTAAACCGTGGTGCATAATTTTCCATATACAATCTTCAGGTCGGTAAAAATAAAATGGTGCACAGTTACCGTACACAGTTCTTTGCATGAAATAATTCGTTATCCGAATATTAAACTTGTTAGTGCTTAGCTTTGCCTTGAAACTTTTTCTTTGGTGTAGACTATTTTCGGTGTAGGAGACTTAAGTGTAGAATATTTATGTGCAGAAAAATTGTATCTAGCGCACACCGTCTTTCATGTACTGTCAAATATGACGTTTAGAATATTTTTGTGCGGAAATTTTGCGTGTTTAATATTTCAGTGTAGGATATTGATTGTGTAAAATATCTCATGTGTAGGATCGAAGGCCATTCTTCAAAATGATAAGAATTGCTCGTAAATTTTTTTTTGATTTAGATATAATTATTTTCTACTCAGTTACTTGCCAGTATATTGTACTTATGGAGAACGTTGAGATAAATATGTATCAGTATTTGTAATGAAAACATAAGATAGCATGGCTAACCGGTTTAAACCGGTGCAACGTGCATAAACCATGCGATGTGTATATCGGTAAATTAATACTGAGAGATATCCTGATTTTTTCTCAAGTCTGTTGAGCGTCACCATAAAAATATTTGTTTACTTACAGGCGCAGGTTGGCAAGAAGTTGGTAGATCCTTCTTTACATAATTTCTATTTAGACGTGCAATAAAAATATAACTCACCTGCATTTTAGTTGAGCATTTTCACCTCGTCTAACCGATCCTAATTCGAGACTGGAACTTGATGCATCAGAGTCGCTGTGAGCTGGACTCGGTGGTCCACCGGTACCTAGACCTGCAGGGGAATTCCCCAAGGTCATTAGTGCACCACCAGGGGAAGTTCCAAGCTCTTCTTCGGCTGGCATTCTGCGAGGCCACACCGGAAGCTCCAGGGCCGGCGGTTGTTGTACACCGCTGGTGTAGTAGGTGGAATTTGGACTTGTCGAGTAACCGGAAACCGGGCTGTAATAACCCGGTACCGTTCCCAGCAAGGTGCCGGGATAACGTGCCGCACCGTACGGACCAACGTGGGTTGGCATTCTGCCCGGAACATAAACAATCATTTTCGTGTGTTTGATGTACAAACTTTTTTTTTCGAAATTTATCAAACGATGGCCAAAAATTGCAGATTTATGTATTATATATCTAATCCCGCGTTGGTATTTGATATTGGAAATCTTTTTCGACGACACTTATCTTTAATTTGATTATATCGATTTTCAATTAGATGAAATTTATGTTGAATACCTTTTAACGAATTTCTTTTTTTACATCAATAGGAATTTATTCCGAATATGTCTGGTATTTTTTTTTAAGAAATTATAGTCTTGGGCTCTTTCTATGATATGAAGGAGAGTATGGAACCGCTATCGAAAAATCGGCTGATGGAAAACGAATGCCTTTTTTTTAGGAACGTTTCATCAACTTCTCGTATAAAAGCATTCTTGAGACTTAAAAAAAACAAATTGATATTACGCCTTCATTCGTCACTTTATATATTTCTATATAAGTACGCTTCTAGTATTTTCTTTAGAAGTTTGCAGTATGCATGATGAAGTCAGTCCGAAGTTTGGCAATGACCGCGATGGATGTTGCTAGGGCACATTGCCCCCGAAATCTTCGTCTAACTAACGACTTTCGGGGTTGGATTTTTTAGCGATCAAATAGCGTTAATTCTGGTGACTTCTTCCAACGCCCAATTTGACCACAGCAAGACGTTCCAGGCCTTGCCGCGTACGTTTCAATCGTTCAGTTATAATACAGAACACTCCAGCTTGATTGCTTAAATGATTGAATCGTTGATTGAACGTTGAATGATAATTTCAGAGCACACTGCAACTGAAGCCTATCCGGCTGACACACTTTGCGTACTTATTTAACACTTAGTCCGAGTCCGTATCGTCAGATGTACTTGAACCGGTTGGACTTGAGTATACGGTAGCTCAAGAATTGCTTGCTGTATTCTATGGAAAACATCACTAGGCTGGTACGAGTCAAACAATTCATAACACGTGTTCGCAATTGTTTTAAACGGATAGTCCTTCTTGCGCGCTATCGTATTATAGGCTATACTCCCTTTTCGGAAGACGGTGCTGCCCCACTCGGATATAATGCTAACTAAAGCTTCGCACGGGCGCGACGATCAACGATCAATCACGATGATCGATACAGAAATACTGCTGTACGTGCGCTGTGGTGGCGGTACTATAACTTTAGTATAGAGTAAACACAACTCCGATTTATTATAACTGATGATTTATATTCCTAATGCTAGGAAAACGCTTCCCCGTTGGTAGACATTGATGTAATTTCCTTAGATGACGTCACGCAACTACTTGAAATTTTCCGTGACGTTTCTTACGTTGTTACGTCGCGGTTTTACGTTGCTTACGCAGAAGAATACTTTCCTTTGTTTGATTAGAAAAATTTTTTTTAAGTAAACTACTTAAACGTAAGAAAGTAAGGTCACTTTTTCACTAATTCACCACTTGTAAGTGTGCGCTCGTCAGACACGAACTGGCTGCTGGACGCTCGACACACCGCGATCACGTGCTACATTCAAAGTACGTTTCTTGCAGACAATAGCTTTATTTTTCAAAAAATTGTTCTTCCTATTTTTCTTAAAAGCTCTTCTTTACTGTTAACGATAATTGCGATCGCTATAGCTTGCAACTTCCGCAAGAAAGTATGCAGCGCTTCTGCGTCTCCCTGCTCGAGGAACTATTCCAAAGCCGACTGGTAACAATTTCTAGTTTCGTAAAAGTTGAAGCTGGTAACTTGGTGATTGTGTTATCTACGGTACTCTTCTTGCTGGTATGAGTGTCAAACTAACATTGCTGATGATCGACGCCCCTTTTATATGGATTCTCATCTTCGGTTGGATCCCACCACACTAACCTAGTGTTTGCATCATGACCACTTCCACTGTTTGATATTCCAATCTACATCGTCATACCCACACAAATGCAGATCATTTATTTTAACATCATACACACATGCAAGTGGCGTCATCGTACGGACTGTGAATAGAGGTTGACGCCAAATTGATAGAACGTCTAACATTTTATGCCTGATCGGTCAAAAAGAGATGAGACCTGAGTTGTAGGGATTAAGGTTCGACCTATTTCCCAGCAGATTACGCTACTGTACTACTATAATATAGCAAATACTAAAGGTATTTGTATTTACTATATATTTGCTAAATCTTACTATCTATTCCTAACACGGATGCTCTATTTTGTAGCATCCTCTACATACATCTTAAGATGTCCAATAATTTCTTCAAGTCTACAGGTCGTCTTATCTGTCAAGGGAAATCCAGCGATAACCAGATATGTCTGGTTACCGAACAACGATATTGTGGCGGGCCCCCTTGAAAACGACAAATGCCACCTCGAGAAAGTGAACGACTATTGGTGATTGGCCAAGACAGTAAAGATGTACAACCAATGGTACAAGTCGTACAAAGTCCTCAATGCTAATCAAGGAGAAGAGAATACGTTCTATCTGCCGTAGCGAGTTTCGTTACCAATACGTCTCGATAGAATTCTCATCTTTTTTTTATTTAAATGTGTCTCCTAAAAAATATAGATTATAATCTACGTGGGAACTTTGCGAATCATCATGGGTGGTCGAAAAATTATTTTCTTTATTTCTTTTTTTTTCATTATCACTCGTCATTCATGAGCTCGCGTTGATCGAGAACCGTCCCCCCTTCTTTCTTGAGGCCCCTTATTTGCCATTAGTTAACGTAGCAAGATGTATATATATATTTAAGATTCTCAACTGCTAAGTTTACTTAGTTTATTGAAGTCGCAGACACGTCTGGATTCTTTCGACGACAAGGATACTTTATAAGAAAAAACGATTTTTCTGAATTTCTAAGCGGACAGATATACTAGTTATTCATAGATTTTATTATCGAGTCGTCACGTAGCTTCTTTCTTTCTTCTTTTTTGGTTTATTTGATGATATTCTATATTTGACTGCTTGGCTAGAATAGATGCCTTATCTTTCCGACTTATAGAGTTAACATCGTACATAAAGTTTGGACTCTAAGCTTCTAATCACACCATCACGTTTATGTAAGACTAATATTTGTTAATGATCAAAACCCTACTTAATTATCATACAAGCGATTAAGTTACAAGTAAATTGTATGAAAGGTTTCTAAAATAAACTTAGTATCCTATGAAAGCATTGTATTATAGAAATGCATTTTATCTCATGTAATAAATTATGCCTGCATAATATTTTGAGGTCGCACACGCTCACAGTATTTTCTTATCGTCTGTGGCTATTAGAACCAATCACGATCTCGTCACGTGCAAACACCTAGTGGTAACGACAGTATTGTAGACATTTGATTTTAGCAGAAATCAGCGAACTTGTTTCTTAAAAATTTTCACAGTACACATTCCAAATAATTGTTGATCATAACGGAGGCTTTGTGGTAGTAGGAGGTTCCCCTCGGAAGGTCACGACGCGATACGCGTGTGGTGATTGCCATGAACATTAGTGTCATTAGACTCCGCGGGGTCGCGACTTTACGTCATTGGTTGCTTGCGAGATATTAAGAACATCTCAGCTAGCAAAGCGATTAGGTAAGAAAAACCTTGAAGAAATATGATCCTCGAATTAAATACGTTTGTCCTATCGCAGTGGTCACCGAATTTTTTTTTTTCTTTATAAATAGAAATTATTTGCTCAATCAGCGTAAAGACTTTGATAACTAGTTTCAAACAATTCCATGATAATGCTTATTATTGGTCTGAATATTTTATTTTCCACGTTTTTTAATAACTTCTTTTTGCAATCACCATTTTTCACGTACACGTGGTACTGTAGCGTTATCATGTCTGGAATATGATACCAGCCAATGTGTAAATAAGGTTACTATTGTTACAAACAATATTCCTTAGAATGTATTGGTGTACAATGCACTCAAATATATCAACGTCACGAGCGCACAACTAAATAAAATTAAATTTGAAAAATGAAGCTCTGACGTACAACACGTTTTAACTTTCGTTAAAATCATGGCTGTGTCGTGACGTGAGCACGCAATGTAAACCTTATTTTATCGAAAAAATAGAGACTTTGGTTTTTTATCTACTCCGCAAAAATCGAATTCGCATAAGACGCACGGCAATAACAAATTCCTTGCGGGGGAGGAACATCTTTTTTACATTTTTTTTCCTCTTTCCATTATTTTGCATATCTGCCGCGCTACGTCGCTCAAGGTTGTCGTGAGTGTCTATTTTGTCTATCACATTCAGCCCATCTTTTCACTCGCGCTGTTCTTAACAGTCAGCAAAGTATGGCATACGTACATTAGCAAACAAGAATGACAGGAGACACGTGCGAGACATGGGTGTGCGGGCAAAAATATATGCGCAGGGATTACTCGTTATCAGAAGGACCTCCATGTTGATGACGATTGTTATATGGAGGGGGGGAGGTCGCTGCGAATACCACAGACTTTGATAACATAGTGAATACGAATTTAATAATGGTCACGTTTCTTCGAACGACTTTCAATCTCGTTCGTATCTCTTATCCAGACTCCTACCTTAGCACACGATTCTTAACACCGATACCGACAGATTAGGATCCTTCTGAATTTTACTTGTGGTAGAAAATATTGTTCAGCTAAACGATCACTATCTATTTTGAGCTTAACGACGATTCCTTTTTGTTTCAAGATATCCTCGTGAGGTTATACGCATTTTCAGCTGGTGCCGAACAACCAGTTGCACATACAGCACAGTACATACATATTCATAGTCTAAAAATTCCAGTTGAGCAAATCATTCGAGCTGTGCTAATATTATTTTTGTACCATTGTTTGGAAAAGTTTGATTTTCGAAGCCTGTGGAGAGTGCGTAAAGTGACTTGACTTCCGAAGTATGGGCTTCTTTGGCGCATGCGCACTTCAAAATAATTCAATTCTGCACACTACCAGTGGCGCCGTTGGGCATTTTTATTCAACTTACAAAAAGTATCGTTAATGACAAGTGCGGATAGGCGACTTCTGACTCGTGCGATTACGCAATAAGAGTGTCCTCAGTGTATTAAGTTGAAGCGTTGCAGGTTAAGTCATCGGACCAAAGGAGTATAGAGATTACTCTAGCGCGATGATATTGGAAAACTTTAACAGGATAAGATAGTAGGTCGGCACGTTCAAAGAGGGCAGTGGAAGGTTAAACCTCCTGAGGGATGAGACGAGAGAGGTAGGACATCAAGGAGCCAAAGATCTGAGAGCGAGGTGAATATTAGACCTCTTGAATATTTCCTCTTGCTCACTATGATTTTCAACGTGACACCCCATGGACAGTGGCCGCCGGTGTCGGCTACCTTTTGATCTCGCCGAGAAAGCAAACAGGTATAGGGCGGCCCCAGTTCTTCCTACTCCTTCTATGTACCAGGGTTGCCTTTAGACTCACATAAACCCACCCCAGAGCCCGTCCTATCTGTCTGCCCACGAAGGGACCCTTCAAAAACCGTGAATATAACCTTGCCGAGTTCTTAGATTGTGATCGAGGCACGATAGCGGGATTTTTACCACGACGTTTTTTTTTCTCCTGATGCTAGAAAGAAGGGATGAAGAAAAGGGCGATAGAAAAATGTACAACGTATTTGTTATTGTTGTTTTTTATTATTCCAGCTTCATGTGGATTCCACCTAGTTTTCTTATATGCAGGACATAAAGGCGTATTTTACCCTTATTCGAAAAATCGTATTTTTTATAATTTTTTGATAAGCCGTGTATTCTCAAAAAATTAGAGGTCACCAACCTTCTGCATATTATACTTTACGACTTGGCAGAGAATAGCGTTACTTTGCGTGTGGTTTCTCATTATAAATATCCTACGTGAAAAGCGCACAGGGGCGTATATACGTACACACTGATACAGGAAGGGCGGGAAAGGGTTAGTGTCGTTAGGTGGAGGTAAAGAGTCTTGCGCTGCGGGATGATTTGGTATTTTCGTTGCTCTGTTGGGGACGAACCGTGGGGGAGGGGTGGGGGTGAGAGGACTCGTGGATTTTTTTTGTTCCTTTCGCTTCTACTTACGTGCACGAATGTATATAAATACATAATATTTAAATTCATAAAACACTCATAAAGATTGCCTATTAAGATCATTCTGAACTAATGAGAAGAGATAGAGAAGGATAGACAACAAATTCAAATACAAAGATACGTACTCTTAAATGCTTTTTGATATCATCATCGTAATCAAATGGTTCGAATAATATGCCATGTGTTAAATTTCATTAGTAACGCAATGTGGGATACGTCCCTGTCTTTTTTACGACATAATACACTCTCGAATTCCTATCGGTATTCTAATGCGCGTGCGTGTGCGATGCGTATTACAAACGGGACAGAGGATGGCTACCGGTCGCAGCAGGAGAGCACGGCAGGGGTCCTTACCGCGATGCTCCTCTTGCTACTGATGATGAGAAAGAAACCGGCCTCTCTCTCTCTCTCTCTCTCTCTCTCTCTCTCTCTCTCTATTTCTTTATTCTTTTTTTCTATCCCTCTCCCTGCTTCCTTTTCCTTTTTGTATCCCTTCCTTCTCCCCATATCCCACTTACCTCTTATAACTATTAGAGGTACACACGAACTGGAGACTCTTAGAAGATAGAAGCTAGAATACGATCAAGGACCAATCACTAGAATCTTGAAACTCTCGTGGTACCTACGCATGGACGTGTGTCAGTGCTTACACACACGATGGCATAGTAGAGACTAACGTGTGTTTGTTGAATTTACTTTTTTTCCCTTCTTTTTCGTGTTGTTCGAACGCGAAGCGTAATGTATTCCTGGTTGTATTTTTTTTCTTTTTCCTCCTCACCAAAGGCACGCGGATCCCTTTTTCTAGTTCTTTACTGCCGAGCCAATGAAGGTAGACCTGTAATTTCGACAGAAACAAAACCTTGAAACCCGTCGTGTGTATGCTAGCTAGTAACATGCGTTGGAGTGAAATGCTGATGGTGGGCGTCACGTTAGTATCCAGGCCATGATTTCCATAATTTCTTCCTTTCGGGAATTAGTTTTAATAGGAGTCCTGACTGGCGCCAGGACGGTACCCGTGGTGCACAGTGAGATATCCTGCTTCGTGCTTCCACGTGCATCAGAGAGCCTAACAAGGGCGTCGCGGTTACTGCCAATGAAAATAACATTGGCTGTCTGTAGGAATGCACGAACTGGAAACGTTAATATTTTTTTCAAATTCGTTGAACCGTGGATGACAAATATTTGCGAACTGCTCCGACTTCCCGTAGCTTTCCGCAGTGTTTACTCGGCTAGGACATGACAAATTCTTTGAAGAAAATTCGTGTGGCCTCGAAGGGACGAGTAAACGTTTCTGAACAAGGTAGAAGGCAAGTTTAAGTTCAACGAGGGATAATTTAAGTAATCAGTTAAATTGCCAAATCGAAATTAATTTGTAAACTAAGTGAAATGGAGATTTTTGATCTTACAAGAAAATTTTAGATCATTTTTTTCTAACATTTAGACCCCTATACTACATACTATTTTTATGACCTTTTACACCAATCCGTCCTACTTGGTGGTCGGCGGGATGCTTATAGGACGATCCTAATCTTCGTCCTTAACCCGCCCACGAGCGGCCGATAATTAATCACGAATTTCACACCTCGCTTGCGTGCATCGTACAAGGGATGAAGAAAAGGACGATGGAAAAAGTTAGAAACGAGGGAGGAAGATAAAAAATATACAGAAAAAATATCTTGAGACCATTGCCATCCGTTCGCGTAGAAATCCTTCAGTCTTTCACAGGATCGGGGCAGGTTCGTCCTGGTATGAATAGAACTGCCCAGAAATCAGCAGAATGGAAGGGATCCATGGTTACATGGTATACGATGGTATAGCACTGGTGTGGCACGAAGCCGTGGAAATCCCATGGAACTCGTGACGCCGCGACGAATCGTTAAACTGGGTCTACTATTGACAAATGATTCGAAGTTTCATGGTGGTAGAAATGTGGCCAAGACCTCCCACGTTGTTGCCCACAAGAATAAGGGAGCTATAGTGTTCTCTTTTTTTTTTATATATATTTCGTCGATTTCCTTAAGGTCCTTCTACAATGCAACGGAACACGGAACATGTAAGCTGTGCGATATTCAATTGTATATTTACCTAATTCCATTGGATCCTCCAATCAAGAAAAGAACATCGTTTTTAAAACCGAGTGTTTACTAAGTCTCTACGATTTTACCTACGTCTCGGACATGACAACGTCACGGAAGTGGTTTCTAGGGTCGATAAGGATTTCACGGAACACGTTACGTGATAAGTACCATCGAGCATGCCCCGTTCCGTAATCTGTAACGGCTTACGTGAAAAAAACAATTGCAGCGCCAATATTTTCATGCCTGAAATGTCATTACCTGTCACCTGTCATTACCACCTCTATAGACGAGATAGTTATCAATATCGTTAGAGAAATCAAATTTCTCTACGATAAAAGTCATCGTGACTTTGAAAATGAAGTAATGATTTACTTATCCATATGAATAAACGCATACACATTTTTTTTATTTTTATATATTAACAGATAATGACAGGTGACAGGTAATGACATTTCACGTATGAAAATATTGGCGGTGGAATTGTTTTTTTCACATAAGCCGTTACGGATTACAGAACAGGGCATGCTCGATGTTACTCGTCACGTTACGTGCTCCGTGAAATCCTTATCGACCCTAGAAACCGCTTCCGTATCGTTACTATGTCCGAGACGTAGCCAAAATCGTAGAGACTTAAGCCCGTATTCACAACTCGCTCTTAAGGTCACTAACAGAGTCGCTTGTAGTTAAAAGTCACTAAGAAAAAATTTAAAAGTTAACTATTAGCACTAAAAGCGAGTTCTGAATACGGGCTTTATTAAACACTCGGTTTTAAAAACGATTTTCTCCTTCTTGATTGGAGGATCCAATGGAATTAGGTAAATATATGCTTATGTGTTCCGTGTTCCGTAGCATTGTAGAATGGCCTTTATTGCACTTATAGACCAATTTACTTAATTTTCAACTTCATCACTATAGCTTATTTTCTATAGTAAAAATATAATTTTTCATGTAAATAAATCTTTGTGAAAAAAAACTCAGCGCTTTATGAAAACCCAAGAATGGACAGGTGTAACAATACTTGTCTGGGGGCACCATGACAATTCTAAGGGAATCATAAGATAGGAGTGAAAGGGAAAAAAAGATCATTGGCAAAGTATGACTATGGAGTATTGTATAGTTTTGCAAGATTGGCTACAATGTCAGCCAGTATCTCTGTTGGGGGTCCAGAAGAACACGAGGTGTTTGGTCTCGAGAATGGTGAAGAAAAAGGCAGGGGGGCCCCATTGACTATAGTCCCATTAAAAGGACCAGCCTTATGGTGGTTTTTACGGGCCCGTAGAAACTCGCGAGACACCATGGTATACCACACACAATGCGACACCTCGTCGTGTATAAGAGCCAGGACCTTGTCAGGACCACACAGGAAGAACATACTCCTGTCCTTTTACCGTACCCCATAGTAGGACTGGATTACTCGAAGACTTCCTCTAAAAACTCATGAAACACAAGCAAAAGAATGGCGGTATCGCACCATAAGACGTGAATTGGAAAATAAAAAAAAGTTGTACGGTAGCTTCGTAGCATTAGGCTAATAGTACTGGTTCTGGAGGCGCAGTAACATTTTGGAAGGTCGTTGGTATTGTTGCTAATTGCTTATGGTGGTCTATTGTTGTGGGGATTCACGTAGAATAGCGTCTGACCCAACGTTGCAGCTACTTATACAACCTGGAATATCTTATACAGTTCCGTTCACAAAAGACTTTTCGAATGCCTACAGTCTTCACTGTCTACGAATTCTCTGCGTTAGTTTGTCTATCCGTTTATATAAGCCTGGCAGTCATTGCCATGGCCGCGGTAAAGGTATCCGCCAACCAAAACAGTCATTGTTCCGTTTACGGTATGTTTTGGGTCCCCTGCAACTTTCAGTCCTCTTTGGGTCCTCTTCCAAGGGCCACGTGCTCTTCGGAATCTATAGGCTAACCCTGAAGACCTCACGAGAATGCCTATGAAAAATAGTTGACAGCTCGAGGAAAAAAAAGATATCGGACGGACACGTACTGTTCATCTTTTTTCCAAAATCTAAATGGGTTCATTTATTGTGCGTAAACAATCCTGAGATTTTGAATATATTGTTATCTATAACGGTACCAAACATGAGTACCAATCTTTTACAGAATTACCAGTGTCATTAGGACTTTCCCATAGAATAATGTACTTTAGAAGAATTTTTTTTGTTGCTATACACATAAGTCATGGCACGGAGTTTATGTGTGCGTGTGTTTTAAAAGCCGTTGGGAGCTCGGGATTCCCGTCACGAATTCCAGCAAGGACCAAAAGGACATTCCCACGTGGGACCCTTGTGCTGTGCTATGGTGTGACGTGGTGGGCCTCTTCTCGGATGCGGGCCGAAAATATGCAAATTACCCGGCAATTCCTCGTGCGTTGTACCCACTTATGGGGTCCCATAGAATCCTTACTATCCTCTGTTGAATCCTCCATTACCATAGGCCATAAACGGAAAACCTGTCTTCTTGCCACCAGAGTGGTAACAATGCCCGATCACACCCTGGTTACCACGCTGCATATAGTATAACATATATACACATATCTCGGTTTGCTTCGCCATTTCCATTCCCTCGGGATAAGCATCCTGAATCCTATCGCAACGGTCCTGTCGCAGGATACCGGTTTTCACTCTTCCTGGCATGGGACGAAGTGTCCCAGAACCGGGACCCAAAAATACAGGATAAGGGGCGAGATATACATGATGCCCAGGACTAGCCTTTGTCTACGTTAGATTGCTAGGAAGCCTTCCTTAGTTCCTGGTAGTCATTCGGGGTGTCTTCCGAATCTAACGGTTCCTCAGAGTTCATAGTTTAGATCACCTTTGCACCTTTTTTCATCCATTGATTTTTCTTCTCTATCTTTTTTTTCTTCATTTGCCCTTTATAAGCAACACGTCCTGCTTTGCAGGACTTTTAACGGACGCAAAGGTACGCTGAGGTACACGGTTGGATATTATCATGTTTCGATACCCTCAGATCGTCGTACCACTAGCAATCCTTATCATACTCTGATACTAAAAACTATGGGATACCTTTATGGCTTCCGGAATTAACGCAGGGATTGATGAGTACACTGATAATGTTTTTTTAATTGTTTCCTTTCTTTACAAATAATAAAATTGATTTTACGATTAGTATTTGTGCGTCTGTACGATGAGTGTACTGCCCTTTTCTTATGTACATAAAGCTCTTTCACATTTCATCAGATGCGAATCTTTTTTTTTTTAATTTTTTTCAACTTTTATGGTGCTCCAAATTATTGTCACAGCTCGCCCAAGGCTTCGGCGAAATCTTTAAAGCGTCGCAAAAACCCTGCGATAATTCCTCCTGACACTCCCACACTCTGAATGGGCCTTAAGATCTTTGCGCAATCCCATTGGAACTCTTACGGGATGGGATATTGTCACGGGACCGGGACAGGATCGAATTCGATGCAGGCCCTCGGTACCTGACCCGAGATAATCCCATCCCAGGATGTGGCATTATTCTGACGATCCCCCATGGACAACCGAAGGGGGATGTGACAGGGGCCTTATTGTCATTGTGTGGCGAATCTTATGCTGGTGACCCGGGTCGTCCCTTCCAATCGCTTTTTGGGGTGAAATTGACGGTTCGACCGACATTTGGAAAATGTTTCGAAATCTGGGAAAATTTTCACCAAACATTTCTCGACACTTCCTCCAATTTTATTTTGATCTCACCATTGACTGTTCTTGTCCTAAAGTTCTGCTTTAAATAATGTTTCATAAAAGAGATTTCCTCGTCTGTTTTATCCAGGGATGGGCACCTTCAAATGAAAATTACAAGTCGAATGGTTTTTCACTCGATTGAAGTATCATCTCGAATGGTTTTCCATTGGAAAAAGCATTTAAAAATACGATTTAAATACTTTTACGAATGAAAAACCATTTGACTTGTAATTTTTATTTGAAGGTGTCCATCCCTGGTTTTATCTACATCGAGCACTCTCAAGATTGATACTAAAAGAAGTAATCGGCACCAAACAAAAAGAACAATCAGATTTTACCGGGTCTTACTATTAATTAGTATCATTGATTTAGAAATTTTTTATTGTTATTGTATCTTATTGTTTCTTTTTAATGTTTCTACACTTTCGCTTACCATCTACATCGACAAGTATTTAGCCATCGTTTTTTAATATTTCTATACGTCACAAATATTTTTTAAAGACATCATTACTTTGAGTCACTACTAATAAGAAGAATAATAGACCCACCGATTTTTAAAGAACTGTCAAAACTTACATTTGGCACAGAAAAAAAAGTAGCCGTCAAATTTAAAGGTTCCTCAATAGAAAATGACATCTCCAAAAATACATAAAAACTTTTAATCAGAAAATATAAATTACAATACTCACCAACGGTGTATTAGCCAGTGATAAAGAAATCCTTTACTGTTTCCAGTGAAAGTGTTATAAGAATTCAAAAACTTCCCAAACGAAAATTCACGTAACGTGGAAAAAGTTCACAGTCTTTTCAAAATAAAACGTCACCAAGAAACGTCAATAATCCTTCAGTTGAGTACACTGGTCCCGAAATAACACGTGGGATAATATCTCAGTCTACAACGTAACCTTATTGAACCGTAAAGGAGCGTGACTTTCAATCTTAATCACTCAGCCGGCAAGCATGCGAGTGACTTTTCACAATCTTCCCAAAGATCCAAATGCCCAATATATTTTTCTCAAAAATACACCGGCCACACATCGTTCGCCTGACGTCGTACACCCATCATTGCATTATTGCGAGTCCACATATTTGTCAAATAAATAATAAATAGCGCAATGTGTTAATTTTCATTGATCAAAATCCATCCCATGAAAATGCGTGCACTATACGCAAAGTCTGTCCTCAGATCAATACAAGAAACTCTCATATGTCTAGTGGACACGTATATTATTTGGGAGCACGGTGTGGTAGCGCGCGACCGTGTTGCGAGTTTCCAAGGATGGTTCGGAACTGAGAGAAGACGAATAAGAAGAGGTCCCGTCGAGTCCCCATGGACTGGGGTATGGGTTTTCGGTTCGTTTTCCTCACTTTTTTTTTATTCTCTCTCCCATTCTCTCTCCTCGTACGGTGTGGGCCCCGGGCCCAAGGGCCTACGGCAGGCGTGCAGGACCGAGTTTGAGTGGGGATAGGGAGACCTAACCTAACCTAGCCTAACCTTATCCCAATGAGCCCCCACCATAGTCACTACGGAGGAGGACAGAGAATTCCTACGCAAGTATTAAGAAAGCACTGCACACCCTCCACATTAGCTACACCACCTACCATCATAGGATATCCTAGCTGTCTATTCTACGGATTACTTTTATTGTTGATGGACATGTGTGTTCGTACGGGATGGCTGCGTGTGGAAGTCGGTTCATGTATATGGAAGTTTTGTGGGTGTATGTTTTTCAAGAGGATGGAGAATTCATCCCAATATACCCCAAGAAAGAACCGAGAGAAGCCCCCTGCTTCGAATGCATTTCACGATGCGCGTACGCTGCACTCGGCGTAAGATCGAGTTCCATTGAAGGTCGGCCTCCATTAAACAGCACGGGGAAAGTCTAGATGGATTTTCGTGGATTTAAACTGTGCTTCGTAGGTGCACTCGGTATACGATTATTTGGCACTAAGCGCAATCTCTGTTACATTTGTGTTATTGCATGAGGAAGATATGACTATTGAAATTGAAAGTATCGAAAAGTGAATGAATAATTCTGCTAAGGATGAACATCGATAGAAAATGAAATTTTTTGAAGGACCGGCAGATAAGGTAACAAAGCAGTAAATCAGGCCCAATTAGAAGCAGCCGTGCTATGCCTCAGTTGAATTGTGTTTGTTGAGGCCCTTTCGCGACCCCGGTGGTCCCAATTAGGTCAGCGGAATGTCGAAAAAGGGCTCGAATTACCGTACGCATCTCGCGACAGCGACACACCCTATACGTGGTTAGCTAACAGTGTAATGGCTTTCTAAAATTCGTATAATATGGGTGTAAAGACTGTATCGAATCCTACATGAATTTCTGTAATTGACTAATTATTAACTTGTTCTTTATTCGTACGTTCACGCCATACCTTCTTCCTTGTCGAATAGAATCTTGAAAATTGGGGCCTTACCAGTGAAAAGGAGTACCTCAGAGACCAGTTACGAAATACATTGTCGTGCTCGTTCATCCTTCCAACGCTGTCTTCAATGTAACTACCTAGGGCCCAGTCCCTGCACCCGCAAGAAATCTTAAGGCGACAAAGGCCCTTCCTAGATCTTATTTTCCGAGGCTAAGGTTATTGGCCTTGAGATCGTAAACGCGCAATCTCGATCCTTCTTCGTATCGCTGCAACGCTGCAATCATATTTTTTACGTGAAAGTTATACTTTTGATGCATACACAAAATTTTGCATATACAACGAAAAAAATATCATTTTTATGCTAAATGTGTACTTTGGAATTAATATTAAATTCACCAATAAAATATATAAAGTAACGGTTACGTCAACCTAATAAAGATTAGAATTCTAGGGAACTCTAGTGGAAGGTACTATAGTTCGGGCGTGGGACAAGACGAGCAACGGAGGCTGCATGCTCTGCTGGGGGCGGCTCACTTTTTTCTTCCCCACTTCCAGTTTCTTCTCTACTTTTTTCTCTTTTTCTTTCATTTTTCTGCCCATAGTCCCCACTCTCATTCTCCATAAGGCCCCCGGTGTATCCCTTCCTCTTACCCACGAGCAGCATTACCAGCGTTCCCTCTACCTAGCCAGTTCCTCTCGAGGATCTTCTCCCACCCCATTATCCTTCTGAGAGCGTCACCTCAGGCTAGGGTCCGACCGTGCCCCTCTATGTGCGTGTTTCCAGTCGAAAAGTGGGGGCAACAGGTGGATACGCACTTATACCACTAACGTACGCATACCCACGAACACGCATGAAATTGTATCCACGAAGAGCGCCACGCTTTTTCTTTCGGGCGCAATGAGTATTATTCTTCGCTTCGTGTTGGCATTCAGTTTGCCAGTTTCTACGCTGATTTTACCGTTAGTTCGCCACCTGCGAGGTCTTACGTAGGACCGAAATGCCTATCACGTCGATAAGTCTATCTTATCATGTTCTATTGTTTTATCAGAAATACTCTAGCAATTGTATGTCCTTCGGTAGACATGTACACTCTGTTCTCAAATTTATATGCCTAGAAGCACAGCAGCCTTCCCGCATCTTTTCTCAAATTCTATTCTGGCTTTCTTGAATAGAGGACCTAAGGCGCCTACGTATTCCCGGCCGCCATTGTCGTGGGCCCATGGTACCACGCAACCAGTTTTCTTTCCAGCTTCCTTTTTCTTTCACTGTGTTTCCATCAGACCCTCCTCCCTCTATTATACACACGCTCTACGTTTACATTAGGATTGGGTGTACATGAGATTTTTTATATGTTTTAAATATATACTCGCACGCTCACTCATACGAGATGTATATTCAACGTCTCCGAGACGTCCTTTAGCGTCGATTCTTCCGGGAAAGATCAATGCAAATAAATAAAATAAGGAAAGTCGAATCCTTTTTTTAAGTTAAATTCCTGGATTTCAATATATTATTAAATATACTGATAAACATGCTAATTTCATATTATGTCGAAATTGAGTTTAATAAAGTTCAGACCAAATTAGTCCCCGTCTGATGACATCATTAGCACAAAATAGATAATCCACTAGCCTTATAAAGAATAGCTCGAATAACTATAAAGTGTAATTCAGTCGACATGACATAATAGAAAATAATACTACGCAAATTGTTATTTTAGTTGCACATGGTACGAGCAATATTTCTCAAATCTTCATTTTTGTAATCTCGAAAAGTATCAAACTAACGTTTTTGCAACAATCTCTTTGCTGAAATTTGTTAACCCGCACGTTTTCTATATGCGATACCCGAATGACATTGTGTTTTTTTATTATCTATTCCGTTTATAATTACCTTTTCCACTGCAAGGATAAAAAATGTATGAACTACCTAAAACGTGTGTAATTCGCAGTAGGCGCACGGAAGAATAACATAAAGAAATTTTAAATAGAAGTGAGGTAATTGAACGGCAAAACAATAATCCGTAGTGGGTTATACGCGTCGGCAATTGTCAAAGGGGACTGCTTCCCTGGGTCTTACCAGTCACGCTGAAGACGGGAGCCATTCGAGATCCTATCAGTTCCCTTTCTCCTCTCAGATCCCGACGTCCTACTCCGTTCCCTGCTAGTCCCTGACCATCATCTGCCTACCCTTTATTTCATTCCGAAGATGCATCTCGGCCTTGCATCTCTCTGAACATGCCGGACCACCGCCCTCATTTTCATCTTAGCTTCTTCTGACGATTCCTCCACTTCCACTTCTAGTGCCGATCATTAAAGAATAACGTTTTCATACCACTTCAGCGAGATACTGTTTCGTCTGTTTGTAACACTCACAAATGGTACAAGTTCCAATTAAAAAATTGCAGATCGAAATATGCCATGCAGAATCAATACGTCCGAGAAGGCTGCAACATGATGTACAAAACCTATTAACACATTTGCAGGACAAATGGTGCAGTGGGGTCCTAGGTCAAGGAGAGGAAGGTGGATGGAAAAGCGGGTGAAAGGTGAGAGGTCAGCGTGTGAGCGGACGAGGGATTGAGGGATGGCGGAGGGTGCGAGGACAGCGAGGATGTAAGCGGCAAGTGTATTTTCTCTGGCTGAAGAGTGGGAAGGAGGAGGAAGCCAATAGATGAGCCTGGCTTCTTACAAGTGGTGGCGACCGTCGAATTAATAGGCCATCTGCTCGCCTCCTTAAGGAAGTCAATGTTTAGGAAGTCCATGGGAAGCGGCGACAACGGAAAACCCCATAAGAGGGTAACATGGGAACGACTCGCGAGGAACTTCCTATTCGCCATTACATGTGATATATAGACTTTCATATACGAAAGTATATGCTATTCTCCTTCTCGGAGAAAGAAGAGGAGAAAAAACCGCAGGAAACCCGTCAAATGGTGGTACGATATGTGGCCGCGAATGGGAGTGGGGATAAAAATAAAAAGTTGCACAATCTTCGATGTAACCACAAGTGCAATCCTTTTGAGAAAAAACTGACCGGCAGATTGCGGCTAGGGAAAAATAACAGGCTTCTCTTCGTCTCTTGCCTTAAAAAATTCCTAGATCATCTTTCTATCAGATCTATAAAAAATACAAAGGTCACGCTAGAAACTTTTGTACAAAGTCTGAACAGTGATATAATGAAAGTAATCGGTACGTATGCATATATCAATGGCGGAATCAGAAAATTGTAACCAAGGCAAGGGAGACTACTGGATCTATGGCTGGTGAGCACGACGAATCGAATAATGGTCAGTTCGCTGAATTTCTCGAGTTCTTAATACGAGTTTATTATTCGTTCTGGAGATCAGCAATAAATAAGCATTGCTGCCACTCCCCTGGTAACAATAACGAAACGTCTTTAATACACACATGGAGTCCCTACATCCATATACAAATCTGTATATATATATGTGCCATACGTATATATAACCTTTCTACATTCACCTGCTGCTATTCGAAGATCAGCTGCTTCAACCGTCACCTTGGTAGCACCTTGCTCGGATCCTTCTGCCTTCTTCCATCTTCTTCCACTTCTTTTACTTCGAACACCTTCAACCTTCTATCACCCCTTACCACCTTCGCTCTCCTCTACTAATTCTTTCTCTTATTCCATCCTTCTCCTGTATACTTTCTTTCGCACGACTACCAGCAGTATTTCAACTTTATTCTGCACGCAGCATTGCCAATCAGTCGTACCTACGGTAACTCTTTTGCCTGCATATATTTTGTACCTGACCCGCACCTACCCATCCTTATATATTATATTTTCAGGCGGGTATTCTTGCGTCTGCTCCTACTGCTGCTGGATAACATATGCTCTCGCATACATGGATAGTATAGGATGCGATGCGTAGTGGTACGTATCGGAAAGAGAGTGCATAGCTACGGAATATAATTGACACGTTCGAATAAATTGACATTTATGGAGACTAGAGGACAGCTGATGTGCTTCCTTCGTCATCGAAATGTCTCAATTGCAAGTTCGCAAGCTTTTTTTTTCCATACTTAAGAAAGTTCTATCGTCTATCATTTTTTAATTTTTTAAAACGTGAACAGATTTTTAGTGTTAGGTGAATATTTAACATAGTACGATGACTTACCAAATTTATGTGAAATTTAATTATTGTTTATTCTCATTGAGAATTTTATTTAAATAATTATGAAGATATGCTGTTCAGTTCGTTGTAACAGTTCGCGATACATAATTTTCTCATTACTAGTAGCCGTTAATTAAGAATTGAGATGTAGGAGAAATATTTAATTTGTAATGTACGAAAAATTCTAGCCTCTTTAAGAGTTTAGCGAATGCATTTTGTCATATTCTGATTTCTTATTATTATTAGATTACGAGGCTGGGTGATTGATTTTTTGTCGATGAAGGAAAAAAAGTGATTCAACGAAAAAGCGGGAATCCATGACTAATTGGAAGGATACTGCAGCGTCTCGTCTACTGGGTTCGATTTTAAGTTAGGTTAATGAAATTCAAACAAAATCCTCGAGAACGATCGAAGCGTATCAATTACATTTTCACCCTCAGTATCCCCATCGGTCGGCATTTCAAAAGGGTTGGCTCCCTTTTTTTCCTAGACGCCTGCACCCTTGATGCTGGTAGTCCCAGGAGAGTGGGGGAGGCAAGGGACCTTTAAAGAGATGCTCGTAGGAGCAACTCTCGGAGCAGTCCAAAGGACTTTGGCAATGGAGCCTGCTTGGATGTTTATACTCCTGGAATTTATGGGGCACTAGCGACCCTCATGTCTTTGCCACTACATTACTGGACCCTTAGACCCCCATGCGGTTGGTTCTTAACTAAACTACCTCAGCATCGGGCCCATTTAGTTAGTTATCCACATACAGACAAAACTCTTCTATTTAAATTCTTCTAAAAAATAAACGAAGGTATCCTACCTTTTCTGCGAGTGAATTTCTTAGCTCGCCGTGCCAAAAGACATACGAACTAGAGATACGATAGAGAAGTACTGGACACTAGAAGCAGGAGGTCCCAAAGGGTGTCCAGAGTGATCAAAGGGAGATTTGGACCATGGGACGAGGGCCCAAGAGATGAGAGAGATCCATTGGGCCTTATGAGAACCCGAGATGGGGTGGAGAATAACCTGCGGTGCACCTGCTGCGCAGGGGGCTCCTTCTCAGTCACGTATTAAAAGTGTATCAGGCCCCCTCTGTGGAGCGCCATCATCTTTTTCGATCTCTTGTCTATATATATAGTTTTTTTATTCTTTCTAATTTTCGTCAGTATTATTGTATCTTCCATGAACCTCCAGTTTGAAAATTTCAAAAATTTTGAGTGCTAAAATTTTGTTAATCGTTTTGGAAATAAATGAACATTTCATGTTTTGACGAACATTAGTGTTATAAAATAACGATAAACCATATTCGTAATAAATATTATTAATCAGCAGGATTTTATTATTGATTTATATTTTTGTATACGAATCGTAGGTTCGTTTGGTGAATCATTTTTAGAGTGTCTTTGAGGATTTTGTATCGGACGAGAGCTCGATATCATATGGGAATATGGGACTGGCAACAGCAGCAGCAGAAGAACAGCCTAGAAGTCGTTCTCATCGTCCAGGATGCCACCGCAACGGCCAACAGGTGTATAGCAGGTGCACCCCAGCGCCTTGAGTCCTAACTAAAAAGTTTCACGTCCACCTGAAGGTCCCACGCAGGCCCCGAACGACTTTTAACCGTCGTCCTCTTGAGACACCACCCCCTTGAGGGATAAGGCCCATTTGCCACATTCATGGATACTCCAAGAAAAAGAATTCAGACCAAAACTTCTTAAAAAGAGTGTCGAGTAAGTTTACGTTGAGAGCCTGTAACTTAAATTTGTGCACAAATATAATATTGCGAACTGTCATTTCTAATCAAATTTAAGACGTTCAAAGTTTCATATGCGTGTTATGTTCACTGAGAGTCACATTAGCAAATTTCATTATTTCATCTTAGTTTAGAATTTTTTTTCGATAAATTTCAAATAGATGTGATTAGTGCTTTATATTACATACAAAATGATCTTTCAATGGTTAAAATAGAAATTTTTTAAAAATTTATTGATGTACTATATTGATACTAGAAGTGGTAAACACCTGTGAATTTCATTACCCCATAGACATACGAAATTAGAGTTTTCTCATAAATTTGAACTTGAACCGCCTGCATTTTTGACAAGGACATAAGCACGCTTGGATATACTGATATAGGTAGGATCATATACCTGGTAATCTTAAAATAACAGTTACATATCGTTAATATTAACACTTTCACAACGGGGCGTTTTGGGTTATACCTTTTATTATCTGAAGGCAATACGGCGACACTGACCGTTGTAAAAAACTATTAAAACTATTATTATATAAATCTTAACTTATAATAATCACCCTCTTTTATTATTAATAAATGTTATTTTTCGGCAATTTATATCCCATAGTTTGACAATGTATCACACGTAGCAGCAAAGTCACTTAAACGGGACACCTGCCTTATACTCATAGATTTAATAATTAAAAAACACATGCAATATAAACTGTTACATCCTTCAGAGGAATATTTTAATATCGGCGATATAGAACTCTTTGTATTTAGCGGGTATATATACGTACATAAAATTCATGTAATATGGAACATTGAGTTGATCGTTTTGCTGGATTATGTAAAAATCTTACTTTTATTAATTCTTAACTTACTAATACTTTATTATATCCAGGAAATTCCAAGCGACTTACCGAAAACAAGATAGCTCGTCAATGCTGAAAACAAGTTGAAAAATTATTTATAAAAAAAATACTGTACTTGGTATTTTCGAAAAATTTTAAGACAGAGGAGTCTCTTCTTCAAATGTTTCAAAGCACCTGCATTTCTCGTTATCGATCTATTGATCTTTTGGATCCATCACAAGGCAACCCCCCGAATCACGCAACGCGTCGACCGTTGCAAAGAAAGAATAAGGCACCCCAGGCCCAGGGCTCGGCCACCTCGAGCATCAGGTGGCCACTGCGTCTTCCTGGCAAGTGCTTTCGATTTAATGACATGTTACTAACACATGCCCTTATATAGGAAATGCATGCGTGTTTATTTTGCACGTGTGTGTATACAGTCTTCGCGGTGCCCGCGAGTTCCGTTGGGCCCCATCGGTTGCCGCTATCCTAATTCTTCGTCTTCTACTTCTTCTGCTTCTTCTTTCCTCAGTGAAAGCCACCTTGCCCGCCATTGTGGCAGCTGTGGCACACGTCCATGTATATTTCTCAAGTACATGTGCATCCATACTCACATACATAACTAGAGATCTCCACACACGTTATTCAGCATTGCTTGGAGGCACGTGGAAAAATAATATAGTTTAGTTTTGAAGGTTACAGGTGTTAAGACATTTCGCGTGTCACTTTCGGTAATATTTTCATTACGTCTTATCGGCCTTTATCTTCAGAGTAACAGATAAATTATTCTTGAATACGGATAGCTCGTGATAATATTATATACAGGAATTATGATTAGCGCTTAGATTCAAATGTAAAAAAGATTGCCGCTACGAAATATTAAAATATTAGTCATAAATCGAAATTTCAATTTTTTAAACTAAATTCCATAAATTGTAAAATTTATCAAGCACGAGTCTCGTAACGATCTCATTAATGATCCAAAGCTGGTTTTGATTGTGCATCATCTTTGGACCCATCCGGATCCCAGTCCCTTTAAACCAGTCCGATCCCAACACTTTTGCCATCTGTCCCTTCGTGTCAAGCATATGCCACGAGACCCAGGGTCGAAAATGATCCAACAGGTAGGCAGTCTGGAGCGTACTATAAGAGCAGCTAAATTTACGTTTTCTTCACGCTTTCCGTATGTCGATGATCATCTGCTGATTATACACAAATCAAAATGATATCGAGAATATTTCAGGTCGTATGAATACGCCAGTTTGTTAATGCTACTCGTTCTAGCAGCTCCTTTAAATAGGTATAAATATTTAAGAGCAGATTAATGTTAAGCCTGTCAGTGGGTCTTATTCGAGCAGGACGTATATTACATCTACTCATCCTGTGTCGATCCTACTTGCCAAAGAACCCCCCGTGAACAAGGCCCATTTCAAAGGGGGTCTGATTTATGAACGAAATCTCCGAATAAACGGTCGTTTCCGCGCTCCGCCACGCGTGAAATGACTTTGACTCTCAGTTCTGACCGGTTACTATGACTGAGTTCCGGTCTACAGCGGATGTGCCGACATGTTTGCCCTCCATACAGATATACGTTGTTAATTTTATAATTCTTTAACGACTCTAATATACATTATACGAGCAGTACAAATAACATATCGTTATAGTTAATATCTCAAATTATGTGTTTAATTTTTTTTGTTAATTAGTTGCTATCAGCAATTAAAGCGTCAGCATTTCCTTGTTTACTCAGTAGTTTTAGTAGTTCACGAGCTCATTACTTTTTGCATTCATTTCACTGTCTTTTTATTCTTTTTATTTTCCACACTCGACATCGTATCAGTCCTCACAACCCCATTATCCACTATTTTTATATTTTTTTTCAATTTCTTTTGCCGCAATTTATTTATCGATAAACGGTAGTTGGACTTTGCTATAATAGCCTTCAGAAAATACGATACAAAATTGCAGAAATACATTTAACACTCGTGGGTTCGATAAATACAACGAGCTATTGAAATTATTTATTTATTTCGGCGATACTGCGGATTATTTAACGGAATATTCAACATACATAATTGTGTCCCACTCGAAATTCGAGTAGGGAGTACAGGAAAATAACATAAGAGAACGAAATGGTGAACTTGCGTGGGAACCAGGTGAAGTTACGTGCACTGGTTTCGATTCGGTCGTTGATTCTCCTGGGCAATAGAATACAAAAATCATCGTCACGGTGTGTGCTTCAAAGTAGGTGCACGGCGTGATAGATTCTATCTATTTTATCCTATTTCGATTCATGTAATCAACAGTTATCACTTTTATTATTAAGAACTTCTTACTGTTTGAATTTTTGCTCAAGATTTTCTCATTTTACTGGTCAAAGGCCATGCTGATATCAGGGTGGCTTGTTATAGAGTATTTTAAAAGATAATGGCTGGTGCTTGTCTATGGCGAACGAAAGGTTAAAGACATCAAATCTATCGAATAATAAAGATTGTCTCGTTTCCTAGTGTCAGTCATTGAACTGTACCATTACCATGTGGAATTGACTAACGTCGCCATCTCGAGTTTCGAATTATAAACTATCTTTCTTATAGGGATGTACCGATAAATTTTTAAAAGCGGTCTTTTTTGTGGTTTGAACATTTCTGGTCTGTTTATATGGGATTTTCCCGGTGGCATCGTGATGAAGAGTCTGCTGCATATTTCTGTTTGTGTTGTCTCTTGACCGGCAAGGGAAATCTTATTGTGCCCGAAACGATAAGAAAAAACAAGCCGCAAGTTGAAATTTCCAATTTGCTTCCTCCGAATCGCAAGTAGTGTACGAAATCCCTATATGAGGAAGCATTTTTATTTTTTGTTAATCTTTGGCTTCCTCATAGAGGAATCTTCATCCACTATCAACGATTCAGAGGAAGCAAATTGCAAAATTTAAATTCTTGGCTTCCTCATATAGGGATTTCGTACACTACTTACGATTCGGAGGAAGCAAATTGCATGTTTCAACTTGCGGCTTGTTTGAATCGGCTGAAATTCGAAAACTTGAAAATATGTATAATCAGATTGGTTTTGCCGATCTCCGCCAAATTTTATACATATCACGGCTAAATGATGTTCTATACTATTGGAAAAATAGAACTCAATCGGTCAAAGTTCACGGAAGTTATATTGATAAATTTAATTTTTTGAAAAATACAAAATATCATAAAATCAAAACTTCTCGATGAATTCGACCCAAATGCAATACCAACCAACCTTGATACAAATCTCTTTGTCAAGAACTATTTAGACGATTATCACTTTTTTGGGAACTTGAAAACGCCATAAAATCCGCAAAGTTTGGGGGCGTAGCTCAAACCGTTCTGGAGTTATACACGTTTGAATTTTAGGAGGCCATTACAGACACACACATACCTCCGGAAATTTTCTCCAAATGTGTTTTCTTGACGTTTTGGCACATTCTGAACATGGTGACATGAAAATCGCGACAGTCAAATTCTCCACCGTCACATAGCTTCCTCTATGAGGAAGCAAAAAGTTCGATTTCGATGAATCATAAGTCATCAATACTTTTTTGTCTCACTGATTAGGAATTTGAGATAAAAATGTAGAAATTCAAAATCTGGAAAGCGGAATCTTTAGAGTGTTTTCCGCAAAATATTGGAACCAACGTTTTGATTTTTTGGTCTGCCATATTCGATCGGCCATTTTGAATTTCCGACTTGTTCAGATTCGTAATCAGCGATCTTAAAAATCTTGAAAACCCCCGAGTACCGACTTTCATCCAAATTAGATTTTTCCATTTTGTTCGGCAATATTGGATCCGTTATTATGAGTTTTCGAGTTCTCACATCAAATTTGTATTCAGCGACCCAGAAAACACCCAAGAACCAAGCTGCACAAAAATTGTCGAAAGCAATCGTAAAATAAGCGATGTGTACACTATTGCGTCAATGTCGTTTCTGGCACAAAAAATGTGCACATCGGTACGTCAATACCGCTCAAGGGGTTAAGATTATTGAGTTGTTATTGACGTTCAGAAATCCATACGTTAACTCCTCCCTGGTGGGCCATATTGTTTACTTTCGGCAAATGTGATAATTTACGTTATAATTATACACGTTATAAACGAAATGGTGCTAACTGCTTATACAGATTTAGTCAGTTGGCTCTATTAGCATTATTAACATACTTGTTCGCAATAAGGACTATCTAAGTACAGTGTAATCTCACGTCAGTAGAGCTACGTGCAAAACCGGAGAGATCTTGAATAAAAGAAAGCCACGTTTCAATATTTACATAAATCTTTTATCGATTTACACAAAATAAATGATATGTCAGATATTATTGTTTAAATTGAAGCGCAAGTTTAGTTAATTCCAATTTAGTGAGCTCGAACGGCATAATCCGTAAAATTCGACCTAATGATATTTTTATATAATCTAGTAAATCCTAAGGCTCTTCGTTTCTGTACCTGTGATATCATACAGTGTGTCATATCAGACACAAAGTGGAACGAGATAAGCCTTACAGCTCAAACGGCGGCGAGCACGATTAATTCGCCATACCAATAAACCGCTCGCAGATAATCGACGTTCTACAGTGTTGCTCATTTTTGAGTTTACTATAAATAGTACATACCGTCGTCTCTGAGGACTTTTTCTTATTTCTATTAACGTAATTTCATATAGATGGCGCTACCTGCTGCTTCTGACGGGTAACCTAATTTATCGACTGAGCTAATGTCGAGGTAAGAGAAAATGAGTTATAATAATAAAGGATGTTACTACGTTCGTTGACAGTTTCTAATGGATTGGAGTGTAGCCAGAACAATGAGAAGTGTTCTTTCTAAAACCAACGCAAGTTTGAAAATTCATATTCTACTCTGGATGGGTAATAAAATTATCGCGGAACGACATCTGGCGGAATATATTGATATCTCTAAGTGTAAAAAAATGAATATCAAATAGTACGAATCATATCGATCATATCATTTCGATCTTAAAACTGTAACACAATGTATTTTCCGCCCGTCCGCCGAAATCTATGCTTCGTTTTTGTATTAAAAATGTGGTAAACGTCTAATAGACTAGTGACAATGTGTGACGCACATATAGACGTGAGACAGGGACATTCGACTTATTTTTCCGTTGCATATGTAGATGACACTCAACTCATATGAGGAAGCAAATTCATGCAAAGGAAGTCGCTGGAAGTTGATTGTTTCTGTAAAAGGTGAAAAATATGTTTACTCGTTTGTGACGTCATAATTGAAGATGGCTGGTCTGGGTCCGGAGGAGCCTCAAACTAAGCAGACCATCGACGTATGGTATGGACTACAAATAGACCTAGGAAAAATGATCCACTGAAAGAAAACGATAACGACTGGTGGCAGCCAAGCCCTTTCTCTTTTTAATCAGCAGCCGTAGTACGAAAGTATAAAGAACGTAGCCAATAGGAGCATTAGAAAAGGAGAACGATTGGCCGCCACCTCATTTCCTTTTGGGTTATTTGAACGGTCATCTTTTTAAAAGGATTTGAAGTAGAGGTCGCGTACTTTATGTCGATGCAACAGACTTTCAAACTTGGACGCAGAATGTCTAGCCAAATTGTATGCACTATCTACAACGGAATTCCGACATTTTTCAAGATTTTAAAATTCACATCGAAATTTTCAAACTTTCATCGAAATTTTCGGGTCGGATTATTTCTGCACTTTTGGATTGATTATTGCAAAAGTCATATGAAAATAATTGCAACCCTTGCAGAATATGTGCTGAACTCCGTTTTGTGAAAGAATCTCTATCAAAAACTCATTATTTACGATTTTCATTTACATTTTACTCGCATGGTAATGAAAGGTCCAAAGTCCCCTTAGGGTAACGATTTTTCAAAAAAAAAATTGTTTCTTGTTTATAAAGCCGATACTACGAATTAAAAAATCGAATTAAAAAGTACATAATTAATGTAACATAATTGTATACAATTACAAGCAAATCAGTCTTCCTTTTTCGAGACGTTTCTAGTACAGGTTCTTTAAACAAAATTTAAAGAAACGCATTTAATTTTTACAAGACGTAAACATGTAAGGAAAGGAAATTTTCAATGGCTACATCTTCATTTTCGTGAGAGAAATTTAAAAATTCAGGAAAACATTTTTCAAACATCGAATTTCGAAAATATATAAAAGAAAAAACCGTTTTATCCATTCTGTCCTAGGCAGGTAAGCCCCACTGATTTAATATTTATCAAATTTTAACTGTTCACTGTTCATTTCTTACTTTTTCCAACTCTTCTTCGTTATAGCGGTCTTAAGAGCTTTACAGCATTATAGGTGTGTTCAAAAATAAGCCTACAGCGCTAACAGCATCGTTGTGTCTCATGGAGATCGCTGGGTATCCCGGAGGCTGTTGGAGTGCGACTCAAGAGGAAAGGCAATACCAACGGTATTAGTCCAGAGGTAAATCTCGTGCATTATCCGAACTCCTGCATTATCTATAGTAAAGATAACTCGATTATACGGAAAGAGCACAATCTAAATAACGGAACTATAAGAGAGTGAGCTGTCGACCAATCGAGTGGCTCGTAACGACTTCCTTCCTATTCTCGTGGCTGCTTCCGTAAAGAGAAGAAAATATATTTCACATAACAAGGTGGTTTCAAATTTAAATTAAAAACATAGTTTATGTCTACATTACTATCGGGAATCGTGCATAGGCCAATTTGCAATTTGTATATATAAAAGTTTGAAAAGTTTGAATAATAGATGTTTTTTTTACGCCATAAATCGAGACATTACAAGTTTAAACAACACAATTCGAGACGCAGTTGATACACTTTTCTTAGATACACTATGGTATTGGCGAATTCTGTTAGATCCAACCAATAAGATGATGATTCTAAAAGGTATCTATGTCTTAAACTGGTTTAGTTAATACTGATCTAAAGCAAAAGACAAATCACAAACATTTCTACTTGTAAAAAATATTTGGAATTGGTTAATTTCTTTACATCAGTATTAACTGGTATTAACTAAACCGGTTTAAGACCGTCGTGTAAATGTACTCATTGACTTAGTTTCCATCGTGCAGAGTTTAAACAGAGTTAAGCAGCCTCATTGGTCAAGTGCATTCAGCTATACGTGATTGGTTAAGTTTGTTTAAACTTGTCACATTGGAAACGAACATGGAAATACCCCCTAGCAGACGAAAAACATAGCCTTCAAATCTTGTGTATAAGTAAACTGTCAACATCGTCTGTTAATTCAATTTTGAAAAATATCCAGTAAAATGGCAAATGATCGGGAGGTGTTGCGTGAAATTTGGGAAGGAAAAATTCCAGTCTGTTTTCAGCTGGATTCTGAAGAAGTTTGCGAACTGCAAGCACCTGATCCATTTTATTTAATGGTGTCTAGGTTAAGTTACTTTCCACTGTGTACTGATAAGGCACGTACTTTCGCAGGTCATTTCATTTATTCTGTAAGCAATACTGGTAAATTTTATTCTTGATGGTTTAGGTACGCAAACATTTTATGCGTCATATACAACTCGACAAACAGGAAAATGAGATGTGGTTAGAATTCAATGGTATTCCATTAAAGTGGCATCTACCAATAGGAGTTCTCTTCGACATTTACTCCAATGATATACAACTTCCATGGAACATTGTAGTGCATTTTGACAAATTTCCTGAGAATATCATAATGCACTGTCACAATAAGTATAATAGTATTTATTTCATTATGAAATAATGACCACTTTACTGTTTATTTTTTATTTCTTAGGGAAGTTGTAGAAGCTCACTTTTTGGCTTGTATCAAAGAGGCTGACGTACTAAAACATCGTGGCCAACTGGTATCTAGTATGCAAAAGAAGGATCACAATCAACTGTGGCTTGGTCTTTTAAACGATAAATTTGATCAATTCTGGGCTGTGAACCGCAGACTGATGGAAGCTAGTAATAATGATGAAGGTTTTAAGTATATTCCTTTCCGTTGTTACACCAATGAGGACAATTACATCCAAAAGCTGGTAAAGCCTGTTAGTGAGGAGGGTCAAAGAAAGACTCTGAAACACCTTCTGAATGAAGTATTTCCAGATAAAGAGAAAGGTCTGTACTACAACTAATATCTGGAATTTCAACTGATTCACATTTAATTTATTACAGTTGAGGTACAAACACATGGAATAACGCCACCTTTGGAAACACCTTTACAATGGCTGTCTGAACATTTAAGTTATCCAGATAATTTTCTTCATCTTTGCGTAAACACATCGTAACGTACAATCGATGAATGTCGAACTAATAAGTTCAGGATTGAGATTCAAAGAAAACGGTTTTTTAGCGCACGGACAGTTTTAAGACTGGGCTCAGTGGCTTCCGAGTCTTTTTATTTTTCTACGATCGTGTCACCTAATCTGTCCTATTCCGGTTCTTTAATATATATTTTATAGGAACCAACCTTTATAAGTCCCAAGGTCTCCCTTTTCGCTGGATTAGAGGAATACAATTACTAAGTTGTTGCAATTTATATTTTGCAGTCTCCCAGACTTATAGTGACATATTGTTGATCATTTTAGGCTAAAATATTTCTGAAGGACGTTTTGTGATTTAAAAATAATGAGTCAGAATTATATTGTAAAAATATAACATGTCAGAAGGCATTACTAGTGCGAATCAAGTATATGAGATTGAACATGTAACCGCAATGTTTTAATTACTTCGTAATACTCCATAATATGTTGTATGTAGTTTACAAAAGAACAGTATAATGTCTACAATTTTTAATAAAGCCATTAAACTACTTTAAAGTTTTTTTCGTTATTTGAAAGTTTTGTTAATATGACTTTTATTGTAATAAATGATCGACATTACTTGAAAGATAAAACTCATTACAAAGTAGTAGACATGTAATCATACAGTGCTATTAGGAAACTGAGTGTTCCTTACATATTTTTGGATTTAATTCTCTATAACAACACTGAAGTTCTATATTAAAAAGTATTCTGAACAAGAAAAATAAAAATTGATGTGTATAACGTTGTATGAAAAAATGAAGTCTAATAGGATATGCAATTCTAGGGTTACTATGAAAGAATAAATAACATATGTATATACATATATATTCGTGAGACTTTTTATTCTATTATTAGCTGGGAATGGGTCTTAATTAAACTATAATACAAGTTTCTTGTGGCTTTCGATATATCCTTCGAACCTGTGATGTTTCCTGAATTTCTCCGTGACCTGGTGATCCCATGGGTCTTCGTACGATTACAGGCTGATTACCAAAATTACTATACTCCATTGTTCTACGACTGGTACCAAAACTCAAGTAGTTTACGATTTCTTTTTTATTTTGTTGTTCCTAAAGAAAAAAAGCCAATTTAAAATATTTGAAAAAAAATGCTAAATCAAAGGAAGAATGATTTAATTACTTTAAAAATAACTAACGACGTATCTTGATATCTCCTGCGAATTTGTTCATTAGTTAATACGTTACCATCATCCGGCGGTTCATATCTTGCGGTCATTGACAAGATAATCCTAATTTCAATTTTAGCACAAGCTGTAGTTAGTATAGTCGGTACCAATTCTGTGAAGCAAACAAGAAAATCCCTAGATACCTTACAAATTATATTCTATTTATTGACTAAAGTGGCCTTGGTATCGTGCTACGTCTTAATATTACAAATATAACGAGACAAAAGCGAATTCATGAAAATGAAAAATTGCGAGCGTATGAAACAGTTTCAGACTTACATTAAAGAATAGCAGTGATTGCGGTTGTCGAGATGCATTACCGCGGACTCCAAAAGACAATTGTCGTCTAAGAGATCCACTCTTCTGTTACGAATCAGTCACGTTCTGTATTTCTGGCCGATGGCCAAGGACTTCCTAGTATCCCTTATGAATTTCCGGGGAGGAACTTCTTTGCAAGTCTAGTGCCGTTTGGAACTGTGAAAAGAAAGAGATTAAGTTTTATTTTTGTGTCAAGTTTAAAGAACAACTCTGTAGAATCTTCTCTGATCTGGACGTAGAACAGCTGAATAGTCGATTCAGAATTTTCAATATTTCGTAAATCAAAGAATATCTAGAAATTTTATAAAGACGGCCGTGTTATAATTTGAAGCAGGCTTATATAATTTATATATTCAGTTTTGTATTTAAATCTTGTTTCTTGCCAATTTAGGTATACGATACTGCAACTACGATACTGCAACTTTTAAACTTGAACAACATACCCGAGTGCAATGAAACTGTTGCATGGCATTTATAGCTCCATAAATGCTGTGAATATTTGAACAAATAAAACAATAGCAGAAAAAATAACTCTTTGGGTCTTATTATTATTTATGGAGCATTATCATATAGGACCATTATGTTTCTTCAAAATTGATCTATTATTCGAAAATTATGAAGTCCTTAGTGCAAATCAAAAAAAAATATTTTTAATAGACTGATATTATTTGATTTTTTATGATGATAACCTGATCATCCTTAACAATTGGTGTATTATACACTTACGCTTTTATGTGACATTAGAAAAGGAAAGCGAATAAGTTTACTCAATTCTGCATTTCGATCAGTAAAAGTGAATTTTTAATATAGATCATAATGTTTCAATTAAAATAAGGATTAAATTTGAAAAAAAAGTGTACTTTCTCCTCTCATTATGTATGCTCAAACATCGACAGTATTTGTGACTTTTTACAAGACGCGCGAGATGATCTTTGTGTCCTCGGACATCTCTCTTAAGTTCAAAAAGAGATATTCGACGATTGGATAACTAATACCTAATTGTACCTCAATGATTTGATCCTGATCTTTTCAATAAGTCTAGTGGAAAAAGGGTATGCCATTTCATTTAAAAAAAAGCCAGGCAATTTGCATAAATCAAGATTTCAATAAAAAACTATACATGTCACATTTTAACATGTTTGAACCCATACAAACTTTCCCTTAAAAATGTTCGATTTCTTTTTATGGTATAATATGTTGGACACCCTGTATATACATATAGGGTTATTCAGAAGTACGGCACCCAACTTAAATTAGCCCGTTCATTTGATTTTATCGTAGATTCACTTTTTAGGTTGTGCAATCTTCATGAACATATAGAGATAAATATCAACATATACACATAACAATAAATGTGCATGGGGACTGTATGTTACAGAATGAGTGCGTCTGTCGATAGGCATTGGACTTTATAACTTTTCAGCTGCACTTAAGATTGCAGTAAATTCACCATGAAATGATCCTATTCTCTTCTGTGATACAACGTAACCTTTGTTAGCGACATGGTCGCGTGAACGTGTTTTTGTAAATGAAATTCATACGACGCAATGGCAGAACGTTTGAAAGAAGTGTAGAAATACTTATTTGAATCGATCTCTTAAAAAATTTTGGATTCGTTGTAGTCACACTGAGTGCGTTGAAATTTCGAACTTCAACACTCGTGCAGGCAACCCTCCAAGAGTACGCATGCAGCGAATAGGATCCGATGTTAACGAATGCTGGGATTTTTTATAGGCTAATTTGACTTATTTCCAAAAATTAAAATAATTTACGGTATTATAAAAATCTAATCAATATTGCCATTCTAAACTTGCGTATTAAAATGAAGTATGAAAATCGTTGGCGTTGGAATTGAATTAATTGCTCTTTCGATTAGCAGACATTTTTTGTATCGAGTATAAAATGTAAATTTGAACATCATGTCCGATTACTGTATAAAAAAATGTACCACTCGAAAACTTACCAGATGACACTTTCGGGCAATAAAAAACAGTTCAGTTATATTTTTTTATATATTTATAATACATAGATTAAAACGTTAGATGACGGTACCGCATAGTCGACGATTTACTATGTAGTAATGCCTGTGAGAATTATCTATTCTCTGATGAAGTTTTATCTTTCATGAAAAAAACACGCTCTTTTATTAAATTAATTAAATTAAATTAAATTAAATTATATCGACTGTCTCAAAATGATCAGTTATTGGAAAGTAATTTGTAAAAAATACCGTGAATTTCCATCGAAGACGTAATAATACAACTTTTCCTCTAGTGGTGCACTTTTATCTAAAAGTGAAATTTAAAAACTGAAATTACCATTGAAAATTAAAACTGTAAAAGTTAATCGGCCCGTCAGTCAGAAAGAATGTATAATTTATGGCAAATAAACAGATTTCACAAATTATTGAATCACTATATGAAGTCATAATTTTATATTATCCCTCTGAATATCAACAATCCGATTACCAACATCCAAAAAAATGTTTAGCTTCCAAAACTTTGGATCGTGTCAGCACTCCGCCCAATGTCAAATGTTCGAACTACGTATGACAAAAGCCTCATATCCCAATGGATACAAAAACCGCCGATAACTACGAAAACTGTAGTACCGACAAGAATGAATGCATCTTTTAAAAAACGTAGCCGTGTCTCTCTCAGCTATCATTACTATACTGATTCAAATAAAAGATTTCATAATTCAAGTGGCAAAGTGTACAGGTGCAAAATTGGTTTCGAATTGAAATTCATCGTTAAATCGTGCATGCGTTCGATAAGGCCCAAACGCGCTTACTTCTGTATCCCATGCATACTAAACAATCATGGTATTTTGGTCAGAATAACGAGCAGTTCTTACGCGCCTCGTAAACGTAGGCGTAAAACGCGTACGTAGGTAGTCAACGCTGCTTATGAACGCGATAATTCTACGCTGCACGGACGTAAATGCTGAACTGAGTTGGTTTCTTGCGCCCATATCCGTTCGATGCCTGTGTAAAGGCTTACGAGGTCCAATCTTGGAGCTAGCTGTTTCACGACACGAGATCCCAAATATTAGGATACAAACACACAGCACCCAATATCGAACACTTTATACTTAATTCCTTCGTCCATTAGATCCGTTGTCATGTTCCTTAATTTTTTTTATATGCTTACAGATGAACATATTAAGACCAGAATAAAGTTTTTCCCTAGACAACTTAAGCAAATACTAGGATTCTTTGGACGTGCGAGAATTCTATTTTTACCTGGATGAATGACATATCTTTTTTTGTCATTTGATGACTTACATCATGAGATGGTTTTAGGATGATTGATGACGGCCCAGAACGATAATAGAAGGTATATGTGGAAAATTCGTAATTCAAGTCTTGTGGGAGGGGAAGGACAAGATGATCGCCGTAGGCTTGTGAGTAATTATAGGTAGGTGAAAGGTGAAATACGAATTGTAGGTAGGTACAAGAAACAAAAATAAAAAGGACGTTTGCTTTCGTTAAAATAATCTCTTATATTTTTGTCTCTCAAATTCGGTAAATTCCTAGGCGTCGTTATATAATATATATCTCTATCTATTTATAATATATAATATATATCTACTCTTATCGTGTATATAATACAGTAATAATACAATTAATTCGTCTCGCGTTGTCTACTCTGCGCATTGAAGAAAAAGATAAAAATTCGTAATAAGGTTAATTCGTCCTTTGTACAACATTTTTTCTTGTTTGCATACCAACGCATTCTCTCTCTCTCTCTCTCTCTCTCTCTCTCTCTCTCTCTCTCATTCTCAAAAGAAAAATGACACCTCTTCAGACACCTTAATATTATCACACAATTGAGCTGCCGGTCTTAAACGAGATACCATTTCTCCTTTTTCGCTGTTATTTATTTTTTTGTCGACGTTCATCCAATTTCACAGTTTTTTCAGTCACTATTACAAAAATTTGTTAAAATACCCACGAGACTAAAGGCACAATATTTCCATAGCCTTGCAAGGATTACTATGTACGCAATTACAATTCTGTATAGTATCCTCAAAAACTTCAATATCCACTATCGCGCCACTTGTAAAGACAGTATATTAAAATATAATTTTTATAAATAGTTACATCCCGCGGGATACTGTTTCTTCCCAAAAATGTACAAAATTTATCTTATTTGCTAAGACGGCGAGTTGAAGACGGAGATTCCGTTATTAACAAATTTGAATATGTCGAAGTTTTCAACGTGACTTCGTGACACGGCACTGCGCGCGCAGATGATCGAAAATTTCGTGAAGAAGTCGACGAATCGATAATGAAAACAAATGATATACATATAAATGATGTGTGCACATTAACATATGTAGATATAGATATATCGCTCGTCATTTACTTTATGCTTCGGTGATTGGCGTTTGATGCGCCATATTATGTTAAACGTTATGGCATTATGTAACTATTATGGCTTACGGTGTAAAAGTCATCGTTATTTATTGTACACGGCTTTATTCCTTCGCATCGGATTGGCACGCGAACTTCGTGCGTTGGCATCGTTTCTTTTTCAATATACAGGGTGTTCCGAAATTACCTGACCCGGAGGGTATGGCGATGTTCGGGAGGCTTCACTGATCACGAAAATGACCTTTGTTTTGCCCGGAAGCTCTTAGTTTTTAAA
>JARQTI010000807.1:5356-59362 GCA_030142655.1 Trachelus tabidus | reverse complement strand
TTTCAGTTAGTGCGTGACTGTTCTTAGCGATTGACACCTAATAGGCATGGCTTCGCCTGGTTTCAGTCTGCCCATAGCCACTGAGAAAGAAAAGCGAGTAAAGAAAACTCAGAGTTCGTAGGAGCCTATCATTTCTGTTGATTCTTTGCTCCGATTGGTCAACTTTGACTTGCTCCCATTTAAAAATTAAGAGCTTCCGGACAAAACGAAGATCATTTTCGTGATCAGTGAAGCCTCCCGAACACCGCCATACCGACTGGGTCAGGTAATTTGGGAACACCCTGTATAAAAACTAATACTTTACACTCAATCTGTTTGATCCAATTGCAAGATATGAGAATATCTGCTTTAATAAAGATCAGGTCAGACTGAAGTCTTGCAAATGAGTAAGGCACCTTTAATTGACTCTTGTCGACACTCCTCTTTTACTTTTTCCTATGTATAATTCTCGGATGCGAGTTTCGTTTTGGATATCCTGATCTCACCAATAATTTAAAAAAAAAAAGAAAGTCGTTCTGGTTGCGCATCTGTATTTTGGATATTTATGTTTTCGAATGGTTCTACAAGATTTTCCCTTTTTTAACTGGCTCTCTACCAAGAAGACAATTGGAAAGGCACGTACACAGCTCCATGTTAAATTACTTATTAATTATGATTGTCAGTTTGTTCCTACTTAGTATCTGTTTTCTTTTTTTGGTCCGCAAGGTGTCACGTATTATTGTTTTGCACAAATCATCGTGTACCTCCAATTCTTCCCAGAAACAGAATTTATTCTTTAACACGCAATCCATTGGATTGATCTTCGGATTCGACCATAGAATGTATTATAGACAAAGATACGTTGATTTGTACACGCAAAGGTCCGTTTCCAGTTCATTCCATTGGTTTTGCTAGTCTCTCTCGCGCTTTATGTATACATATAGACATATTTACAACAATATTAATCTATGATTTACAAAACCTTGCAGGAAAGCAAAACGCCGCGGAAAACACTACAGGATTTAAATGAAAAAAAAACTGCCGCTAGTAGTAGAATGAAGAAGTGTGATACCAAAAGATAGAATACTACGCGAGACCTGAGGCACGCAAGGAAAAATAAAGAAGAAAATAGATAATGAATATAAAACGGAGAGATACGTAGGGGCAATGTTAATTGCCAAAACCTATCTAAGAGACAATAAAATAGCTCTATGTGGAAGCAATTCTTTGAGCAAATCGATTATATTCCCATCCGTACTTTGACACCGATATAATTATCCTCGGTACTGTATAATTTCTCTCCTTTCTCTCTTTGTTAATTACACCGGTTCGTCGAACGTCCCTTTTCAATGAGCAAATCGTGCGATGATTTCGTCAAATTGGCAAAATACATCAAGCAAGGAGCCAACGATAAGCCCTTAACAATTTATCGCGTGACGTCACGTGTCCAGTCATTTGCTTACGCAATTTCATAATAATAGAAGCGCGCGTGAGTACAGCGGCACACGACGACGACCTCTAAACGGCCTCGTCGATAAGACATTTTTTAATCTCCATGACTCCGATGTGTTTTGATAAAAAAAATAGAAGATTGCCTGAACGGCGCTTAAAAAGGTGGACGAGTCAATTCTTTCTCCGTTAAGACGTCTGTACTGTAAGGCGTCTTCCTAGCTTATCTTAGCCGATGATTGCAACCTTATCAGCGGATTCATCGATCGGATGGATAAGCATGTCTAACGTGTCGGGCCTCACGTATCTCCTTTCTACCTTACGTTAATTAGAACGACTAACCTAATCTTACACCGTTTTAGAATACATTTATTGTTAAAGCTATTGTACGAAGAACGAAAGGTCGTAACCGCATGGATGTAAAGTTTTGATTGGTTCAACATAATGAATTGAGTTAACTAATCAGAACCTTCAACTTTAATGTTCACGATTATGAACTTCAATTTTTCTAAGTGAAAACGGTTATTCGATTTTACGAGCATGCATGTGTTTTTGTTAGTGGGATATGTTGGTGTAATGTTATTTCGTGTTATACTGTATTGTACCATTTTTGGATTTTTGGTTATCGTCTCCGGATCTCGATAAAGTATTGAAATCGTACTAGGTGTAATGGGGACTCGTTGGATACCTCACGAAGGCACTTCTGACCTGGGGATAATCCGTGTATGGAGTTTGCACTGTTCTCCAGGATACCGGAACCCTGAGACTCAATTCCAGAGCGTAGTCGTGACCACGATTTTCATTCAGATTGCAGATACCTTGGCAGTTGTTGTTATTGTTCGGCACTGGGGATATTTGGCCGTCATCATCAATGGGCTTGCTTACTGGGTTGTCCAAGTAAGGCTTGAAGAGGATGGCGTCTTTCTTAGCTGCTGGTGTTGGTGTCGGAGTCGTGGGTACTGTACTTGTCACCAGCTCTAGATCGCAAATTCTTTTAGGTTTTACTAAGCACAGTGGTACATCCTGAGGAGGATCATCAGAGTCTAGGCAAATCTTCTTAGGAGATGACGGTTCATAGCAACAAGATAGAGTACAAGACCTTTTCAACGGAGAGGATAAAACTGGCTCTGTGTTCTCCTGAGGAATACCTATTTCTACAGATTCTCTTGGAGAGTAACAGTATATCCTCTGCGGTGATGTATAACAGGGTCTCGTTATGCTCATCTCCTGATAACATGTTTCAGTGGTACCTTCCGTGCAGCATGATAATATACATGTCCTGTATGACACCTCAGGAGATTCCACAATGTTCCCAGTATAGTAGCCAGTTCTTGGTACACTCAGTTCGCAGCAGTATGGTGTCGGACTCTCTGGCATAGAACAATGGATTCTCAAATCGACTGGTACCTCTCCAACATCCTGACTAGGTCCAAGTCTCTGTCTCGATGTACCGCCTCTCAGGGCGATTTCACCCCTGAGTTCAGTCTCCTGACTGAGCCACTTTTGTACCTGACGACGATTAATTCCAAATTTTCTGGCAGTAGCGCGTTGATTACCAGCAACGCCGACATCCCGATGAAATGCATCGAGGACATCAAGTTTGAATCTCAAGGAGAAGGACCTTCGCCTAGCGAGGTCAGCCGATTGCGTCTGGTTTGAAAAATCGAGAGGGTCCAATTCGCTGTCAGAGCTGGTGCTTGATCTTGCCGAGCCCTGAGGGCTTGGAGGACCGGAATGGGGCCCTTGGGGACTACCAGGACCTGGGTAAATCCTGGAACAGGATCCATGCGCAGGTGGCCCATAGGCATTGCTAAGCCCTCCAGCTTCCTCGGGCTCGAATGTACTCAGCTTCCCAGAATTCATGGGACACGCGTGTCCTGGCGAATGGACACTACCAGGTGGCGACGCTACTAGGCATGTAGGTGGTGGAGTAGCTGTAGCTCCCCTGGTGCTGGTGTTCTCTTGATGAGGGGACGGTACGGCCCCTAGGGGACCGCAGGGCGACCCCAGCGCCTCGCACGGCCCTGTTGTCGCCACCGAGTCTGGGCTGCTTGCACGTTCCGACTTTATCGTCCGGGCCAGTAGTACGCTTCCATGAGAATCTCGATACTGATGGTGATGACTATGTTCACTTGGGTGTGTCTCTTGATGATCTTGATGATTTTGATGATTAGATTGGTTCATCACGTATCCCTGTGCACTCTGGTATACCTTGGCATCATAACCGTCCATAGCATAATACTTGTCTGCTTCATCACTACGGTAGGTAATATCCTGACCATGCTGATCCTGATTAATGTACTCCTGATGATATCCTGAAGTGCTGGTCTGCGGATACTGCGGTGAGGGTGGAGTGGCTAGGGGCCCCGGAGGCACATCGTCGCCGTGCAGTCTGGCGAGACTGAGGTTCAAGGCCGGCGCTAAAGGAGCCACGCTTCCCGCATCAGCCGTCGGGGCGCCCTCGGTTATTGCGGGGCTTCCCAGCGTCGTCGACGAGGCTGATGACGATGATGAGGACGAGGACGATGAATTTGAACTCACCGGCGATGATGACGTTACAATCTCCGCGCAACTACTACGCAGATTATCCTCGCACTGCAACCACTTTTGTATCTGGCGCCTATGTATGCCATACTTTCTGGCAGTAGCACGCTGATTGCCACGACAATCTATATCGTTCCTATAGGAATCCAGTACCTTCAACTTAAAAGCAGGCGCGAATATACGTCTGCTGCCCATCACGCCAACTGTTTTCCGAACGTTTTGAGCTTGGTTATGTTTGCTGGTGGTCATCCTGGTAGTAGAATTACTCTCAGCCAGAACTTCACTGACACCGTGCGCCATTATCACAAGCTGTTGTACTCTCTTGGAGAATGATAGTCGTTGGAGTTAATCGGTACTTCCGATAATCCTCATGGACACTGTCTGAGATCACGCGATCACACTATCCCACTTGTCAGCATTATAGAATACCACCGTGAGCAAAGAAAAAATAGAACCTTTGAAAAACAAGGCCAAAACAATTCACAAAATCCTAACAAATGTCAACTAAGTGTCCTCCTTTGTTCTTAACCTCAAATTATCGCGAGTAAGGTAAACCGGCACTCTGAACACACCACAAGCATACCTTAACGCGTAACATTGCACGGAGTGGCCTGGCCGCGCGACGCACGGAGTTCCTTTTAGGTCTTGCTGGATGCCGTAACTAATTTTCATCCCCACCACAAAACATCTCCCCCTGAAAAGTCTGCTCTGCTCTTTCCCCCACTTTTCGACCTATGAGCTGTATTATCCCCTCCATGGACAAACACATACTAAGAAATTCAAGTAATATACCAGCCTTTAGATACTGGCCATCCCCACTCTCAAATCCATGTTCCCTCACCACGTGATACCATCTCCTGATTTGTTCACCCCACTTTTTCATTGTACCATAAGCTTTAATAGTCCCCACTTCTACCCATTACTGACTACCGACAGCCACCAGTCACCCTATTTTTCTTACAGAGTATCCCCGCTCTAGCCCTGGCACAAGCCAACACAATGATCGGTACTCGAAGCATTCATCTCGCTTGCAGTCATTCGACTACACGTATTTTGTCTCTCTTAGGAAAGCTCCTCTACACCGCTGGCGTGTAGGCGCCCTCGTCTTCTCTCCAACGCCTCTTTCACACTTCAGCTACATAAAACTCCGCCATTTTGTGGCCTCACTTCCGTTAATGACGCGCGCGGGAAACGTCACGACGCCCCGACGACGCTTCGCGCGGCGCCATGTTGTCTACCACGGCCGTCTCTTTGAACGGCTCTCTCGTCCATACGACAGGCTTCATTTTTAACACGCGTCCTTTCTCTCCTTACCTAGGACAGACAGTCATTTTACACGTTTCACCATATATATCTTTGAATTCTTTATATTGTCAATTAAAAAAATTCACATCGATGTTTGATAATAATCCATAATTTTTTCTTCACTCATTCACATTAATATTTCCACATCATTTTACACGGTAAAATCGTGATAATCGTTAGCATCTCATTAAAAATCCATGATTTCTTTGACTAAAAAAATTAAATTTGACTATGATTTCTCTTCATAGAAACAATCCAGAGTAGCCACTCCCAGGGAGTCCAGTCATTTTATATCGTGAACACCCAACGATTACCGTTAACCATAATCATTAACTTGAGGATTTCAGAATCTATCTCTTACTCTCTCTCTCTCTCTCTCTCTCTCTCTCTCTCTCTCTCTTTCTCTTTCTCTTTTCTCTCTCTCTTTCTCTCTTACGCCTTTGATCCAAGAATGGCTCACAAGGAGACTACGTTTCGCTGCCGGTGCGCTAGCGATTTTGAATGAGATTTCGATATGGCTGGCTTACACGGGTATTCGCCGGGGCAAGTTTCTCATACGCGCCGCAGAATGAGATCATGTTGTTTTTGTGGAGTGAGCCGACAGTTAATATGTTTAGCTTTGGCGCCGTTGCCACGTCTCTGCACGTAGGCAGCACCACGCGTTTACGCACACGTAGCCTGGCTCTTGGCTACTATCACGCGCACATAATAATACATATGCATACTTATACAAGGTGATATGACACACGTACTGTCCTACACTTGTATAATAAGATAGGACGAGAAGACATGACGCAAGTCGCGGCAAACCGACAAAGAGTGGCATATAGCTCGGCCTCGTAAATTTCCATGATTCGCGTATATTGGGCCTCCTTGGGGGCCTCGGGCCCCTCGGTCCATTCTAAGAAATACACCGGAATCACTATACATACCCTCCGTTTTACCATCCTCATTCCGCTATGCAGAATTTCTTAAATAATTCTTTAAAGAATAATAAATATTTTATATAAAGAAATGTGCTATTTTAAAATTCTATTTCACGAAGATATGGTGGAATAAAAATGAAATGTGCATTATAGTAGAATCATGGCTGCCAACGATGAGTCCTTTCATTTTCTCAAAGGCGTATACATTGCACGTTCATACGTGGAACGAGAACCAAGACCGTGTGCTGCGAGTCATCGTTAAAGAATTTAAGAATATTTCCATCGGGTAAGAGGTTAGTTTCCTTCCTGTTAGTTTAAGTATTTTCAAGTAGTATATCTCGATTTATGTACGGTCTGTCCGAAGAAGCATAAGTAGTGTATGTATATGTATGGGGAGAGGATGTCGGATAAAGAGAGGCGTAAACACAGCATCAACTTTCCGCGATGATTAGATCGGAGGCCGAGAATATAAATGAGAAAAAAATGAGAAAAACAAACCAACACCAATGCACCAGAGCGGGGCCCCCTTCCAAGAGTCGTTCGATAATCTCGTAACTCGCATCCCGAGAAACGGTAATTATCAGCATACAAACATAGGAGTGATGCAGTTATGCACCGTGTAGTAAAATTCTTACAGCAGCATTTATTATTTTCAATAATGAAGAGCAGACACGTAATTTCCAAATCTTTACTGAATTCGTTACGTTTATACTGGTTAAACTGACCTGGTGTAATGCTAACCTAACATGTGAACTTAACATGTAAACTGGGCGACTCATTTAGCAGTCTATAATCTTATCTCTGGTCTTTGCCATATAATATTACTTTAAACGTAATACTTATATTGTTTAAATAAAATACACAGGCCTTTCATCTTTAAAACCCAAGAGTATCCAGACTCCGTAGCGAGAATTAAAGTTTCTGTATAGTTAGTCTCTGAAGCGATTGGGTATTCGCCGCGCCAGAACGGCTGGCACGATCGGATTTGTCCTTGGGTCCGAAGGTAGACGCAGAGCACTGGTGTCCCGAGTATATGGCAACAGCGCGTCCCCTCCTTTGTCCGCCGTGGCGGCCGGTCTTGCCAGACAGGGTGTCGCCAGCTCGGGTCGGCCAGGCCGTATAGCTTCGTATGTTGGTGTACCTCGAGGAGTGGCAAGTAGTGACCGAGAGAGCGAGAGAGAGGGAGAGAGAAGAGAGAGCAAGAGAGAGTGTGAGAGAGAGAGGGGAGAGAGAAAGGAGAGTGAACGGCAAAGGAGTAAGAAAGAGGGAATCCGGCGACGGAATGATGAGTGGGCACGGAGCGACGGGACGGGCTAGGGGGTTTCTGAGAGGGCCCATGGAGACTGGATGAGTGGCTAGGGGCCTGCTGGTTCTTGCATGGTGCCACCAAGTGAGCAGAAGGGGAGCTGCTGAACGACGTAGAGAGAAAGAGAATCGGTTTAAGAGGGGTTATATCGTAGGATCGGTCGAGGACCTACATTCAGCCTGGGGAGCCATGTTTGAAAACTGCCGTGGCCGCTGGAATGTGGCCCGAGGGGACCGCAGGGGACTCATGACGAGAATGGCTAGGTGGATCAGCTTCGAGGAGAGTCCGAACCCTCCTGACTCCCCGTCACGCTGCTCACCAGCCATGCCTTCTACCGGGACTAGTCCTAGGCTTCTACGTGACTCTATGGAGCGAGCCTCTACCTTCTATTGGGATTCCGATGCCTTCTCGACCATTCTCTTCTTTCTTGCACTCCTGCTGGGACACCTCGCTATTTCTCACTTCTTCAGGCCACCCGTCATTCTTCTTCTTCCCTCTCTCTCTTTTTCTCGCTCTCTCTCTCTCGCTCTCTCTCTTTCTCTATACACGCAAACTTGTAAGATTCTTTTTCTCACTCGATCTCCAACTACACCACCACACGACGGCGCCCCAAATGGCTGCGTAACCAGACTCCCCGGCATCGAGTGCCGTCGTGCCAGACTTCTCGGCGCCCAAATGATCCACCTCGGCTCTATCCTTTACCTAGCTTCCATTCTCTACAGCACATTATACACTCTGTTCCTATGGTTGCTTCTTCTTCCGCTTCTTCTCAAGTCTCTTGGAAATAGTTAATTTTGCCTTTTATATTGCATTGTTAAACCCCATAAAAACTATATAAACTTTCATTTGGAACCTTATCCTCAAAATGATGTATATATGCAGTGTTACGTGTAATCATCCGAGTCTAGGAAATGATACGCTACTCTAATTGTAAGCCTTCATGATTTGTCTTGTCAGATTTACTTCTCGTGGGCGACGATGAGACTCCTCGAGATTTAGTAAGTCTGATTGGCCATGTATTTATGAGTAGACCAAGACGTTATAAAGCTGCGACAAAGTTGAACAAGAAGATTGAGTTAACAAAATTAATCCAGTTTAAAAGGAAACGATAAAAGACAAATAAGGCATACATGAGGAATCACTTCCAGGTAAATCAAAGAGAATTTAACAATGATTACGTCATCGTATCCTCCCGGAAAGCACGTAGCCGTTTTTTACCGATCATTTATTCCCTCCAGCCCTCATATGACCAAAACTTCCGGTAAATCGCTTCCGGCAGAGATACTTGAGGAGACTCGTGTACATTTGCGTCTCCTTATCCGGTCTATACTACAAAAAATGTCTATTTACAGCATCGAATCACATTCAACGCTTGCAAGTCAGATAATTGGAAATTGAGTCCGCGAAACTATTGCACCTCCTGTAGATATATGAAGAATCGTAACCTCTCTACCGGTTTCCATCTTGCCACACTGGCTCGAGTTTATTTACGTGCCCAACTGCCTAGAGAGCACACGTGCAACCTCTCCCACCTATACACTCACGTACACACCTTCATAGTATCTATATACGTACAGTACGATTCTTGTTGGCACGATACGTAATGGTAAAGGCCGTTTCCCAGACTCCACCAGAGACCAGAATGATCTTGGCTATACTAGCGCCATGGCTAGGATAGATATACGATGATAGGCCAGGCGCCAGAATAAATGTCGTTAAACACTTTCTTAATCTTTTTTTTTTCATCATTGCCACTTGGTAGAGCCGGGCATTTAACGGTATTTTTCTTTCTTTCTCTGGATCTTGATGAGGATATAGGCTTTTTGAGAAGTTCTACTTTAATTTATATAATTTTCTACTGTATGTGCTGAAGTGTGATGGTGGCGCTTACTGGTGCTCTGCTGTGCTTCGCTAGAGTTTATAACCTCTCATAGAATTGTCACACTAGAAGTGGAGTGCAGGGTTCTATCGGATTCTTTTTACTGGTAATCATTCACGCCCACACGACCTACCTTATTATCTTATCGGGTGGAGAAGAGCGTGACGCTTAGTTCTATGCTTGCTATCGATTTTGTTGGTTTGATGATGATTTTGAGCAGAATGTTTTAACACGCTTCTTACTCTACTGGTAGGAATTACGCCATTTTATGGTTATGGTATACATCGTATTGGATTTGTGCGTTTACGTTACCGCGACTCCTGCTAAAAATCGATTGGGTATAGTAGAGTTCTGTTGTATCTCGTTGGACTGGCTTACCCACGGAGTGATGTATGAGAATTCAATACGGTTCAAGCGGCGGCCACTTTCTGGACTTTGATTCTTTTGTAAATAACATGTACTTATGTAAGTCGAGATGTAAAATGACCGAATTATTTTTATCATTTTAGTCGGTAAATTAGTCAGCTGGTTTTTTTTGACGGCCCATGGCACTCCGCTAGAAATTCTGCTTAAAGCTCACGGCTTAATAAAGATTGAATAATAAAGTAATGAGTTGAACAATATGTTAAATAAGATTGATTTTTTTTAATAATTAAACTTTTACGTGCTAATATGTATTATTTCGATTTGTTTTGATAATGACATACGTGTAGACCGCTGTGGTTAAGTAATGTAAATATCCATGCCTACTTCACTGTATAAATATCTTGGTATTCAAATGATAATTTAGCTTTTTACATCTCTATATGTAAGTTTTTGAGTTCCAGAATTTATCGCTTAAGCATTTTTGTCTGACAAATACATATACTAAACAACTATCGTTCCGGGTATTTTAATGGTATATTTTGGATGCCTCATTTTGTATAAATTTTATAGACTTAGAAATAAATTATAGTATACCTATGCATTTATTGGTTGTTGGTGCTGTATCTAATTTGATAATGGAAGTATCATAATGGATATTTAAAAACTTCATTGTCATTTATATTTAAAGTTGTCCTAAAGCATGTATCTAAATAAAGATAAAAATGAGAAACATACATAGTTTCACGCAGCAGTTACATGCATTTTGGAGAATATTTGTCACAAATAATGTTTGAAAATTTTATTCACCTTTTTCAATTCCTTGTAATGACGAACGCAGTTTCGTCGCTTACACATTTTTGATATTAGAAGGTATTTAAAGATTATGATTATTGAACGTATAGCGTATATACCGTATTTCGTATATTACATACCATATGATTTTAATCAATTTAGATATGAAGTTTTTTTTGGAGTTATCATTATTAATTTGATAAAGTACTTAGTAATATGTGTATATTTGTCAAGAATATAACTTTCAACCGTTGTGGTACCGTTTTAGTACAGAGGGAAAAACAAGCTTGAATAAAACAAAAACCATAATTTTCCAAAATCTTGTTTAATCAGAATTGTTCACGTTTATAAATAGAATAGAGATACAAGCGATATCGATATGCATTATGAGTGCCAAATTGGGCTTTAAAAAAATCGTTCATTTATATACATTTGTATTTTTTAATAAGATTAACATTCTCCTGCGCAACATTCGAGACAAGGCACTGTTTATGTTTACGTTCCTTTCTCATATTTTTCTCATATAAAAATCGGCTCCGATGCCTGAATTCAATGGATATACCTGATTAACTGGATATTATAATTGTCTTAAGCTAAACGGGACTATGGACCACGCTTAAAAATCAATCCTCGGAGATCAAAAACCCAATATCTAGGAATTCAATTTGCATTCTTTTCGCATGTCATCATTTCTCACGCTGTTATCCCCAGGGACGTTACGAGTGGTCCTTACATCACCATATCCTAAAAGAACCTTAAACAGCTAAATTTAACACTACGAACATTAGAGACGTTAGTCAAGCGCGTACCTTTAAATATCGCTAGTCTTGATACGGGTTAGGAGAGAGCCAGGGAAAAAGTAAAACGAAATAGATTCATTTTCCTAATGAAAGAGTCAAGGCTTCTTGAAACCCGATCAGAAGTAGCTGTGAGTAATGACAGTTTCAGAGAGTCTAATGATCTCGACTGATTGATCCGCCTTAATCAGGAACAATTTATGGAATGCTCAAACAAACTACTGAACAATCGCAATAAAGATAATAAATTAAAAGAAAACTAATTTTCGTACTTTTTTTTTCCCTAATTATTTTCAGCACGAGGAATGATCGCGATAAAACTCTAGATGATAGAACGATGAAGATGCGTGCGACTCCTTTGAATGAATAAAAATTAAAAATATTCCCGAGAAACAATTTTTATAAAAATAATAGACGAATCGATCAATCGACGGTATAAATGATGCGGTGCCCTCATAATTGTTTTCGTCTTTTTAGAAAGACATTATTAGCATACAATTATCACGCGTCTGGCAAATCCTTCGGAGGTTCTTCTCATCAGGGCATCATCTTGCGCGGTGACAGCCATTTTTTCATGTAATAGCAGAAAATCGTGGAGATGTAAATAAGAATGAGAAGAGCGCATGTTACACCTAAGGCAAGAACCGATGTCTTGGTTGGACATGGTTCTACGATGGTCACGGTTTTATCTGTAAAATAAATATAAAAAAATAAACAATTAGAAATACAAATAAATTATGAAAAAGCAGCGGAAATATTATATTGTCACGTACCAGGCTCATTAAAATCTATGCTGCCATCGTTCTTGAGGAATTCAGATTGCTTCTCATCGCCAAAGTCTAGGACGAGAATTTCCTGTGACAGTGTCATATCCTCGGCTTTCTCTTCGGTAGAGTTCACCACGTTTCTTCTACGTCTTTTACCCCAGGATTCTACGGACTCACGACCCCATTCGCAAACAGCCTAAAAAATATAACAATGAAGATCTTGTTCAATGTTCTGTTGTAATTGACCTTTTGACCTAAAAAAGAAAAGAGTTAACTTACCGGTTCACAAGGTCCGAGACAATACTTGACGTTACATTGGAAAATAACTCCATAAGATTCTGTGAATCTGAATGCTTCGTATACAGACTGCAATGCATTGCCATCGGGTGTGAAGCTTGGGAAGATCGAAGGATCGACAGGACATCTGTGAAAGGATTGATTTATCAAATGTAAATAATTATATTAATTATTTAAAATAAGATAATTTTACGTAAAATACACACCCCTCGTCATCGATTATCTGGAACGTACTCTTCGAGTCCTTAGCCATGGCCACACAGCTTCTGGCGAAAATTCCATAAGGTGCTGTAGAAAGTAAAGAAAATATTAATTTCTCTTCTCCACGTCGAAACACCCGCAGTAGTGCCTGTAACCTAAACAGAATTTTTTTTCGAATCAATATTTTTCACTTCACTTACTGTCCTCGGGAATTTCAATTCTGAACGTGAGTTTATCTCCAATTCGCACAGTCTCAACTTCCCGGGATCTGCTATCGAGAATACGGATCCTTGGTGGCGGTGCTTCTGGTGCACTGGTGATACTGATCATTTCTGGATCACGGATAGGCATCATTCCGAAAGTAATATTCTTCGATGACATATCGTAAGTACATTTGACCTTGTAGATCTTATCAGCCTTGGTCATCACTACCGAGTGATGCTGCAGCACCACGGTGTTCGAATAGATTCCAGTCTGAAAACCATCACGCTGCCGGTGAACACATATATTTGCAAACCGGAAGCTATGCTGTTGGTTGAGAAGGTACCGTTTTCTAGATCAAAGATACTCATGCACTCACCACACTCTGAGTGTTACAATCCTGGCCACTCATAGTTAGGTCCAGTCTAAATAGATCACTGTTAATCACGTCGATGTTACAGGTCTCGGATCTACCTAAGGCGTAGATTCGACCATTGAACGGCTTGTTGGTTCGTACCTGGATGGCAATACGAGTATCCTTACAGTCGACAGAAACTAAAAGGATTAGACAAAAACATTTTGTTAATTCAAATACTGGGAAACATTGTGGTACCTGAAAAAGGGTAGTACCTATCGGTAGACAAGGTGTTGAAAGTCTAATTATTCTCTGAAAGAGAATTTATCCAGCTGTGAAAAGATTATAACCTTCTGCCCTTGGTAATTCCAAGGAAATTCTTTTTTTTCCTTTCTTGCAATTTATAATAAGCACTATCCAGACTTCCAAGTATTACTATTGACCCAAGGACTGTAATAGGTACTTTCTGGTTCTATTGTATTAGGTGTCGTAAACCGAAGTGTACCTATACCGATTTCTTACCGTCATAGCAGGTTCCTGTTTTGTCGCAATTCACATCGGCTCTGGTGAGGTTGTTCACGGTGGGATCTTCAGTGGCATCGAAGACAACCGGAAGTGGATCACCGACGGGTCCTGGACCTTCTATAAAAATGACAATTAGATATGGACTAATTTCACTTTACTAGTTTTCCATATACTACATTGTTTATTCCTATAAACGTCTACGTACTCTCGCAGAAGTTCTCGAAGTAAGTTCCCACGCGTTCTCCGTTGTCAATCAATGGTCTTTCAGCGTTGAGGTAGGTTGAGGGTCCATCAGGAAGTGTCCAGTGATCGAGATGGAATAAATGACAATTGAATGCACTGCCCTGAGGTGCGCCACGGTATAAGAATGAACGACACAAGAATTCATTTTCAATTTCGCAAGCTAATCTACAGGCTGATTCACTTTGCACTTGTAATTCTTTATCTGTGTAATAATGGAGTCCTGCGTATTGAGCAACTTTATCATCGGCCACTCCTATCCTTGGTATTTGATATATACGCTGGGACTTGCACGCTTCCTTTCCTGAAAACATGTAAGTAAACGAAAATGATATTAAAATCGTCGTAACGGAATCTTCATAAATAATTATGACAGCTCCTTCTCACCTTTTAGGCACAGATTCTCAAAGTAATCGACACCCTGCGCGTCCACGAACTGAACGTATTGACCAGTCGTCCTTCTATCGGAATCACTCAGGTGACATTGTAATGTGACGTAATTATATTCCAAGGACCTGCAGGTGAATCGATGTTCATTTAGACACGCAGCCAGACACGCTTCTTTGGTGGACGTGTAGATAAGTGCATTGTCCAGGCCGCGAATCATCTTGTTCGGAATCCTCTCAAAAGACCAAGGTCGTAGGCAGACGTTTTCTGTAAGAAATAATAATAACTTGTAAAACATATATTACAAACTTTCATGACTCATTGATGAAGCGAGAGTACACGACATTTCCCTGTGACGTTTTATGACGACCGGTTTGTGATTAAAAAAAAGGGGTTGCTAAGGTTCCTTACGACTAGTTCCCAACCAGAGTCCTGGGGCTACCCTCTGGGAGATAGACGAAGTCAGGGTCTTGGGCGATTTTCAGTGGGTCGTACTGTGCTATATCTACCAGCAGACTTGTTAAACCAATATTAGAGGTCGCTATGAACCCTGCAGGGATACCTGCTCAAATACCTGACACACTTAATGCATTTACTGTAGAAGGTGCTAGGTCCCACCAGCATTCTATTGTATCATGGCGGTCAAGCAAACACGAAGCGGCCTGTTAGGTTAGGTTTCCTTTTTCTGGTGTTCGTGCATTCATATTTCAGGCTGGGACGAAATGTCACAATTTTACCTGACTGTAATGGTTCAGCCTACTAGGTTTTACAACACCCCTGGGAAACAACGCCTCAACTTATAAATCACGTCCACTGTTAATGAGTAGGGCCGAGTAAAAATTTAAATATTCTTGTAGACGCCACTGTGCAGAGTGCGTTCGAAATTCGAAATATCCAATGTACTTTGATGCGTTATCGCTCTTATGCGTTCTTGATCATTATTCGATTTTCTGTTTACCTGATCGTAATTGCAGTTTGGTCATGTAGTACATATTCGCGGCTCTCTGAGGTTGCGCAGCTGGATTTGTTGCTGCTGTTTCATTTTGCAGTTGACACAAAGTGTCTTGCATTGGCGCTAATGGATTCACTACGAAGGAAAATGCTGCTGCTTGACAATCGCTTTCCTCTCGACACCATCCTTGACATTCGTACAGAGATAGGTTGCGTACGCTGTAGTACGTTGTGCCGCGATAGTCAAAATCGGTCAATTTTTCAAAGGCAATCCTAGCTGAAATAGCGAAATTGCATAGTAAATTAATGATCCATACCGATTTTTAGTAATATTCTACTGTATCTCTATGTAATACAATAAAATCAATAATATAATACCTGGTGCTCCATAAATTCCTGTTACTGCTGTTAGAATTAGCAGGGACAAAATCCCTTGCAGAAACGGTCCCATCTGTAATAAAAAAAAAGAAAATAAACGATTTTGTATTATAGAAAGTCTATAAAAAATATAAATTTTGAATGGCTATATATGAAAATTATAAGCAATAAGGGTTTGACTAATATTCTTTACCCAGGATACCGTAGGATACATTTTTTAGTTTTGACGTGAACAGTCATTTATAATCTATTATCAAAAAGATTAATTCAATACTTAAGAAAGACGGGACGTGAAAGTTTTGCTGTCGAATTTTTCCCCTCCTTCATAAGTAACTTTAAAAACTACGCGAATATTTTATCGATCGTGTTAATGTATGTACAATTTTCATAATTTATCTTATTTCATAATCAGAGTAAGTTTTAACATTTTTTAAAGGAATTAAAAAATGTTTTTCTACCATAGGAATACGTGTTCCACGCATTTTTATTTAATTTATATTTATTAGAATTGTACTTCATGCGCGTCTAAGCGCATGAGAGTATATAATAGCAAAGTTAGGTTAGGTATCGCGTGCTCGGATGCAAGATTGCCTGGTTTCTTGCAGGAATTATCGTTTTGCGAGAATGGCCACGTAGACTCGAATCGAGTCGGCTAGCTGGCAAGATGGCCTGGTGGACGGCTGGTTCTTCAAGGAAGCGTTCGTCACAGCTCTCATGGCTGATCGGCACGAACCGCAACGCTTCTTCTATCTTTTTTTTATACCGTGTCCAGTTCGCTGCTCCATTGCTTCTTCCTACTCCGCCTCGCGTGAGGTCATAAAAATACTGGCTAATCGCAGACGTTTAATCGAAGACATATCGAGGCAGGAAGAAGTACTTCCTGCTAATACACCGCTTAAACGGCAATTTGTTAACCGTACTTGCTATCCTAACTCCAACGATAAGTCAGATAATCAGTTTGAGTAATTTACCGACCTAAACTGATTATATATTTTTTCCATATGGCTTTCAGTTGCTCGAAATTCGCACCATGTACGAAGTGTAGATCTGTTGGGTGAGAGCCCTAAACAGCACGAACGTCATAGTGGTTTGCTCAGTAGGTAAATCAAATCGCAGTCCAATGAAACTCAGCGCATACCCAAAAATTTCAATCGAACATAAGAAACTTCACATGAGCTTAACGATCGAATACACGCAGTATTAAACTTTACACCCGGTATAAAAAATCAAGTCAATTTAAACGATATTGCGCTATTTACAATTATTTAGCGGTCCCTGGTCATTTTTTTTCCTTACAGTAGGAATATTTTATGTGTTTACCTTCATAGGGATGCAGACCTTAGTTCACGGAAGAAGTCTATTTTTTTAAATCATAACGAGTTTTTTAAATAAATTTATAATCTTTGGATATTTTTTTAATTGGTGCTCAAGCGTATTTAATAGACTTAAGAAAATATACGATTTTCTTTTTGTCGTGTTGCACGCTAAATAATACCAAGGAATAGTTTGCTATGTTCCGTAAAGGATTACCCGTAGTGGATCTCCCTCTGGAGGCACAGAGAGAGACGTCTCTTATTATGTCGACGTTCCGAGTGGTACCGTCGGGGCTAGTAGAGAGGTCAAAGGGTCAGGAACCTCCCACCCATCTCCTGTGACCTTACCCAACATCGTTACGGCGTACCCAAGTGTACGACTCACCCAGGAAGGAGCTGTTGTGTGGGATCCTTTCTAGTGAAATTACGAGGCGTAAAGGGTCGGTCATTAACAGCAAAACTAGACGAAAAATTACTAGAAGAAAATCCCTTCTCTCTACTCTAGGGAAACTGTAGTGGATAAGAGAGACCAGGGGTTAAGCAATTGGCTGACCCCTATAAGGAAACAGAATTAAAAGCACGGAAGCCAAGACAAGTGTAAGATTAAAGTAGAAACGGTGTCGTAATAAGGAAGGGATTAGAAAAAAACTATCATACCATTATCTTTTCTACTTTGATTCCTCATAGGTTTTTCTTATCGGCGCGTATCTTCCTACTGTCTAAGAAAAGTCGTTTTGACCTTTACGTCACAACCGGTCCCGTGAACGAGAAACTCAACCGGTTTTGCTCTCGGATCGCCTTCCGGTATCTGGTGCGGATTTCGCCAAATGGGCTGCGATAAATCCCTGCTATTTCTCCTCGAGATAGACCCCAGGCTACCATCTTCCCCGATACCTAGAGAGACCACTTCTCCGGGAAGATTTATCGCTCGGGAATCTAATTTTTCATGTATTTCTATGTAGCCTCATCTCAGGAGATAATCTCATTCTCGCCGGGATATCTAAGTTCAAGTTAATTGGAGTGCATTTAAGTGCATATGGGTATAACGAAGATTCATCAATATTTTTTCAACTTGGATTTAAGTATACACATAATACTTATAGATAATTTGGAGAAGTTTTTTTCCTACTAAAAGTTTAGTATGTTCCAGTAGTAATAAATATCTATACTCGGTCCATGGGTTTAATATATTTTTGGACAGTTCGCAAAGAATGCAATCCTTAGCAAATCACACGTCGTTTTCCGTAAAATAATACAACTATGGACTAAAAATAAAAAATATATAATGTAAATCCATTTATTTGCATACTTTGCAATAAATATTTTACGCAATAACCCGTATGCCTTGCCCCATTGTTCTCGATCTTCCAAAAAGCACATCGAACTCGTGGACCGACTATATCATAAAACTTTCCCTAAATTTTATACTTCGCAATGAAAATTCAGTCTTAGGTGTTAGGTTATGTTAATGATACTAGATACAATGATAATTCTCGGCGTCATGATAATGGCAATGACACCCGGATTTCAGGAATTCCACTAAGGGTCACCCGGCAGGCATCGTGTTCGATGGGTAAGTCTGATAAAGTCTTATTGTTAGAGTACGATCGCGATCGTGATCCTGGACACTAAAAACTTTGCTAAAGTTCGTTACTCCAGGCAGTATAATATAGATTTTGTGCCGTATAGAACGTCGCGGTGGATTAATCACTGTCTCGAGAAGACACCTTCCGTCTTGACGTTAACTGACTGGAGAAATGTGTTCTTAGCTCTTATCTCCTATTTTAATCCCAATCGCATGCAGCTATATTAATCCGATAATTTTATCACGGGTGAAATATTTTCTAATATCTTTTAAGATATTACGTACATTTGACGGTTATCTTAGGTTTTAACAGCTATTCCGACAGCGTGGGAACTCTGGGGGAATTCTAATTTAATGGATTCTTATATTAAAACTGATCAGAAACCTAGGAAGCGAGACTTTATTCTCACGGATCGTATACATTGTAACTACTTAAGTTCGCGTAGTCGAAGAAGGCGGCATTATTCAAATGAAAACGGTACCTCAGACAAAGGCATTGAATCCAGAAGATTCCTATAGCCATCCTTTGGGATTCTATTTATCTGCACGGGAGAAGCTTGTGGTCGAGAGTACGATCTCGATAAATCCTCAAAGTAATTAGTGGCTAGATTCTGCTGGGAGGGTGCAGACCTCTAGTGGGAGGACGGTCGGAGAGGGCTGAAGAGACTGAAGAAATATGATAATGGAGTCTTGGGACTCCTTGCCAGCCAGTAGGAGGTACCGAGCAACGACCTCACAAGCAGAGCCCTTGACTCATCTCTTCTAGTTGGCTTAGTGACGCCATCCTTATTTGATATTATTAGAAAAGGATGATTCTCAAGATTTAAGACAATTTTCAAGACGACAGCACAGGGCCCACCTTTTACTTAAAATATACTCTCTGATCCTAGATTCAGGATTTTCGTTGTTCATCCGATAAATATTATCGTCCGTACGGCTATAGTTGATTGTTTTAAAAAAATTATAATATTCAATTTGGAATTTGCAAAAAGTATACTTCAACTTGGTCCACAACTTGTCCAAGGATTTCTTGGATGTTTCTTCACTGGCTCTCGTGTCCAAGATTTTTATAAGGAGACTCCTAGGCGGATCTTCAATTCGTCTTCTTATTTCTCAATGCAAATGGAGCAACTCGGACCTGGTAATGGTCGTCTTTCTATGTATATATACATACACTAGTGTATATATATGCTATGTTACTGCAAGTACTGAGAGTAGAGAAAGGCAAGTTGGTAAAGACAAGTGAATAGAAGCTCCAAGAAGGAGCAAGAACCAGCCTTGAAGACGAACTTGTTGGTTGCCCAAGGACACGAATAAATTCTACCTTGAGGTTGGCAACATTGCGACTTCAACTAGATTCTTATCCGAGCTATAAAATAGCCAGGAAGCCGAAAGGAAGGATTAAAATAAATAAATAAAAAACTTATATTATGTTACGCTCCCAGTGATATTTTACATGTACAAGAAATGACTCTTCCTTCCTGGTACATTAGTTCAGGTGGAATAAGAATAAAAGTTCAGATTTCACTTTATTGTAGAAGAGCAAGCATTGTATCCTGAAACTATTAGGAAGACGCTCAGTGCAGATTCTATGTAGTATTACAAGTGTAAGGCTACAGCTTCAGAGAACGAAAATATTAAGGATTATTTCCTATTCTGAATGACGGTGTCGTTCATAGGATAGTACTCATCCTAATGATTGTCCTACGGTACTTAAGCCCAGCGTAGCTCAGTGCTTTTACGGCCTTGCAATCAAATTTAAGAGTCGCCTTCTCACGATGCTTACCACTTCTTTCTTATTTTTCCCAAAACTAATAACGCCGTGGCTCGAGCATTGTACTTATCCTGATTGCGCGCCGCGCGAATAACAGGCAGATCTCTTGGTTCATTCATTTTTATTTTTTTTAACTCTATGCATTCTAATAGCTTCTATAAGGTATCGTGCAGTTCAAAAATCTGGTTACGTTTTTTACTCCCTTTTCGTCAAAAATCAAAATCCCTATTACACCTTTCGGTCTTTTTGTATATTCGATCGTAAATATTCGAGATGAGATAACGATCTAGGATCATGATAGATGAGATTACCGATCCAGCATCCTCAATGTGCCATAACCTCGACCTTCTATTCATCCTTCTTCTAATGCTCGAGCGATTTCCCGGTCGTTGCACGACCACCATAATCATCATCATCATCATCATCATCAATGTCATCATCATTATCGTCATCATCATCTATGAACGTGGTGGCTCTTTGATGGCGAGAGATCATGGGGGTTGCTTATGATACTGTAAGAGGGTGGCGAATGCTGGTGCTATAATTAAACTCGTAAGTCAAGATTCCTATAAACGTTTTCCTATTAAAGGGATTCATAGGGGAACTACTATATCTTGTAAGCTTGCGGATATTGATGATTGTCTGGTTGTAGAAGCAACAAGTATTTATTTCTCATCTGTCATCGCTCATTTCTAATTTGCTGTTCGTTTCCACATTGAAGTACTTTGAAGAAATGCTTTGTATATACAAGTGGTTGTAACGTCCAACGTGTCTTTAATGCGCAAATGGAATATGCGGTTGAGGGTTCAAAGATTTAATTCTCTCTGGAGTTAAATAGATGGCGTTTGTAGAGGCTGGTTTAAAAATTTGTAGAGGCTGGTCCTAGAAAACGAACGTCTAAATATTTTATTTTGTTGTGAATATCCGTAAAAACATTTATCACGTAGTTCGTAAATCTGATACATAATTTTTTCAAGGTCATTCTTTGTAGAATTATCAAGGGTATCGATGTTCTTTAAGTGAAAATATGTATTGTTTGGGTAATAAGATTAGAGAGTTAGCACGAATTCAACATTGTATTATATGTTGTTATTTTATTTGCGAATGTTCGAAATATCGCTTTTAAATTTTTGGAAGTTACTTCATTCGAGTCACTTATTTTGAAAGATATAAGGTAACTCCCGAGTAAAAGCAAAAGTACATTACTCGATGGAAGACAGAATCAATATGAATCTCATTTAGGTAAAAGTATACAGTGTTTTGAGGGAAACAGTATATTAATACAGGGAAAATTTTTCTTATTGTAACTCTTCATCACTTTCTACGTATTTAGATTTAATTCTTAAGTTTTGAAAAACTGAAAGTCCGGTTGGTAAGTTAATAAACAGTACGTTAGCTTATAATTAGACGCAGGAATTATTTTGCTTCTCTGAAAATGAATGAGATAAATTTCTAACCATTTAAAATTGATAATTTAGAAATTCATAAATGAAATACCGATGTTCCATACGTCGTTGAATTAGTCATAATTAACTCTATAATCTTATTTAACGAAAAATATATAATTTCATTTTAAATAATATCGACGCCCTTGCAAAACAAGTTTTTTGCATTATGCGACTCGAAAACATTTAAATTACGTCTTGAAACTTTTTTTCGTATCCTAACTACTAAAGAAGATATTGAGGCGTTCAGTTTATAATGCGCCACCCCGTATAAGTAAGGGTCTATAATAATTAGATAGTTCAAAGCAAAAATGGTTAGTCTCTAAACGGCATCAAAATGATCTCTATTAGAGTATCAGGGGTTTATATTCAGAATATGTAGGTACAGAGTTTTTGGTCTCAGACTGTAAAAAAAATTCACGAAACTTTTCATCAGTATAGAGGAGAAACTAGATAGAGCTCATTGAAATCAAACAGCAAACTTTATAAGATAGGACACTGGGGACATATGAAACACTGTGAAGCGAACAATTAGCCATAAAAATTGTTATTTGAAATTTAAGGAATTTTGATTAAATCCTAAACATTAATTTGAATGTACCTGACTCCATATAAAATGTATAAATAGTTTGATCGTAAAACAAAGTTATGGCATTGAATTTTGTATTCCCTATGTCGATCGTAAGTGCGAAAGAGACAGACTTATATGAATATACACGGGCAAGAAGAGAACGACAGATATAAATTACAATTTAATGACATTATCTAATTTCTGCTACTCGCACTACGGAAGCAGAGACAAAGATTTTATAAAGAAAATAGATCTATTCACTGCAAAGAATCTAATGAAATACATGACTGTTTATCTTTATATACAAACATATATTAAGCTTCAAGAAATGCCTAATGTCGTATCTCAACTATTTGATGTCCTCAATAGGAAAGGATCGTTGCACTTGGTCAGAAAAAATATAATTGACCAGAACTTTAAGTGTAGTCAGGATTCTTTCGATAATAATTGTTCCCTCAAGATACTCAAAATTGTTTCGGCTGATCTCTTCTTAATTTTCTTCTCTACCAGGCCAAAGAGTCTTTTTGCTGGTCACCAGAATGGACAATTGCTTCATTAGACGACGGATACTGACGATTAAGTGATGACTTCTGCGAAAAACGTGAACCTTTCGGTCCGGAAAGTAACTTTTGAAAAAAAGCGTGGGATCGGCGTCGAGTTCCTTGAACTTGGATAATCGTAAATCCGTGACGTAAACCCGATACTCATGTATGTCTATATACACATCTACAGTTGGTAGGCGTGCCAGAAACGGTCCACGTAACAACACAGGTCGTCGGGTGCCCATCTGACAGGTCGTTGGTCATCGACAGTTGCGTCACGTTCTTCAGCGTAACACGTGAACGTATTTGGATAATTTTGAAATTCTTATCGTACGTTTATATACACAATTAAGTGAAATACTGTTATCTCAGTCCACATTCAAATACTCCCGTTACACGTGATGCCAGTATTAAATAGTTTATAATAAACTGAAAAAGATGGCTGACCGATATTTTCATTCACACATCCCTATGATAATTAACGTGCCCGTTACTTTTTTATTTATATATCCAATAGGACAGAAATTATCTCAAAGGATCCATAGCTGGTCAATGCCTATAGTCAGCATCTTCGATCCCGATAATTTAACAACACATTTTTTTTAACCTGTACCGGAACCTGTACCGTACTACATGCATCGTAGTACATAAAAATTTCTAGATTCGAGAATTAATCCTGAGATTATGCGCGGTCAGAGAGTTTTCTCACATATTTTCTGGTGTTAATCTTAGTCGTAGGTGTATATGGAAATGTGTGTCACAGGTATCGAAGAGAAGCTTTAAATCCCTAACGGTACCATCTCAATGGCTTCCCCATATGACTCAGTAGGTGGTTCACAAACAATCAATCACGTTTTACGCGACTTGCACAACATCCACTGGACCTCTACCGTGCACAGTCGAGGTCCAGAATGTCCCGTTAGGATGACGACTGGCGGTGAGAAGAAAAACAAGAGGCGATCCTTCTCGATTGATCGGAATAGTAGGATCCCGAGGAAGACCCTGTGACTATAATAATGGCTGTTAAGTCCTGTTCAATATGCTTGACTTACTTTTCAAAGTATTTTATGAAATTAAAAAGTAGCATTCGTTGAGACTATTGTACACGTTGTAAGGAAAGCGACGGCGCTAAAGGGCAGTATTCATCTTTTACTTTCGTTATTTTAATTTTATCGTGGCAGGGTTAACCGTACGCTATTTATGTTGACAGGCTAGGAGGCTTCCAGCTGGAAAGGCTACGGTTGGTGATTATCCTTCCGCGCTTTCTGGTACAATGGAACTAGTCAAGCGCAATGAGAAAGACGACGAAGAAGTCAGTAGATAGCGAGAGATGTTAACATTGAGAAAAATAGAAGCAAAAAAAATAAATTTGATTACCCTTACCATTTGTGTACAACGAAAAATCGAATGCCTAAAAGAAGATCCAAACGTTGCGTGCTCAACAATTTTTCAAAATCTTTTCAAACGAGATTCTTTAGTATTATCTTTTATCTTCTTGGGTTTCTCTACGTTATTCACTTTGATTTTACATGAACAAATATAACTATTTTTCGTACTTCCTGTTGCTAAAGATAGAAGGAAAAGAAAGAAGACTCGATTCGGTGACCGCAGGAGCAGCCAATAGGAACGGGAATCAATTAAATCGACAATGAAAACCGTTATGGTTTCGTAAGCCGGCCACTAGAGTGTAGGTCGATCGATATCTCATGTTATACTTTTTTGTTCGTCTACTAATATTGCCCGTTCGTTACACTTTGTCCATTATTCAAGTAATATGAAGTATTTTGGTGAACATCTTGACACTGAAAGTATCATGTACATATGTATAAGACACTAATGACATTTGGTGATACTCAAACACCACTGTAGCTACGATTATTATACCATATACTAATTCACATAAGAACCAAGTATAACTCGAAGATGAAGCCTGGATGCGGAACGCGATTATTTTAATTGTGACTATTAGGATGGTTGTCATTGACCTTGCTAAGTTCGCGCCAGATGAGACGAACAAATACGACACTGAGTGCCACGACGACAATGACAGTAATAATGATGATGATAATGGTCATTATCATGATGACGATGATCATAAAGATGTAGATGGTAGCTCGATGGAAACTAAGTGAACTAAGCATCGACCTATAAGTGTAAAGAAGCAGTAGGAACTTCTTTACATGTAAAAAAAATAAAAATAAATACTTTTAACAGAATTGCTTAACCATGAGGTATGCAGAGGTCCTCTTTCGAAGCATCCTTCACTACAATTTAAACACTGATCTACGAATTGGGATCTGGGTAAACTTCCAGCGATCTATGGATATTGCAAATTATTACTCTCTATAACCTAGCTATGTGATTGCTTACGGTGACCATAGAGAGACTATAAGATACCTATAACGGTCCATGGTGATTCAGGTCGATACCACTTTGAATCCAGAGATCATAGTATACGTTCACCTATAGCCAGTCTAACAACACAGAATTCCCATGCAATTCGCTATGTAATCCTCTCGGGATTATAGGATCGCTTATAGTAACCATAAACCTGGATTATCGAGGTTATAAAAAGTAAAATAAGTAAACCGTGTAACCATAGCATGCAAGTAAGGATAAGTCAGATCGCTATAAAAAAAAAGGGGAAGCATATATAGACGAAGAGTGAACGACTTTAGATGGAATGGACCATCTCGAAATCAGTCGTAAATCGGATGTGTTCGCAGAATGTGGAATGTGGGGTTAAAGAATGCGGAACGCGATGCCATTTGCAACATGCTGGAATGTTCATCCACAGTGGTTATGGATTGAATTGAATTAAAGTGTCTACCCGCGCCACCTAAGCGCTCAGGGAATTCTATGGCGTCCATAAGTGTAACGGTCTTGGCCGGTACCGACGTGGAAATTACCGTTGCATGGTCCACAAACTACGCGAGATAATACAACTGCTCCATCACTCTTTTATCTCGACATGTATTCTCGATGTGAACGTCTTGTCCAGCTTCCTGGAAACTTTTTTTTTTCATTCTGCCAACGAAACCTGACTAATATCCTAGCCGATCGTCTTTGACATGTGTCTGGGACTTATAGATTCGCGAATCACAAGCATGTAAACGATGCTGTGTTATTAGAGGGCAATTACTTTTTACTGAAATGACATTCAGTCATTCAACGGGTTCTCAGTGTGCTCCGTTTAATACTTTTCTGCAAGTATACAATGTCCTATGTGAAAACATATAGCGGTGTGGATTCCTTGGAATCTTATTGTGAGCGGAGTCCAGGGCGGCCAGCGTGAAAGCAAAAAATATGTTACCAAAGGAAGCGTAGAAAATGACGCGACCCGTAACGGGATACTTTTATTTAGTTTGGCTGAAAGAAACAGTCGAAACATATCCGCCCGGCGAATTGGCCATTGGGTCCCGCATATTTATATATTAGATGGAAAGTGGGGAAAACACACAGTCCTATCTTTCGAGATAAGACCCACGTGTAGTTTTAACACCGGTTCCAAGAATTCCAGGCTCGACTGTAGTACGTGGAGCATGCGGCTCGATGTGCCGTATCAGACTCAAGGAAAGATTTTTAACGGTGATTCTTTCTAACAGGTGTCTTCCTCTCCACACAGTTTATGGTGGGTGTGTGTGTGGAAATAGGTTCGAATACGTAAAGGGAGTATACACAGGAAATGAAGGGCTGCTCGGCCGATGGAATGAGTACGAGTCCAAGGCAAGTCTTCTAGAAGACTAAGGTCAATGGCCACGCCAGGCGGCGCCTAAGATTCTACAAGAAGTCATACCTCATCGTGAGGCAGGTCGTGCCAAGAGAGCATTAAAAATGAATAATTTAGAGTTATAAAAAAAGTCCTCTTACGATAAACAATTTTTTTTTTCAAATTTTCTAACCAAGTATACGGTAGCAAAGTTTTCTTTGCAGTCGTTGAAATCTCTTGAGGATCTTAGCATTGGAGTCTCCCTCGGGAATAAAGTGAGTTCGATGCTTAGTTTTTTCTTTTTGGTCTCATAAATGTACGACACGGGCCTCAACTTTAAAATAATCGTTCCAATTTGGATGTATCACATTTTTTGATTTCTCAAAAATCCAATCCATTCGGTTACCTAAAAATAACGATAAATTCGCGATTCAACAGGGTTTTATACTGGTGACGATTTACACCATGAATAATTAATTTGGTTCCCTGTTAAAGGGGCTCATTTTAATGACTAGCTTGCTATACACACGTCTGGTACGTTGCTTAACGACTCGACTGGCCGGCCCTGACTTTGAACCGCGCGCAAGCAGCAATGCACCGTGGGAATGCACGCGGTAAAATTCTTTTTGTAAATGAAAGTAAAAAATGTCGAATCACCCAGAGGAAATAGTAAAATCATTTGTGACAGAGATTGTACTCAATAATTTTATCCACAAATAAAATGACGTACTCAAATAGATTTTGTCGTACATACCTTGATAAATTTTCACTGATAATCAGTCTCGAAAAACCTTCCACGAAAAAACACTGCCACTCAAAAAAAAGTCTAAGAATCAAGAATAGTTGTTGAAGAAATTGATTCAAGTAAAAATAAATGCCAAAGCGTTAAAAAAACGTACGTAATCGCGAGCACCAGTCACACAATGTCTATATACGAATACTTTCAAAGATTAGATTTTTTAAAGAGTGCAAAACTTTTTTTCTTTTCTCTCAAGGATAGAGAAAAGGCCGTTCCGATGCGCTACGCTGCCAGAACGGCTCTGTCTTCGGGGCCGCGAGTCTTCCCGACTTTATAAACCGAGTTGGTCACTAGCGTTGGCTAAAGACTTCTCCTGATTCGCCGGGCGGGGCCAAAGGTCTATTCCGATTGGCTAGCGACCTAGCGGTACACAGACTCATGGTTAGCCCCGTGGAATCTTCTTTCCGAGACGTTTCCGTGCGTCTTTTAGCAGCCGCGTAGGCTAGTTACATCTCGTAATTAGGGAACAGTGACATTTTACCGTTTTTTCTCTTCTATTCTTTTTATTCTGATTCCTCTTCCTATTTCTCTTCACAGCGCATCTATCCCCACTAATCGTCTTATCCTTTTACTTTATCTCTCTACCTTATGTGCTTCACTTCCGGTTCGCTGTCGTCTCTTCGTGTTTTGTCAACGTACAGTAACTAACTAATTTTCGTACGCATTGTTATCGTAACAGTTAATTGTCCATGGTGTGCCGTTCGTTTTTACAGGCGAATACGTAGACAAATGCTGCGTTTCTAGTAATTCAACATTTTATACCGTTAATAGCACGTTGACGCATTTTAAATTCGATCAATATAATTGATGACATGTTAATATAAATTAATACTGTAATAATGTATACTTGCTTTAACATTACTATTCTCTCTCAAATCTAAGTATCAAAATACCCTTGGCAAGTATCCAATGCTATTTGCATCGGTGTTCGGGCTTGTGGAAGCAAGATGTCGAAGAACCCACGACTAAGAAAAAGCATAAAACGAATAGGTGGAGTCAGAGATGGATGGTGGAGGTAGAAGCAGAACGTCGAGAAGGTAGAAACTAGAGTCAGCGGTAGAGGAATAACAAGATGAGAATGAGATGAGTAGTGGATAGAGAAAGAGAGAAAGATAGGCTAAAGAAAGCAAAGACAGGATTCGCTGGAGTTGGACTCTGCGTTAGCGAAGAGCTGCGCCGTTGGAAAACGCCTGATGATCACTGAACCGTGAAACACTCGGGTAGATACACGATACGATTGTTAGCAGAGAATGCCATTTCAATGGTAATAAAATTACCTTATCAATAATATCGCGTTTAATATTAAGGATAACAGAAAGATGCTATCGATACAGTTAGGAACACGGTTTTAAAGTAAAAAAAATACTCATTTTATCCGGATAAAAAAAGGTACCAGCCTACCTTAATATCAATTAACAAATATTAATTAACAGGCAGTCAATGACAGACAGATAAACATTTTTATATTATTTACCGTTCGCTTAATCATTTGGCAGCAGCTTGGTATACGCAGATCTCATGGCTTTTTTGCAAGAAATTTTTAAGTAGATCAAATGAACTGCCAAGAAGTAGGTACAGTCTTTAGCTTAAAGTGAGCTGTACTTAGGAGTGCCAGTAGCTCGATGAACTCAAGCTGACAGAGAGGTTTTTATATACTTACATTACGTAGGATATTGACACCTTGTATGCTGTCAATGGCACGAATTTTATTAGTAAGCTCCGATTTTAATGTCGCCTTAAAGGGTTATCTCTTATTTACTATGCGAGAAAAATTTAAACGAAAATTCTAAATAACAGGATTTTGGCAGAGATTGTTTCACAAAGCGGAGTTCAGCCCATATTCTGCAAGGTGAATAATCATTTCGATACCATTCTTTTTCAGTAATCAATCCAAAATTGAAAAAAGCAATTCTTTTCAAATTCACAACGAAATTTTTGGGTCGGCTCGCTGTTCTTTATTTAGTACTATTTTAAATTTCAAAATCGGAGGTTTAAAGTTCTTTTTGATTTTGTATTTCGATCTTGTAAATGACTATACTTTTCGGAGTAATAATTTTTGTTTCATACTTTCATATTTGCAGTTACAGGTTTGGTATTTCTTTTTATTTGTTTTGCAATACAAAAATGGAGCTAACAAAACCTAAGACTGCATTTGCCGCGTTTTGCAAATCTTTATTTTCTTCCACCTTTCCCTGTCCATAATCTGATTCACATTTCGGGTATTGATTATAGCAAATGAATTCTGTACAGTTTTGCGTTCTGATTTACCTATAATCGAGCCTGTGTTAAATGGTTCGAGACAAAATAGCAAAAAAAAATAACGCGAAGCGCATTCTTCCCTGTAATCCATTAAACGTGGATTGAAAATATATGGGCTATCAGAGGATTAAATTTACAAGCGTTTATTAAATTATAATAATATATAGAATGAGTTACTTTATGTAGGCTTAACACGCTCGAGCCTCATTTTTACGCACGGTTTATTCTGGGTGTACTTCTGTAGGACTTTAGATGCCGTGCTGGAGATTTTGCCGCTAGGCAATACGATCTTGAAGTGGATATCATTTTAAAAATCAATAATATTTTTCAATAAAAATTTATATTTAATTCATTAAAACGTTAATAAATATGATATTCAATTTCGAAATTTGCATCGACCTGATTTTCGAAGAAAAAAGTTTCTAAAAAATCGTTATTTTTTCACTCGATCAATGAGAGTGTCCTTTTAATTCCATTACCACATTTTGATTCTCAAATGAGTTATTCTTCTACTGCATATTGACCCTGATCTTCGATGTCTAATTGAATTCTATTCCATTGGCGAGCTTTCTTACATGGCTTGGATTTATTAACGAATGAAGCATCGCAGTGATGTGCGTGAAGTTGTTTCAACTGTCGTAAAATTGTCAATTAAATGTTGCGGAATGAAGGTGAACGCAAAACGCACCGTGTCTTGTTTCTTGTATAATAAAAGCAGTTGTGTTCACCATCATAACTATGCTACTGTTAAATACAATAAATTTCTCGTACGAAAATTCATCAATGGAATAAAATCCCAGTGATGCCAAGGATCAGAGTCAAGATGCAGTAAAATAATTATTCATCTAAGAATGAAAATACGGTTACGGGATTAATTTGAATTCTGTACTATGTTCTGAGACTGTTAAATCTAAATATATATTTACTATATGTTTCACATATGTAATCATCATATACCTTAGTCATTGGAATTGTCCATTAAAATATTTAATTTTAATACATAACAAATTTTTATCTCTTTAATATAAGTTCAATACATGAATTGTGCATACGTTATCTTTTGTATACATGTGAAACATTATAATTTTTGCACATGTATAACCAAACAGCCGGGCGAACCGCTTAACCAATGCATGTTAAATGTACAGGAAAATCATGACCACATAGTTCTAACAGTAACATTTGCAAATGTTGAACACTTCCAGGTTAAAGTTTCCTCAATAACGAATTTTCTTGCCAACGGCGAACGCATAAGATACGGCCATATGGTCGAAGCGGTCGTGTCTCAAGGCAAATCTGTTTATCCTCATATTTCTTTTTATATTTGTTAATTTTTCTTTTTCATTAGAACCATCCATATTACAAATGTCGTTTCATACAGCTAAGCGTTACGCGTGGCAGTGAGTGCCTACGCAGCTCTTAATACTAGGATATTCAGGAAATTGCAACCATGAGAAAATCGAAGAGAACAAACTGAGGTTGCTCTAAACGAGTATAAACCAAGACTTCACGATAATGGCGATTCCTTCCTTCATCTACGCTCTTATCCCGTTCCTCACTCTTTTTCTTCTTATCAAATCTTCCAGTAACACTCCCACGGTGATCCAGGAAGACGTTCTTGAGGAATCCTCGGGCAGAAGCGGCAAAAGTACCTGGGGAATCTTGCTCGCAATCTACAGGGTGTTCACATAGAACAATATAAATGCGCTACAAACAGCGATAAATTTCGTAAGATCGTTAATTCCAATTCGTTTAAAATTTAATTAACCAATAAAAAATAAAAATCAGGATATTAATACGAAATCATATCACTTTTTACAGGCATCTCAAACAATGCATTACATAAAAGAAAAAGTAACTTTACTATGAAATTCTTACTTAATCTTTACGCCTTGCGAAGTCCAATAGATTTTACTGACTAACAATAAGAAAGCATCCTAGATCGACGCAACTACTCCCCATAATCACTATATTTCGAAGTTCTTTTCGTGCCTCGTAAAGATACGCAGAGAGGGAAACAGAGAGAAAGAAAGGGAACTCCTACTCGCTGAAGTCAGTAGAGTAGCGAAGAGACTCGGTTTGCGTGTGCCGCGCAAGTCGTTTGAGCCTCGCGAGTTTCCTGCGAGTTTGCTACGAGTTTGCCTCTGCTTGAAGGTTCAGGGTCGGTCAAGGACTCCCATTCTCCTTTCTTTCTTTCTCTTTCTCTCTCCTCCTTACTCTCCTTACGCCATAATAATAGGCTGCACTCTCTCTCGGTCTTCCCTAGCCTCTCACCCCTTGCAAGAACAACAACAACAACAATAATAATAATAATAACGCCAACCATAAGCATAACTACCACTTTTCTCCGCCTCGGTGAGGTATAATAAATTACTATTCTGACTATGTTGTACGTCAGCATCATTGGACCCGATTACATTGTACATACATCCTACTCTTATTATCAGAATAGCTCATGGCTTCCAAATTAGCTTCGAACGTATCGATTCTATTGTTCGATAACTCAAAATTGATTTTTTTAGAGGAAATTATCAGTCTTACGTTTCCACGGGTCGTCTTGCTTTTCCGTGATCTTTTGTAGGTAGCCTTTGATATTGATGATTTATTTCTAATTGGATAATACTGCTTTAATTACATGTTACAAGTACTTTTACCCTTTTTACATCATTCATTCAATTTCACTCTCGAGATCGCTCGGGAAATTTACTCAGTAGTTTTATGGCTCGCGATAATACGTATATCGTGTACATACTTTGTGCGCCTTTTTTTTATGTTCCATATCGCTCACGTATGCGTGCATTTATGTATACGACGATTTTATATATTAACTGTATCTATTTATACTTGGCGACATTGTCAAGATATCCTGCACGGAAGTCACATTTCTTTCAGTGCATCCGCGTGTGCGTGTCGTGTAAGAGGATGCACTGACTGCATTGGGCATAGGCTGGATGCAAGTGGGATCAGGCGGTCATAGTGGATGCACTCGAATGCAACGAATGCACTCAATGCAAATGTGTAAGGGACATAGTGGGTATCTACAAGGTACCAGGGCACTAGTTATAAAGAGACATGCACGTAGTTGATATAAGAAACGGAATAAAATGAATATTGCTGTAAGGAAGAAGATGACGACAAGAGTGAAGATGGGAAGATGCAGCGAATCCAAGAAGAAGCCATTGAAAAAGTGGAAGAGTAAAACGAGGAGAAAATTCACGATGAAAAATTATGATGAAGAGGCAGAAGAAGCGGAAGTGAGAAGTGGCCATCCAAGTGGCTATCCTCTCTTGCAATCTAGGCGAGGCCGTTGCACATCATCTACGTGGCTCGTATGTGAAGTGCAATTTCTTCGGTGCATCCTGGAGGCCGTTGTATCCTTTTTGAGCATCGTTCGATCTCTGATTTCCTAGTTGACCGATAACTAGCGTGACGTAACACGAGCGTTCGACGGAACAGTTTTTTCTGATGCTTCATTTTACTTGGACTCCCTTGGCTTCGTCGTTACTGTTCTGTTCCGTTAATTAACGCAGAATTTCAAAAAGAGACAACGTCGACGATGACGATCGTGACGATGGAAATGACGGTTTATGATAAGATCAGAAAATAAAGTCATAAAAGATAATAAAATTCTATTCTACAAACATAAGCATTTTTGCGTTCGCGATTCAGTCTCTTCATGCTGATGATCCTGACGTGACTTAAGAGCATCAGCAATAACAGAATAAGGAAGAAATCATCCTCGTCCTCTTGAAGCTGGTAACTATGTTTCGCGAGGAATTCTTCTGTTGAATAGTTTTTTTAACGTAGAACAAATAAATAACGACTATAAACGCACGACGTGGTACGAGTGAATTATTATTCTAGGAATCGAGCACTGACTGTAAAATCATTTATCATTCGTTGCTAAAAAGGACCCGAAAATCTGCTTGAACAAAACGCAAAAAAAAAATAGAAAAGGATAGATAGCGTAAAGTCACGAGGGAAAAAGTTTGCATGGAAGAGCGAACATCCGTCTTGGCGTATCGTGGTGAATCTAGGTCATTCTTGGTTTTGGAACTGAGTAAAAGAACTAAATAAAGAAATGAAAAAAATATAAAAAACAGTTAATAATGGAGTCTCAAAACGGGCTAAGGTTAAGATCACATTTCTCCATCTTCACGCACACACGCACATGCATATCTATCCATTACGTCTTACGCGTGATACTTGTCTGATGTCATTAGACGATGACATCAGGCCAGGCTTAGCATCTTCCTGGGATAACGTGACATAACTGTAATGCGGAAGTCAAAGCCGGTCTGGCGCCTCGCACCTTTCCTGCTCCCCACTTTTGAGTCCGACTCGAGATGGGCATTCCGTCTGTTACTGCAGCTCAGGTACTCTTATAGAGTTCATTTCTTTTGCCGTGTCCTAAAAGCATTAATGATTACGTACCATTCGCCAATAACGTGCACACGAGCATTTCAAGAAACTATTCACAATTCTTGCTATTTTAGTAACGCATTGGTCGAAAAAAAATGTCTCATTCTCTAACATTGCCTCTTGTGCACGGGACTTTCAATTTTGTTTTTTATTTTCCCCCTATTTTTTCATATTTATTTCTTCATCAGATTTATGATGCTCATCGACCTTCCATCGTCACGGAGATCATTCCTTCGCGGTTTCATCTTGAAGGCACGCTCGCGCTTGCACTGTACGACGTGCGCTCAAGCGTGAATATGCGCTTGCTTTTTCATATCTCTCCCTCTCTTTCTTTCTTTCTCCCGTTCAGCCTTATCCTATGTTTTTCAACTTTTTACCACACTTCTTTTCGTTCTTCCAATGGCCGAGGATGCCTGACGCGCTTCATAGAATTAACCGACGTTTTGCGGCCAGGAAATGCCGTTGCTAACGTAAAGCGCCTTGGTCTCTGTTACGGTTAAGTATATAGTACAGGTATTGATAACGCGCACGGAGATTGGATGATTTGAAAACCATTCTTTGATCTTTACAGTACTCTTTTGAAGATACCGAAAATAGAGTACTTTACACATTGTCACGGAACGAAAGTACTGGGTATATAAATAATTATGGTAAAATATACAAGGGAAAGTTCAGGGACGGATCGAAAATATAAGAGAACTTTTTCAAGATCTGTAGAATGTCTGAACATCCTAAAAGTATATATATATACTTCCAATGGACATTACCCTCCCTTTACCTTCGCATGATGATCGATAAATCGATGCGAATTCCCGTACAAAGTAAAACTTGATGAAATCAATGCGGTTGTGAAATCATAAAGAAATTTGAAGATTCCTTGCAGCCGTGGTGAAACACTAGACCAAGTACCAACTTAAAATATGAGTGTCATCCTACTTCTAATGTATATACTTGACAATTTATAATCCCTCACACGTTTGCCAATTTCAACGAGCAGATGGGTCTATCGAATATGTAGATAATATTATCAATGGTAGTTTTGATATCCATGCATATGTGCAGCATATGTCACCGAGGAACCGATATTACTATCACTATTATTGTCATAAACTCATAAGTGTAATAGTACCACTTAATAGTACTGCATCAGCAACAGTTTACGTATCCGCCGTGATGAATAGATGCTCTAACTATCGCAATACTTGTGGGATAGACAGCGTATATATTTTTATTTTTTGTTTTACATAGTCGTGAAATAATTTTTGGCTGATTGCTTTATCGTGTACTATCATGGTATTCAGGGGAGTACAGAATACTGTCTTACACGTTCCGTTAGCCCAGAGCACATTGCGTAGTAGGTATAGTAATGACGGTGAACAGGGCGACGTGTACGCGTGTTAAATTGGCATGAAGCGTGACCAGTGTCCACTTCGTGGGAGCGCTTCCGTAACGCGTTTAATTACAATTATGATACCGTTTTTTGCAGTACTTTATTAATTGAGAATCCAGTACTTACGTAGGTACAGACCTACCTAGGTATAAGTGCACGTGGAAGGACGTATTTACTCTGGCAAAACAGTTGACAGAGACGGTGCAACCCATTAGGAGGCAAATTAAAAGTAGATTTCAGCTGAAATATTATGATACCGTTCGTTTTAAACATCCTTAATGGCTTGATATTAGATAACTAACAGTATAGCGATAGTAGATTTACAAGGATTTGAAACGATTGATGCAAATCGTTAGTTAGTACAAGTAAGATTGATTATTCGTTATTCACAGTATTCAAAACATAATGAAAATCACAATAGCTCGTGATTAATTAGCGAGCATGTAATATCGCAACAGGAAGTTCACACGAGTTCGAATCAATGAAAATAAGGGGTGCTCATTTATATGATTAAGTTGAAAGAAGCTTTTATTGAAAATGTACGGATACGCTCGTATTTATGAAAATCGCATAAACTACAACTCAATATTACGTATATATGTGTATATTGAAACAGATGGAGCGCAGTAGTTTATTTGAATGGGCACAATCAGTTATCACCGAAACTGTATAGTATTGTTCAGAAATATGTAAAGCATTAAGAACATTTTATAATCACTCAGCGTTAAATACTGCGTATATTGACGTCGATCCACGAATTCGATGTGTTTTTTTTTTTTAATGAAAAGCCATAAAATCAAGTAATTGTACGCTCAAACAGAGAAATAAAATATATTTCAGTGCAAAACTATGCGCATGCATAATTGATAACAAAAGCATTATGCAGAGCCACATACTTCATAGTTGTGCGTCCGTTAACAAAACTCATTGAACTTCTGAACTGACTATAAGTACGTAATATCAAAACAGATGGTAGTCAAGAATTCGAATCGTTGTTCATAAATGGTGTCAACCAGTACGACTGGCGTAAGAGTACAAAAATGTTATATGAAAAAGTATTACAGTACCGTTGTTAACATAGAAACTCGCAACGTTAAGCCATTGAGGATCGAACGGTATCAGCAGAGCAGATGATCCGAAGGGATTCCAATATTCATATGTTCCGTGGGACAAGGTTGGATAAATTTAAGATTGACCCCTTCATTATTATTTTTCGTTCTCCCTTTATTACATCGTATAATATATATTTCTCATAATTATGTGTTAATTAACCAATTAAAGAGCTGAGCGCACAGCAATTAAACTCGTTACGGCATTCATTCTCCTGAATATATTACAAACGAATTGATTTCTTTTTCGTATAGTCGGTGCTTACGCAGTTACTCGGGTACCTGACCTTACCATTATTACGTAGGAGAAAACTGCACGTACGTATCTATACAGTGAGCTAATGAACTTGACTTATTAGATGTTAATTATCACTGTGAGAACAACCAACTTTTTATTCTTCCACATTCATCGAGGTTCCTTCATCTTATGCAACCGTATGCCTGCGTAAGCTAAATATATAATGCACTCCACTGCATATCAGATAATGCGCTCTCTTCGTACCTACCAATTTTGTGAAATTCAAACTTGCCGAAGAAGACAAGAAGAAAAAAAAGAAAGAATTAAAGAGAACTCTAGTACGGAATGTTTCCACGATACTTACAAACACTATTTCCACGAGTTTCTGCATCAAAAGAATTTTGATTTACATGCCTACAGTATCTATCCTGTACTTATCGCATATGAATAACAGGTGTCGTGATATTACGTACGCAACGCATTAAATACAATATTATACTCAGAATCGAAAACTGATTTCTCTTATATAAAATTATCGGTTCCGTTATCATTGAGTATCTTCCATTGATTCTTACAGGTACATGTTATCTGCTTGAATAGAGGTGAATTGAGAAACATCAATAAGAAAGTCTTAAAGGATCATGACCGCGGTACCGTTTCTCGTGTCTTTTTTATTCCTTCTTTAGTCTCGCTGAAAATTCGTCCAGGTATGATTGACCCCGCCCGTCCAGTAACTCCTAGTTTTACTACTCTTCAGAGACTATACCGCTACTTTTTAAAGTTACACTTAATCAGCTCTGAAAAACACATGCTGTATGATTTACGTAAAAATCGAGAAATTCATAAAGTGATATACATTGTGTATATTGTTATTCAATCGTGACATGTTTACCAGTTAACTGCAAGACTTTTTGGTTAAATTCAACGTAATGCGTTAAGACCATAAGATGTCGGAAGAATAAAACTATTTATGCATGTATTTGCGTAGGCACGTGTGTTCATGTAAATAGATTAGACAAGTACAGAAGTCTAAATGAGGAAACAGTAAGGAGAATTTTAGTATTCGAAAAAATGTTGCAGAAATTTTAAATGTAAACAGCATTAATTTTATCTATACAGGTATACATTTACATACTGATAAAGGCAGACGATATAAAATCGGTGTCAAGTGCAGTTCAAGGAGTATCGGTTCGCTATGACCGCTGTTATGTGTTTACATGTCTAACTATATGTGAATAAACAGGTTATGGTTGTACGTGTATTGCGAGTGTTGCCCCAGTCAGTAGTGTAAAGTTTCAATATCTAAAAGTGGATCGGTAATACGGAACACCTCGTGGGTGTAGAATACCGTTCGTTTCTGAAGGTAGCTGTGAAGGACTTCTAATATTACCGATATACTAGTCACTATACTAGTGCTAGTATTCGATACTAGTATACTGGCTGGGGCAATGACTATTAGCACTTTTTATACATTCCAAACTGTTGGAGTACGATTTTTCTAAAAAATGTTGCACGGTACAGATAGCGTCGTATGACGACAAAAAATTTTATCGAGGATGGAGGTACTTAGGAAATATCAAGGTCATTCTGTCTGTATGACACTGAGCAGATAAGGTGAAATAGTAAACAAAAAAGGGGATAACGAGTAAGTGTCATTTTATTTGACGTATAAGAAAGTGAGAACGTTAAGGAAGAAAAAGAGATAAATAGAAAAAAAAGCACAATGTAAAAACATCCATGAAAAATCGGCAAACCCCTTAATGTCCTGGGATTGCTTATTATTCAGAATTATTTTTGGGAATTGTTATCCATAATTTTTTCAGATTTGGAATACTTACACTGCAATTAAAGGAGCTGCAACGACTTTTATTCTAGTGATTGACGCTCGAATTTGATCATAGAATTTTTGTGTTTCTGTTGGGAAGACTGGAAGTTTCCAATAACAGATTTTTGTAATGCTCGGTACACATTGGAATGCTACGAATTACCCATATGAGTGGTCACGTAAGAAATGGTACCATTTCACGGTAAGCTTATTGAAAGAGATTTTTGAATTAAAATGTTGATTTTTTTCTTTAAATGGGAATTACCTTGAGGCCGCTTCTTACGATTCGTATACTCTATACGTATGTATCTATATCTATATGTCATGCAAAGCGTGTATAAACACACATCCACTTATACAGTAGTGGAAAAAGAACAACATCGAACAAAAATAATGAAACCAAATTAAAAATCCTTTTAAGTGTGAGTATAAGAAATGATGTATAAGAAAAGTGGAAATGAGCATCGAATCAGATAAAACCAATAAACAAAGATGAAAATGAAATGTTATATGGCGTGTCTATTAACATATAAATATTATGTCTTTCAAAATAATAAGGTCATGGACGCACGCGAGTACGACGGATGCACTAGTCCTGATGTGAATGTAAAATGTACACAGACCATATGTGCATAGAACGTACATGTATATGCTTCAAATAAAAAACTTAAGGGAATTTGAAATTATTAAAGTAAAATTAATAATATACATATCTGCTTGTAGTTATTTCGTTTGGATATGCATGCATATTCATGTGTTGGTATGCGTAAGAAGACGTAATGATGAGCATGGATCATCGTATCTCTAAATATGTAGCACAAGAGATTGCGGTACAGTTACCTTGACACTGACACTGGCCGCAGCCTTGATGCTTCCAGCTTGGCTAACGAGGTCGATAATTATTATAAAAAAATAGTTTAGTCATGCGTAACGCAACTGGACGAATTATTTTATTATAATAATTTCTTAAATAAAAATATGGGACCGCTGAACCGTTTCAGGGTGTGGGGGCTTTATAGAAAATATTTACATTAATTACAAATTTTTTAAAAATATATAATTTACCATGGTACCTTAAGGTTTATGGGGCCACTGATTTTGATTTTGACCTCACTTTTTTTTTGCCGAATTACTTTAATTGCCAGTGCAACAGTATCATTTTGATTTAACTTGTAATCAGAAAAAGAATAGTATAAAAAACCTGATAAAAAATGTTGACTATTGATGTGGCCCATTTTTCCGACCCGAAACCTATTGAAACGGCCATTTTGACTTTCATGATTTCGACACTTGAAATTTGCAAAAAGTAGCATTGTAAACCTCAGGAGGCTAAGTTCAACCAAAATCGATAAAGCAATCCAAAAAATGAAACAGTGTGGTTCCCATATGAGCTACCCGTCCTTAAAGGGTTAAAAGGACAGCGCGGTAGCGCATATTGCGCGGAGTATTCAAAGGAATATGATATTTTTAAAATAGAGGCAAGAAATAATTTTATGGGTGGTCGATTTTCTATACAGAATTTGATCTACGGTTTATATTACTCTTAATCATAGTCTCTAAGCTTAAAATGGAGTATTAAATGCTATTAATGCTATTAAGCGGTGGACGAATATGAGAGCCTGAATATGTCCGCGATTAGGTTTTTAAAAGGTTCGCCTGTGTCGACGCCTGAGGATCCCTCCTACTTGTTCCGCAGGTGATTGCCAATAAAGCGAAGCTCACTGCCCCTGTGCTGTTGAATCGAGAATGGGCATCAGGCCCGATTATACCTCAAGAAGGAATAAAATAACCAGCCTGCGCAACAAAGTAATTGTTGGTTTAGAAGGTGGTGAATTGAATTTCTTGGAGGCCCATTAACTTGAACTACGTTGAGCCTACGGCGAGCCTGTACTTGTATATCAGCATGTAGATATCCATATGTATATACATAGGCATATGTAAAATATTTAGTGAATATTTGTCATGAAGAATGTACAATAATTTTTATGAACTATACACTCGTGCTATTTATAGAGTTCAATGTTATATAATTATTTAAATACTGTTCTATCACATGAGATCTATAAACATATATTTTTGAGTTCCCAGATACCAAACTATGAGTATGCAAGATTTGTGATTCTTATGTCATTTTGCACATGGAGAAAACGAGGATTGGCAATTGTAGTTAGGAGTCACAGAAATCTCTATGAACAATGCTACAAGCGTGTAGAATTTTATAATCAGTATAATCACTTTTACCTCTGCCTTTGATCCTCGTACTATCACTATGATATCATATTGTGATTACTATTTCATTCAATACTTATTCACGGAATAATAGCATATTTTAATCGAAAATAGTATTTTTTGAAGTTATCCCAGCAGCTCCGTTTTCTTCGTGCAGTCGCCAGCTACTGATAATACAATAATGTTTTGACACTTTCTTTTGATATCAGTTACACTACACACGTGAGCTTTAATGTGGGAACATATATCTCCTAAAATTGTTGTATGATTTCATACGTTAGTCGTCTTCCGCAAATATGCTTTCCAAATGCTTGTGTACTGTGGACTCATACGAATAAAAATACAACGTGCTTTTTTGATAATCGTAAACAATACATTTCGCAATAAATTACACATGACTTTCCTCAAAATCATGAAAATATGATAAAATAAATAAATAAATTATACTTCAGTGCAAAACCATGCACATGTATATTTTTCAACAAAAATCATTAGTCTGGAATACAATAATCTGATAAATTTTTGAAAAACTTTTCGTTGTATTTTTTCTAAAGAGGAAATACAATTTTAATTAATATATAATTTATCATTAACAATTTTACACTGGGAACGCAAGCTAATATTTATACCCGCACACCCAGAAAATTTCAACAACTTCTCTAAACGTTTGAGACTAATGTCAAAATAGTTATCAGATTATTATGGTTCAACCTAATATATGCAGAGCCACGTATGGCTTGCTAGAGGCTTCATTGTTTGAAATCCGTCAAAAAGAAACACATTATACTAATGGATTGACTATATGTTATCTTATCATTTGACGTGTGCACGTACGAAGAGACAAAGTTCCACACGTTCGTTAATACCATATAATTAATATTCCTTTACGATTTCTCGTCATGTAAGTATATTGGCAAAACATGAAACAAACGACAACGCACATGCGTACACACATGATCCTCATTCGTGCACTCTTTTGAAGGTTCATTCTCGCGCACTATGTCCTCTTTTTGCTATCTCAGTTTATATGTATAATATCGTTATAATATTGATATATGTATATAATTCATATGATATCGTATATCCATTTGCATTATAGTTTTAATAATGTACAGTAAGACCTCGGTTACCTCTTATGCTATGTTCGTTGAATTTAGAGCGCTAACCGGGATACGCGTAATACGGTATGGTGGCGAATACGGGAAATCGGAAAGTTATCGCTTGTCCAATTATTTGCAAAAGCACTCTACAACGTTGAACGGGTTAAGCGTCAATCGGGGTCTGAGTATATAAAGCATATAAATAGCATATAAAGGGAGGACCAACTACTCCGAAACCATTCGAGATATCGCGATTGGTTTCCATATCGAATTGTACACAGGGAGTCACTATTTGATGTACAAAAAATTTATTGCTGGAGAACACGGTATAAATCATTATATATGTGGAAAGTTCTCATTAAATTTGACAAAGTTTACTTGAACCATTTTTATTTGGCATATTTAAAGAACCATAGCAAAGAATTCAAGCTGATTCAATGGCCTCGTTCAAAGAGGTATTTTGAACTATTACAAGGTTGTTTAGAAGGATGCACGTGAGGATTCATTATGAAGATAATTCTTAGGAAGATTTTGTAAGACACTACATATATGTGTCTGTAGCAACAAAAGACAATATGAACACAAGAATTCGTACACGATACACGAATACACGAACGACACTTTTAAAATTCATTAACCCCACGTGGGACATTGACGCCGTATGGTTTACTCACCCTAGAAAAACAAGATAGGAAAAATCAGAGATCTAGTTATCTACTTTTCTGTCGACGCTTCATTCCGATTGGCGCACTTTAAGTTGATTAAAAGAATAACTAAGTGCCTCTAAAGAAAGGGAAGGTCATTCTCGTGATCTGCGATATCTCTGCAACATTGCTGTACCTCGTTGGTAAGGATTCTTAGGGATACTCTGTATACAGGGTCATTCACGAACTACGCATCAGCGGAAGTTGACCGGAAATGGGTGATTCCATCAATCAGAACAGTGTGACATCATTAAAAAATTTAAGTTAACATCATAATATTAATAACATCGTGAACTTCACATTCTCTCATTTGTTTAACACGGTCGCGCTGCTTCGATTAACTTAAGCGTTAATACGCGTCCAACTTCAGCTGGTGCGTTTGTCCTGAATAACCCTGTATATAAACTCAACATTGAATATACGTGTAAAATTCGTGGCTTATCTCACAGCTGCTTTACAGATTATTAGATCGGTAACTCGAACTGACAGTTATGCACATTGAGATTATCTATATTCCTTTGCCTTAGGGAGACGTGCTCACAGGATACTCAATCGATTGGACAGGAGAATATCAGTGAATAATATCCAGTATAAAAATAAGAGACGAAATTCCTCTTTCTAGAGGGTTTTACATACCAAATGTATAAAATTTATAAGAGAAATATTATAAGGAAACTCGTGAGGACTGTTTCGTTTCTTCTGGATGTTGCTAGGCACATCTCGTAGTGTCGGGAGACTTTTACGGATGTAAATAGGCCCTCTTAGGCACCATAAAGCTTCGTAAATGCTACCATCCTTATACCGCATCTCAAGCGAGACTTTACGATCGGTCGCGTTAGAATCGTTTGAATATATACGTGCAAATTACTCCCTGCAAAGCAAAAGGAATGCTTACGAAAATAACTTAAAGAATTTTGAAAATAGAAAATTCCTCAGTCTTTTGCTTTTAGGAATATTTTTAATAACCGTAGGTGTACTCAAAGCTTATAAATATATTTTTAGAATTTTTAACTCGAAGGCTCAAATTCCATACGCCTCGTTAATTATTTGTGATCCTTTACAAAAAAGAATTCTCGTGGAGAGCGGTGCAGATAGAAACCGGTTACTCAGGGTTAATCTTCGAGAATAAAAGAAGCTATATACTCGAGAAAAAAAAAGACAACAACAAACGCACCTTGTACTTGGTTGCTCCACTTTCGTTGTCAAAATCAAAGTAGCGAGATGCAAAGTGATAATTTTACCTGACTGGGAGAAGCAGCTTGCAATCCTTATGGCTATTGCGCCCGCAAGACATCCAGCATCTGTTCGACAGAACTTCATTCTAACTTCATTTAAGCGTTTAAAGATACCTATACAGGAATACATGCTCTTAACAGGACTTATAGGAAATTGTGTCATTTTCTAATTTTATTTTATTTTACTCACACGATCCAGATAGTATTTTAATGTTTTATTTGACTTCTTAATAAATAAATGGTTTTTGAAAATTTCCTTGGTTTCTTACCCAACTGTTAAATAATACACAAATTCAATTCAGACGCTAATCAAAATATATTAATATGTATGATATGTACTTAATCCTAGAATGATACTGGGGGGATTAATGTTTTCAGAACATTTACGATTTTATGCTCATTCTTTTGTCGTTAACCCCAGCTTGCTTGCCCTGAATTTATTTGACCCCAATTAAATGGTCACTAGCTTGTCTTTTGTTATCTACGGAAGAAATTGATGTATAATGAAGGAGGTGGAGTAAAACGGGACACTTAAGGTAGTGTGGTAGAGTTTGGCTGAAGTAAAATCAATAGATATATTATTTGATAAATTTCATAAAACCAATAGAAAGATACATTAAAAATGTACATTTAATACTAGCTACTCCTATAAATAAATCATACTGCTTACTGCAGGATTAAATCTGCACCGTCATTTTTTCTCTAGTGTTTTTGGATGGGGAATAGAATACGCGAAAGAGAGAGACAGCCGCCGCATACGTTTCGTTTAAAAGTAATTTTTCAATAAGTTTACGGTAAATGATGTTCATTTTTTTACGGTAAATGCCTCAGATATCAAGTTATCTAGAAATACATTGTAATGCATAGGTTAACTTAAATTAGAATTGAAACGGTGTTGTCTTATGGTGTTGATATTTATGTGTAAAATGATATAAGATTACACAGAATGTTATAACATTTTTAAGGTGTCAAAAGACACCTCATAATAGAAATAGGTATAACATATGCCTTTTTTAGATCCAGCAAGAGGTGGGTGAAAAAAGATACCGCTAAATTAGTTTAACAATCATTATAGGAAAAGTCACAAAGTCAATCGAGGAAAAATGATCACCTTAGAAAATAATTTTGAGTTAAAATTTTATAAGGTGTCTTTAGACACTTTTAGTAGAAATAGTGATAATTTATTTTGTTTTGTGGTTCGCTGATCCTTGTCGCCTTTTGACGTACACTGTTCTTCTGCTGGACTGCTGTCTAGTGATTTCTATCGATTCTAATGAAACCTTACTGAAGAAGCCTTTGCTGATATCCTCGAAAGAAATATTTTATTTTTAGTAGGGTTAACCATTTTTGTTATACCGATGTGGTAATGTCTAATTGGATTTGATATGGAATTCGATATTTTTTTTTTTTAATATGATTAGCGGTTACTTTGGCTTGTCGGTACTTCTATTGTGTTCATAAAAGTGATAAACGATGGAGGAGTATATGGACGGAACATTACAAATACAAATATGCATATGTACACATAGTCATTATATTGTTTCATATTATCTGCATTGAAACAGCGATTTTCAATGCCTGTTTGGCCAGTCGAAACGTGCCAATTTCGGACAGATGCGATTTAGCGAGCAGAAAATGTCTAATTTCTGCCCGTTAAATTAGTTGCTGACTTCATTTCATCCTTGCCAGAATCGAATTTGTTTATTCTAAGCTTCCGAATACTTATGTCATTCTAATCATTATAGTATGAGAACTATAGTATGTGACAGGAGATGCAAGACGATTTCAGACCTTGGCGGATGTCAGCCAACCCTAGTTCACCCTAGTCTGAAATCGTCTTGTTTCATCCCTTGTCACACAATATACTATTTTATAATGTAAAATATTTTTAAAAACATAAAAAATAGTTTAGTCTTTAAATAGTAGTCTTAGTCGCTTAATAGATTCTCTACATTCTAAATTCTAAATCAGTGCTTCACCTTCCATCGCTCGGCAACGTGAAAATTGCAATTTTTTCTGTTTTAGCTACCTAATATCTTATGGCAATTCCAAATAAGACATTAAGTGAACCCGTGTTTTTGATTTAGAAAAAAATGTTATATCGTCCGCGGCTGGAACATTGGAGGAGGATAAGCTGATAAATTCAACCTACTAGTTATTCTATCTTTTTCTGCTATTTTGATGAATAACCTCTCCTGCCCCACCTGCAATTAATTTTATAAATAGCCTATTTTGCCCCATCGGGCTCGTCTTATCGCATTAAGAAAGGAATTACCCCTATATCTCCGCAGGGTATTAGGGAATGAATTGAGACGATGAACACCGTATGAAGTTGGCTGCTAGATGCTGTATATCGTTCCAGAGTGAAGTCCGGTTTACGTGTCGCATCAAATTATTATTATATATACTATATGTATAATACAATACCTTTTTCGAGATTATTTACGATCATGTTTATCTTGGAGTATTAATACAAGGCCGAACGTCACTTACGATAGCTTAAAGTATGTCTTAAACTTTACTGACCTTTTTTGCATTGAGTTACTCATAGTGCATTATTCTAAATTATCATTAAGATAAAATGCTCATTTTTGTATGATACGAATAATTAAATTATATATTGAAAAGTACAAAAATTGCAAATAGTTCGATAGAGTTTAAAATAATGACATTACGTATTTAATAACATGAATCCTGTATATAAAAAATAAGTTTACCTTCTTTGAACTTTCGTATTGTATAAAAAAAATTTTTAATGAAATTACGAAATTGAAATGAAATTGAAATATGTGAAATTATTAATAAATGATGAAATCAATAATAATTAATAACGAAGCAGTATCTAAACCAAGGTTAAAAATATTATATATTCACATTGATTTTTTAGAATGCCCTTTTTAATTTGTGCATCTCAATTAAATCACCACCTAATTTGCTTTTAATTAATGATATCACCGAATAATCTCGACTGATTCGCAAACGTTGTTAGATCCATCATTTAGAGGAGACAAGAAGGGAGAGGATGTTAATTAGAGTATTTTATAAAGACTTTCATTCGATATGCAACACACGCACATAAATACGAGTATTACCGGCGCCTCACGCGATATAAAAAATTTAAAAAGAGCAAATAGCAGTAGCAAAAAGCCAGACATTTTTAACTCGAAGGAACAACTAATGAAGTTAATGTATAATCGAACACGCTTGATCACTGCACTGTACTACAAAAATCGTAAAATAGCATGTCTGTCGCACGACCTACATTTATTTTCTACGTTCTTCTTTTTCAAAGAATCCGCGCTTATACATATATCGTGAAATTCTTCGTAGCCACGCGAGAATTTCACACGAGACCCTTGTATAACAATGCCCATAGAATGTTAGATGATTCCGATACCACTAATAGTAGCAGTAGTAGTAATGGTACTGCTCTGCTCGACCAGTTGAGTCCTACATATACATATATGTATACATCATATTTACATACATATATACAACTTATACTATGCGGCTAAGTCTCTTGTGCACGCTTCGTTGCTTCTCTACAATGTTCAAAATTAACGCAGCAGTTAGATACCAATTCCCATGAGACAGGTCGAAATCCACATCTTCAATTAAAAGTAGGGGTAGAGTATTATTTGGCCAATAATCGACGTTAAATGAGAAAATAAAGAATAGTTTTCTCTGACAGTATGATAAAAATATCGTGTAATCATAAGTTTGTCAAACTTCTATTCCTGATTGCATCCGTTCAAACGATACAAAGTACCACATTTGTGTTACATATATCACAAACAGCCGTGACTTCACATTACTTCAAATAATGAGTAAATGACAGCTGATAATTTTTGAAAAACTATAGTCCACTTTTTTAACAAAATTTCTTATCAGCAGTTTGGTAATCACGTTCCGTAGTAATGAAAAAATTATCCTTAAGCGTCCGAAACTTTAGTCGTTTTAACGGGTGTAATATCTTAAGTGCTATAATGTGTGAGTCTACACACTATGACTGCTGAGTGCGCGTTCTAGAATCTGTATCATTAATGGTCGACGTGCGTTTCTACGTATCTGATCATACAGAAAGAAATTAATATAGTATTCAGATAATACTAATGATTTCTTATCCGCGAAAAATCCGTAGCAAAAAATTATTTTGAAAAAAATTCCAACGTATGCTTGTTTCTTGATACGTCTTACACGTCGCATGGAAGAACCTCTGTACAGCTTGAGAACCTCGGCTAGAACCTTCTTCGGATAACAGTAGTGCGTTCTGGCGTATACGCACAATTTCCTGAGACCGTTTGTGCATAAGAGAGAGGAGAAGAGAGAAAGAGAAAGAGAGAGGCGGTACGAGATAGATATATCTGTATCTTAACCGTTCTTATATGTATTACATAACTCATACGTGCATAGAAATCTTTTTAACAAATTGGAAAAAAATAATGACGCATCATATTAATATTGGCAGAGAGGAAAAAATTGGGTGATTTCTTAATGTACGTACACTAGGAATATCCATCACGTATACAAGGTAACGTCATCTCTTGAACTTATATATGTATATTCATATGTCACTATATGTATATCACATACAGTATATTACATATGCTTCTGTTTACATATATGTATTTCGGTTCTGCATAATTCTTACAAAGCTAAAATCTGGTTCAATACGAGTAATTTTAGCGGCACTTACGTGCACAGCCAAAATTCTTATGAAAAATGGATTCAGTGGGAGAATAATAAATGCGTGAAAAAAAGTACGCGCACACGTAAATCGCTGAAATCGTTATAATTCGATATTGAAACGTTTTTAAGAAATTGTTTATTGCAGAACTTTGGAATAATTATTATTGCATAGCTATTAACTGTACGATGCCCGTTTGTGCATTCGCGTAGAACGCATCTGCATAATACCATCTGTATTCAAGTGCCTGGGTAATGCAAAAGAAAAATATTAGAGATGTCCGGCCAGAACGTACGCGGACCTATAATACAAACGAATAGAATGTAAAGAAATGACTATTGGTCATGTAGAACTACACTTATGGAAATGGCAACGCCTAAAGTCCACTGTTCCTTTGCTCTCTACATATTCACTCACTCACTAATTCTCTCACGAGTCCAGCATGGCCAGGATCCAAAGTGGTAACATATGTACTGTTATGTTGGATGGTTGCGCGCGTAATGACGTCATTTTTGCACTCACTTACTACGAAAAATTCTTGAGTATTATATACCCCATGTATTTCAGCATTCCTACCGATAGAAGTCTCACGCGTGCAAACTTATATGTGAACATGTACCTATGTGCATGCAGCAGGTATATCAGAGCACTGTGCATACTTTTAATACTCATTAGTATGGTAAGAACGATTTTAACCTCGACGTGGTTAGTAGTCACAACTTAAACCACGTTTGTCCAGATACTTTGGCACAAGTATGTGTGTACATATGTATATTCATATTTTCAGCACGGTTACGTGTCAGAGAGCATGGTTTACGGTTAGTAATGGCGTGCGAAAATATCAGTAACATTTTTCCTAGTGAAAATATTTCTCTGACAATCTTGACGATATTTTGTTTTTCCCATATTTTTTCTGCTTCTGCTGGTAATTGCAACAAAAAATTTCAAGAAAACACATGTCTACACTGATTGTCTTACTTATGTTGAAAGTAAAGAAAGCACTGGAAGATTTTCAGAAAAAACTCACTTTCCTTGAAGTTGTCGAAAATTTATTTGAACAAGTCAGAATCAATTAAAGTTTTTCAAAAAATCATGTAAACAAATTTCCATAAATGTTAAGAACGATTAGTTGAGAATATAAGATATTTTTTAGAATAGTTAAGAATCTTATTAGATGCAAGGAAAACTTGAACTTTTTCCGAAAAGTACGAAAACATTGAGAAACCCAGAGAAATTTTGGAAATTTTTAGAAAAATAGTTTTCCCTAGTGTCTTAATCCTAATTTTTGTCGTATTTCTTTTTGGCTAATTGTATTTGAGCATCTTAAAAGTGAATGATTGGTTGAAGGCCGTGATTGGTGAACCCAATGACGCATCCTAGAATAGGCATTGTATTCAGATAGCCGAACGTGTGTTGTCACATAATGAATTCACTTTGAGTAAATATTGCAATCATGTTCCTATTAAAATATCTAGGAGTGTTATGAAATCACGATTTGAGAGCAATTTGCAGTAGGTACATGTGAGGGCATAGGGGCTATTTAGCAGGATCATCAAAAGACTCGATCAAGCTATTATCCCAGGAGCCGATGGAATCAAATATGTCATAAAATGGCTCTGCTTCGTAAAAATGATCGATATACTTTTTCGGGTATATAGAATCGACTGTCGCTAGGGTGAAAGAAATTAATGTATGGTATCATGGTGTTCAAAGGGGTCGAAAAAGATCTAAAGAATGTCAATTACGTTGTCGTCGTCTTGATGTCGTCATCGTTGCAAGGTATGTACAAGCAATGTTCCTTTTTAAGCCAGTAGCAGTGCTGTTGTTGCACTGGTTCTTGCACATTGTGAATGAAAGAATCACAGAGAAAGAAATAATGCCGAGACAGTTGATGGCCGTAGTTGTTAGATTCGTTTTATATATAGCACGGAACGACCTTAAATTATGATCATTTTCAATAAATAAAATGAAATGAAGTTTCACTGTTGGTTAATGAAAATATGTGCAATAATATAAGTTAGTTATGAATGGCTTGCAAACTTATGTGAATGTATATAACCCCCTGATAGCATTAATGTATAATATATAGCAGCCTTTCAGTGGTTCGCATACTTTAAATGAAAATCACTAACAATAAGAATAATTCCAATAAGAAACAGGTGAGGCCTCATAGGTAAATTGATTAAGTATACTGAGATTCCTAAAATGATATATATGTGCCCATAATTATGAAAGTGGTCTCTAAGTCATATATCATTTTCATAATTATGGGCACATATCTTTGCCGCGCTTAAATGTGACGTGTTACATTTGTTTTATCAAAATGAATAGAGCCTTGTCAGGAAAAATAGGGTATTTGAAGCAATTTACCTCGAATATAAAAAAGCGTTTTTTATGAATTAAAATTTCTTAAAACATTCCTCACACTGCACGAAATATTGCTGCAATATGGCAGAAATCTTACATTATTTCACATCGACATATAAAATTACAGTAATATTGCAAGACAATTGCAAATTATGCTTGCAAAAAAATCTTGTGAAAATTATTTCAGAAATATTGCTTTGCTTAAATAAATAAAAACATGTTACGTAATTTAATATTTATAGTAAAAACTATTATTATAAATATTCAAAACTTAATTTGACTAAACTGCAGAATACTACTCCTTGAAGTTAGCTGTGAGTTGTTTAGTTTCTTACACGCAGTCCTTCAAGAAGGAGTCGTATTCTGTAGTTTTACTATTAACTTTTGTTAAGTATCATCATGTTTTCAAGTGCATTGCGTACTTTCGATTCGAATATGACTGGTCGTATGTTGTATGCCACCTGATCTTATTTAACGTCTATTCGCCATGTCCGCACCAACACCCTGATAACACTTTAGTAAGTCCGGTTGGAGTAACTGGCTCGCTGAAGCCAAAACTAGAAGAAGCTGCATAGACGGTAAAACTGATAAAACACTGGCCAACTCAAAATAAGAACAAAACACCTTCTTAAAATGATGTATTACATATGTATTTTTAACAGAATTATATCAGTCCACTTGCATTAGTATGTACTACAATCAAGTATTCATGTACATACTTGGCCACGTGTTAGCATTTCACTAATTTATTATTCGGAATGCAATAATGCACTGCCAATGCTACAGTTCAATCCAAACGTTCTCCTTCCGTACTTGCCGTAGTTTTCGTATACCAAAGAGGTGTTTCTGGTTATTGCTCGATAACATTTAATCGTCTAAAGGTGTCTTTATCAAAGAACTGAATCCAGCGTCCTAAATTCATTTGATAGAATGCTTCCGAATAATCCTATATGTTCCGTTAAAGCATTTCACTTTTGAAAATTGATATTCTTACATGTCTTTGCGTATTTTACCAATGAATCTACTAGCTGTGAAAACTTGTAAAAAAGACTTAAATTATCTTGTAGTAATAAATAATGTGTCCCAATGATTGTGAATACGAGTTCCGTTATATTCTGTGAATATAATCAGAATAGTGTAACCCGCGCGTGTTTGAATAAAGACGAATGTAATAACACTGGAAAAAGAGGCAATAGAATTAAACAGAAAAAGTGAAGAAACCGAGAACTCATTTGACCTGACGAGGAAAAAGCAGGAAATTTTAGAGGATTACATTCATTTTTTGAACGAGCATAGCGTATCTTACGAGACAATGGAATGGGCCGTATCCTCTAAGTGGGACCTAGGTCCCAGAATTGCGGAAACTGTACCGCAAATTCGTGGCACACACGGCTGACTCGCTGGCCCATATTCTTCATTCTCTTTACAGACTTTCGTCGTGGCGCCGACGTCGCTACTACTGACGTTATTACAGTTAGCTGACTCTCTTTAGTCCCTAGTGCCTCTTCCTCCCACTTCTTCTCATCTTCCATCTTCCTGACGCTAGAATGTATCAGAGACCCGCTCCTCGTCATGGGCCAAACTGTAATTTCTTGAAATCTCACGAAAACCTCACCAAGGTCCAGCGGATCTCAACAATGTTTTTGTCACGCGATTACATAGCGGAATATCGCTGACCTCTCAAAAAGAACAAGAAGACTGATATGGCGTCGGACTCGTGCCGAAAACCGTACCGAGTTCACCGTCACGAATTTTTTAATGAAAAAGTAAGAATTTCGTAGAAAAGCGTGGGAAGGCATGATACGTAATCGAATGTTGTTAGGTACAGGAGAAGAAATAAAATTTAAGAGTTTAAAGGCTTTATAATTTTACTAAAGATTAGGGAATTTTAAGTGTATGCAATTATTATTGTATTATATTTCTTTATTTTATTATTTCCAAAAAAACGCATACGTTGAATACCGTATGCTCTATTGAATACTGTGTCAGTAAAACACACTTACCTTTCAAGCTCCAGGAAGTACCTTTTATTGACTATTTTAATGACGCACGTGTCAACTATTCGTGGCACTATTCAATGCATTGCATATAAAGGCCAGTGGCACGCACTGTTATAATTGATTTCATCCTCGGATTATTAATTAAAAATTACGAAGGACTGCCTGGTCTAGACATTTTTTTAACTAATCATAGACTATTTACACACAGATTAATTCTTTTCCCGAATAAACTGTTAAGGAGGTCGTAACCGTTGGATTATGAAAAAAAATATATGAAAGATACTCAAGTACCCAGCAGCACCGCTAGACAACATATGGCCGGTGGCACAATTCGCAAACCGTATGCGCTTATAAACTCCATTAAAGACACTATTAATACACGCCAGTGTTAATGTTAGGTACATACCCTAGCCATTGCGTGCACTATATCATAGTGTTTGGTCTTACGCATAACTTTAATGCAGAAACGGTGTTTACACCTGTGAGACAATCGGCCAAGTGCCGTTTTCTCAGTTTTCCGTGTATCCCAAGAGTGCACTCGAAAAGCATTGCGAACAGAGATATGTTTAACCTCTTCCTGCTGGAATGTAAAAGCCGAAGACCCTCGAAAGAAATTAAATACCGTAAGAATATGTGCTTAACAAACAGAATGTGCATCTGAGTGATGTATTTTATTGCATTTAATAAACAAATTTTAATAGCTTCTAAGTTTTTTACTATCGTGCTTTTTTCAAATTTTTTCAATCTTCGATATCATTAAGTGATAGGTACATCATTTATTTGAATAAATTACAGAAATTCAGCAATCCTCTCTGCGACTATACGAAGTCCTACGGCAGTCTAGAATACTATAAAGTGGGATTGAAAAACTTGTGGTGTCATGGATGGAAGTGAATTTTTTGAATATTTTTTATATGTTTTACTGATTTCAGAACTTTTGACATTATTAGCTTCTCTCTTCTTTTTATATAAAAAGATAACTGTCAGAAGTGGGATTCGAACCCACGCCCACAGAAGTGGACTGCGACCTGAACGCAGCGCCTTAGACCGCTCGGCCA
>JARQTI010000805.1:29849-40869 GCA_030142655.1 Trachelus tabidus | reverse complement strand
TTTTATACACAATGAAATGACTGCTGATTAGCAATGGGATTTGCAGCTCGACCATCAGACGGTTCTTGAAACATCCTACTAGTACTCGAGATGCGGCGGCGAGCCATTCGTTTTGGTTGCTACCGCGAAGTGTAGGGAACTCGTGGTGGGGATTCAGTCTGCAAATTTCTTCGCTCACCTTCGTAAGTTGGTCCGGGTCAATTAAGTCAGGATGGATAATCCCTAATTTCGCGAAGTACACAGCAGTCACAAGCGTTCTCAGGTGCTCATTACGTTCATCCATGTGATTGCGTAGGGCCAGTACCCATCTAGTGAGGCTCAGGGTGTATTCCATTATCATTATCTCCTGGGAGTTTTGGTGGGCCTTGTCCCAAGCGTGTTGGGTATGTTGGTAAATGATATCGGTTTTCGCGTTCAGTTTATGTAGTTCATCATGAAGTTCGTGAATCTCCGACTGTACTAGATGCGTCTATTTTTCAATTACGTATACTATCTTACTTTGATCGCGGTATAGCTTGTCTATGTCTTGATTGTAATACTCTGCGTCATCCTCGGTAAGCGTTCCGAACAATGAGTGACTGATTTGCCCTATAACTCCGAAAAGTGAACTTCTTTTGGAGAAAGGCAGGTTTTTTACGAGCCCTTCTAGTTGGTCTATATACCTGCGTGAACTATTCTCCCGCCTCTTGAAGTGTTCCACTTCGATAATCCCATTACATAAAGCTCCTAATTTCCCCTCACACGCTTCCATTACTGCAGGTAGAATGTTTATCCCCTGTATCGCGTGCGCAATAATCTTTGATATGTCTAAAAATATAGTTACTCTCCTTTCCTTATCTGTCAGTCGGACGTTGTGGAGTTGCTCATAGTATAGTCCTGTACTGTGCTCGAACCGCGTAACCACGTGATTCGCTTGGTCGAGAGCTGTTACAATTCCAATGGTGCTCAACAGGATGGTGGTTCCCCACAAGGGCTGCTTCATGGTTGTTCACTGTTGACCTACGGCTAATTTCAGTTTGTCGGCGTGTCTCGTGAATCGATCTCCTTTGGTATTTTCTAGAATGATATTATTCTCAGTAGTATCGATCACTTTATACGACCCGGTGTAGTGATCGTCGAGCTTGCTTGTTCGAGGCTTCTTCAAGGCGTATGCCATGTCCCCGATTTTGTACTTTCTTAGATTCACGTTCCTGTCTTACCTATCCTTGGATCGTACTTTGGACTCTGTTAAGTTTCGCCCTGGTATGTCTCTAATTTCGTTTAACCGTTTAATTAGCTCCGTTAGATAGGTTCCATACGTCTCGAGTTTCTCCCCTTCCGGAAATGAGGTGGGGGCCCGAGCGATTCTCCCGAATACCAATTCATACGGAGTGAAGTTCGTCGCTTCATGCACTGAGGTGTTGTAGGCAAACATGGCGAAAGGTATTAGCTTATCCCAGTTGTCGTAACTTTGGAGATAATATTTTAAATGTTCGATCAGCACATGGTGGCTACGTTCTAATGACCCATTGGTCTAGGGATGGTATCCAGACGTCGTGACATGTTTGATTTTAAAGATTTTCGCCATCTTCCGCAATAGATTGCTAATGAAGCACCCTCCTCGATCTGTTAGGATAATTTTAGGAGCCCCATAGGTTGCGATAACCTGTCTTGCCAAGGCATCAGTTATGGTTGCGGCACTGATGTCTGGTATAGGGATACCTATGCAATACTTAGTCAGGTTATCCTGGATAGTGAGGATGTGCCGATTTCATTCAGGTGTGATAGGAAGAGGCCCCACAGTATCGAGGGATATCTTTTCGAAAGCCTCCAGAGGCGTGTCGGTGATAATCATGGGTTCCCTGGTTTTTGCCCGTACCAGTTTTTGTTCTTGGCAGCTTTTACAGGCCCTTACGTATTCTTGGACGTTATGCCGCATTTCCGGCCATTATTACCTTTCCCTTATACGCCGGTATGTTTTCGTCACTCCTTTGTGGCCTCCGATTAGGCTATCGTGTGTTTCTTTGATTATCTCCCCCATTAGTTCCTCCGGGGGCACTTGCACTGTGCCATAGCATAGTGTGATGGTGACGTCGCTATCTGAGAATACCTTAGTTAGCATTCTTTGTAATGTGCCAGATGGTAGTCTACTCATTACGTCATCTACGTTGGAAATTCTGAGAGTGTCAATCCCGGTGGCTCTCATTGCTAGTTTCAGGTTGCGTAACCCTTCCATGATATCTTCGCTAGAAGTCCTGTCGAAGTGGTATATTTTACAAACGATACTGAATACTCGGTGTTTTTCCCGCTTGGTACTTAGGACCAGGCCCACCTGTGGGTTGTGTTCTAAAAGGTCATCCGGGTTTATAATCCCCAGATCCTTCAGCAGCTTGCCGATAGGGGTTGTCATCTCGCAGTCAGCGGAAATGAAGTGAGCGCAGTTATCTTTCGCGAAAGTTAGACACTTGCAGCTATTCCTGAGATTCATTCCCGTGCCTTCGGATGCAGATTGGTCCAGGTCACTCGCTAGTTGGATAGAGGTTCCCTTCCCTTTGGTTGGTTGAGGTGCTTCCAAGTTCAGCTCCGTTATCTCGTGCTGACTGCGACTATTATCTGAGTCAGTCGGTTCGTTTGTTATTACTGGTGTATTAGGTCCTCTAGCTTCCGCATGGGGTGTTGACCTCGCCACTGGTGGAATTTCGGTTAGACCTTGTTCACCGGGAGTTTCTATGTTACACTCGGTATTACGGATTGGGTTTAGTATTTTTTCCAAATTTATTAATTCTCTTTCCATCCGTTCCCGTTCTGTATAGCATTCTTTGATTGATCTTTTGATGTTTGCGAGCCGTCGCAGGGCTGAGTCGGAAAGGGGGACACTAATCCAAACGTCGTCGGAGGCGTTATTATTCGCGGTTCCTTCGCCTGCGTCGAGATAGTCGTCTGTGTCCTCTGAATCCGATGAAAGTTCAATCAGCGTAGGTTGTTCTCTTGGGATCGTCGCTCGTTATCTCGAGCTAGTTTTATGTTGACCTTCGGGTGGTTCTGGGTCCGACACAACTCTTTGAGTGTCTCTACGGACCTCCTCGTCGTTTCCAGCGCCGTCTTCCTCTTTGCTCCGAGTTCTGGTTCTGGTTCGAGCGTCTGGGCCATACCGAGGATAAGGTATCATACGATACGTTGCGACTCCGTCCATTCGAATTTAACTGTTTTCTTCAGAAGGTCAGTTATTGGCTTGGCCCTTTTGGAGTAATCCTTAATGAATCGTCTGTAATACCCTGTGAGTCCGAGGAATTGTTTACAGGTGGTAGCGGTTTTGGGCGTAGGAAATTCCTTTACGGCTTTGATAAGCCGCGGGTCTGGTTTGATCCCTGCACTACTTATAGTGTGCCCTAGGTATACCACTTCCTACCTCAGGAACTCGCATTTGTCGGGTTGTAACATGAGGTTCGCTTCTCTTAATTTGGAAAGTAACCTTCTAACCTTGACTCAATGTTCTTTCAGGGAGGCTGAGTATACTACTATGTCGTCCAAATAGACGAACAGTTCCGTTCCTTGGAGGCCGGCCAGGGCGGCGTCCATCAAGCGCTGAAAAGTTGCCGGGGCATTTTTCAGCCCAAAAGCCATTCGGAGGAACTCATAGTGACCGTGAAAGGTCGTGAACGCGGTCTTTTGTTTGTCTTCTGCCCCCACCTTTATTTGGTGAAATCCACTAGCTAGATCGAACACCAAAAAATATTTCGCTCCTCCCAGCTGGTCTAGGATTTCGACAATGTTAGGTAGCGGGTAGGCATCGCCTACCGTTTTCTCGTTAAGGTCGCGATAGTCTACCACCATGCGCCAACGTTGATTGCCGTCCGGCCCAGGTTTCTTGGGTACTATCCACAGAGGCGAATTATATGGTGAAGTTGATGGTGTGATAATTTCGTTTTCCAGGAGTTTATTCACCTGTTGTTTTATCTCGTCTTTATGCACGGGTGGATACCTATATTGCCGGGTGAACACAGGTAGTTTATCCACCTATAGAGCGTAGTGTACGGCAGTCGATCTCCAGAGATATAGAAACGATCGGAGAATTCTCTCGCGATTTCGGTTACGTGGTTTTGCTCCTCAGCATTCAGATGGTTGAGCCGTAACTGTTCTATGACCCTGCGGGATCGTTCTCTGTCGGTGTTCTGGTGCAAGGTCGGCCCAGTTGGTGCAATTTCCGTATCCGAGTATTCCTCCAACAGGAGGTAGGAGTATAGGGGCTGAGGGCCTACTTGTATCTCTATATCCTTATCTAGAGTGTTAATAGCGAAAGCTACGGCTATACCTCCCCTGTTGGTTACTACGGCTTCACCAAGGTATATTCCTTTCTCGAATTTAATTTGAGGAAGGTATCCGGTGTGAAGGTCCATGGTAGTGATCAATATGGGCACGGGTGTTCTACTTCGGGCTCGCAGTAACGAGGCTGCGTAGACACTCTTTATTCTGTAAGGTACTTCATCCCGTATAAATGGTTGTGGGTTTATTGGTCGGCTTTGGGTAACAATTGTGTTATGGTTAAAAGAGATTTCGGCCTTTTCCTGTTTTAGGAATTCGACTTCTAATATGCCGTCACCGTAGTTTTGTCTTCCGGTATTAATGACATGGAATTTTGCCGGTGTTCCCATTACATTATCATGACGGTCCCTATAGTATAGGTTCTGGCGTCGCCTATTCCTATGATGCAAATCGATTCTTGTGTATCAATTTTTGTTGAGGGAGACAGCGCGGACATCGTTACTATATTGATATTGGATCCCGTATCTACAAGGAACCGCCCGGAGTCGCTCTGTAATTCGGGCGCTCGTACGGTGATGGAAGGAGATTCTACTGCGGGTACACGATCCTGCAGTTTCGTCCCACCTCTACTGATTTCGTGTGTTCGTTGGCGCTCTGAGGGTTGGAACGGCCCGTTGTCGCGCTCACACAACGTGGCTCGTTTGAGTTTAAATCTTTGGTGTCGGTGCAGGTCGCGGTATTGTGACTTGGCACATTGAATCTATCGTCCCGCCCGTATTCTGTCCTAAGAACGCGCGGGTCTCTGTTTTCGGACTGTCTACTCTCAACCGGTTCCATGTATCGATCATTCTCTCGGTCATAGGTTAATCTGTTCGGAGATCCTGAGGTCCGTTCTGGGGCGAATCTATTGAACCGTGGGTTTTCCGGATACCGTTCCCTCTCGCGTCCTGGGGACCATGGTCGTCTAGGGTTCTGATTTCTTTTCAGGATGGACCCATACCTACGAGGCGTGTTTGATCGCGTATCACGCTGTGGGCTCACGTATCTTTGTCGAGGAGGGTAGTCCAAGCGACTAGACTCCGATCTATCGTTGTACGGCGTATCCCCTCCGGTTCTATCTGGTGAACGGTAGTCTGTTCGTCGTTGAACCGTAGTTGCCTGGATGGCCGCGGCTCGTAACCGTACCCCGCGTCGCCGGTATCTAGAGTTTTCTCGATCTCCAACATATACTTCAGTGCGTCTTCAAGCGAATTGGGTACTCTGAGAGCTGGTGCGTATCCGAGGTCGTCAGGTGGCCCCCTTCTGAAACTCTGGATCCCTAATCTTTCAGTTCCCTTTCTTATCGCTTCGGCGATAACGCAGCATTCTCGCCGCGCGTATTTCGGCCTGGTAGTCCATATAGTCTTTAGGAGGTGCGAAAAAGTCACGGAGGTGTTCCAGCAATTGTCTAACAGTAAGGAAGGTTTTCCCTTCCGTGCTCGTCCGAGCTGGGCCATTGAGTTTTGATAGCACACCTCGCAAGTACGAGGTTTCGCAAGACTCGGATACCAACGCCCGACCATTTTCCACGTCCAGAATGAAGTTCTTCAAGGGTACATTTTTCCCGTCGAAATATGGTACATGCATCACCGCGTTTTGTACCGAAAAGTATTCAACTACGGAATTCATTGCTTCGGCTATGGACTGATTGAGCGTTGCGCCGGCGTTAGTCTCCATAATTTTTGAACGGCGTTAACTCCCAAGGGCTCAGTCAGATGTTTCTAAGTCTAAGCTTAATAACAATCTTAACTAGAGTGTATGTAGTTGTGTGTGGTTAAGCACGCAGAAACAGCGGTTATTGGCAAGTATCCCACCGCTGCCACCAAATTTTGTTACGTCCCATACGTCTAATTCCGCGAGGAAGCACGTGGAGGGCGAACTTAATTATTTATTTTGGGATTCTTACCACTTTAAAACGCTTATGCGCACCCAGCTGTTTCCGTTACTTGTTTTTAGAGGTACAGAGCGATGATCGAGGTCCAGATTCTTATATTGTAATGAAAGGAAAGAAATTACGTATTTTCGGTTAATGCCAAATGTATGTTGAATAATATGTGATATCTATTGTAATCGAATGCATGTGTTTGACAATTTGTATAAAGGTATCAATTGCAATATACGATAAACGCTCCGCAGTATGTATTATGATCGTGTTGTGTAGGGTTCGCGTTGTTTGTGTTACAATGTTTGAGTCGAGACTGTGTGCATGTGTATGATGATTCTATCGTGTGAGTATAACAAAATATAAGATTATATGCGGTAGTGAATATATATATATATATATATTATATATATATATATAAACTTGTCAAGGGGTAGTTATGAGGACGCAGGCCACTCACAATGGCAAAGCCCATGCGTTTTAAAAAAAAAAAAAAAACTAAACCTTGAGACATGTGATATTAAAATTCTAACCTATCCTAACCTAACGAAATCATTTCTTAGCCCATCACGACTGTGAGTGTGTAGCATGAAAATTTTTTCAGAAAATTCGGTGTGAGTGCCACTTTATGGTCCTGACAGTATACCTTACGTATCTAAATGCTATCAGGCCCGTCCTGACAAACACCAAGTGTCCTCAAAACTGCCAATACTCAAGACAAACAGTCCTGAAAACTACCCTTCTTAAAAAATATATTTATATATAGCATATGATAATATGGTGAAAGTAATAATACAATGAGCTCACCAGTGAAGGCAAGAGAGAGTGTATGGTAAGTTGTTTAGGATGAGTTTCCTTATGATATATAATCCCAAATTTCCGTAAAGACGGTCCTCGTCCTGGCCGCTTAGGTAGGCACTAACACTAATGTAGTGGTTTTTACACACAAGAACACTGAGTTCGAAAGGGGTAAAACTTGTACCGATTCTCTAGTTGAGTTTACTACTCGGCCCTAAGGCGAGAAAGACAAGATAGGCCCTAAGGTATCTTGGCTAACACAACTGTTTCAGCTCTAAGTTCGCCTTTGACTCGAATTTTGATGAAGGTAAAAATTGTGACTGACTTTGTTGGGACTCCTAAGTAGACTGTCCATTTCGCTGCTCGATTCTAGCTCGAGGAGCGACTGGGTCCAGAGAAGGGATGGAAAACTGACTATTCGGTGCATTCTGGAATCGTGGGACCAGAGCGGATTGCTCTTGGTTCCCGCGGTCTTGCCACGCTATCGGCACGTACTTTGGAGTTCATGGGCCTAAAGTTCTCTGGTTTGTGCAAACCTATGCAACTCTCTCTCTTATACTCACTGGTGGGCTCCCATGGGAACATTCCGTGCATGGACCGTTCCCATGGACTTACAATGCTACGATTATTAGTATCTTATTTCTAACTTATACTAAGGAAGAGCTAGGTGCGCGCAAGACCTGGTTATGTACGACTTCCTAGCAGGGCAAGAACGTTTGGGTGGAATTTTTTTTGGGGGTGTAGTTGCGTCGGACGTAACAATGTCGCCCTCTCACGTGTAACTACACTCGAAGGGTTGCATTTGATTAATTACGATCCTCATTTGATTAAAGTTAGTGAACTGTCTGTGATTGAATACAATCGATTGAGACAATATTATCGCCCAGACCTTGCACAAATAACTGTTTCTAAAGAACGTGCACGAAAAGTTCCTGATGTAATTTGGGCAATGCCTAAACATATAACAGACTGTAGGCAACTACATGACACAAAAACGGACAGAAACTCTTGAAATGTTCACGGACTGCAAAATACAGATGGTATATCATGCTACGCCAACGCTACTATACAATGCCTTTTTAATTGCCATATTATTAGAAAAAATCTCATAAAAAGTACGTCTGAAGAAGAAAATGCATTAGTAAGTCTACTGCGTGCATATATCGACAGGGTTAAAGATTTAAAGGCAAATGGCGTAAAACTGCTTTTAGGTGAATCATTCATTAAAAAGAAACAACGAAATGGGTCGAAATTCTTAATGGCAATATGCTGTAAATTTGATATTGTAAAAAACGCAGTTGAACATAAATTAATCACAAAAATACGCTGTGAAGCATGCGAATGCACAAGTAGCGCAGACCAACCGAACTATGAGCTATTATTGACCATACCGGTGGTAGAACAGCGTTCAACTCTACAAGAGATAATTGATCATACTTTATCACAGTGGAATACTTCCAAAAGACTGTGTGATCGCTGCGGAGACACGAACAGTCTTATGAAAACCTATGTATCGATAACAAAACAAGTATTAATTTTACAACTTGTTTTGATGTCTGCAGATAAAGACACTTCAAAAGTGTACAAACAAAATTGTAGTATTAAGGCTGTCCCCATGAGTATCATTACAGTTTGCGGTACAAAGTACAAAGTTAAAAGTGCCCTCTTTCATGACGGTCTACACGTGTATGAAGGTCATTACACAAGCATGATACGTTATAAAAAGTCCGCTCGGCTGCTTGCCGATGCTATGAAAATCGAAAAAAAAAGTTGGCCTAGAAATGCGAAAGGTAGTTAAATATTTTTCTTGGAACAGATCAAAAAGAAATTAATATAGCCATACAAACATGTGTCATAAGTATTTCAGATATATGTAACATTAAACATATCATATGAGATGTGCCTAGGCATATTTTATCATATATTGAAATAGGCAATAATCAAAGCTATGCGAAGATATGAAAAAACGAAATTCACAAGGTGGGCTGCTAGAAACTCTGCCGTTGTCGGTCCCAAGCCCGGATGAGAAAGAAGGAGGGTTTTGTAGTACCTTATCTGATATATATTTAATATATCCACCCTAAAAAGTTGGTGAGCCACCAGATTGCGATACATCGCGAAATTTTTCGAAACATGTTGCAGTACATTTTGAAATATCGCCAAACTATTGATGGCAATCGCATTGCGAGATTCGCATTGTTATCGTTTTGTTTGTGCTTAATTGGTCGTAGATGACTACATCATACAGCTAACATCATTGGTTTAACGATTCGTTAGTGAGACTGGCTAACTTAAACTAACTAGACACGCCCACCGTTTACTGAGGGTATGAGATGTAAACAGACGTTGAATTACGGTTTTCCGTACAAAATATAATAAATACACAAATTTCCGTACATATAAAAATAAATGGTGTACAAAAACTTGAGAGAAGTACATTTAGTAGATTTTAGCTATTCCTTCTTTGCAAGAAGTTGACAAATAAATAAACCCCTCTCACAAATTTCGACAAGTACATGTCTTTTTTAAATTCAAACTTGGTGAAACTTAATTCAAAATGTGACAGTAAAGATTATTAGTTAAAAACTCAATAGTTTTATTAGTCAAATTATACAAATATCTTGTGTGGCCGTTGCACTTATCGAAGTAACACATTATTTACTAAATGTATACCATTAACTGTTTTCATAAATTCAAACACTTGAGTTGGTAGTACGGCCAGACAAGTTATTTTTATAATTTGACTAATAAAATATTGAGTTTTTAACTAATAATCTTTACTGTCACTTTCTGAATTAAGTTTCACCAAGTTTTAATTTAAAAAAGACATGTACTTGTCGAAATTTGTGAGAGGGGTTTATTTATTTGTCAACTTTTGTAAAGAAGGAATAGCTAAAATTTATTAAATGTACTTGTCTCAAGTTTTTGTACACCATTTATGGTATTTTTTGGGGGGATTTATGAATACGCAACACAATCAAATACACTTTGTACGTAAAGCTACCGTTCATACCGAATTTCCAGTTGATATAAAGCTGCTTTCACAATAGCGTAGAAACATTAAGGCTTTCATGTGGAGCGCGTGTGTATGCGTGTACGTATGTGTGTATGTGGGTGCTTTGACATAGTTCCCCGTATTTTAGGTGACAATTTTTAGAGTTATAGGATGTCCAGGTATTCCTTTCCGCAGTTTTCTGTGCCTAGGTGTCGGATGTGGAAGTCCAGGGTGTCCAGATGATACGCTCCGTAGTTTCTTACATCTAGGTATCGGATGTGGAAGTCCAGGGTGTCTAGGTGTTCCGCTCCGTAGTTTCCTGTATCTAGGTGTCGGGCGTAGAAATCCAGGGTGTCCAAGTATTCCGCTCCGTCGTTTCTTACATCTAGGTATCAGACGTTGAAGTCCAGGATGTTCAGGTGTTCCGCTCCGTAGTTTCTTGGACCTAGTTGTCGGACGTGGAAGTTCAGGGTGTCCAGAAAAGTGTGCAACGAGCGACGCTTTGGCGTTTGGCTCAAACCATAGTATCCTCTTTATTATTCACGCAGTCTAAGGTATATAAATAATCCAGCAAATTCTCCTCTCTTACTTTCACTACACGGCTTCAATAAGCTGAACACTATTAAAGACGCCTATATGCACATAAGATTACATTTTCCTTAATTTGTATATATTGTGACGTAAATCCGAGAAAATACGAATGAGTTGCCCGTAGCTCGACAACCCGTTCAGGCCACAAATACCGAAAGGTACCTCCTGAATCTCCTTCGCGCGGTAGGTGAAATTCCACGAGGAATCGCGATAGCCAATGGACGCCAGGCACTACGTAGTACCACGAGACGAAAAGGAAACGCGAAGAGACAGGAAAAAGGTTCCAGCTAGCCAGTAGAAGCCGACAGGTAGAAGGGCGGGGAACGCACAGATGTTAAATAAAGCAGAATTGAGAACCAGTAATGAACAGTAACCAAAATGCCCTTTATTCGGGAGGTTTCAACAACCCGTAGCTATAACGAACAATGATTTGAATAACAATAATAAGACGAGAAATAAAATGTCCGACAATG
>JARQTI010000805.1:9994-29749 GCA_030142655.1 Trachelus tabidus | reverse complement strand
TTCTCTTTTCTATCTTGGCGGAGTCGCCGTTTACTAATCTTTCTCCTTCTACCTTGGCGGTGTCGCCGTATCCGAATTCCCTTCCTTCTAGTTCTTTCGAGTCTTTCCGCGTCCTGCTACGGATTTAGAAAATCTCGAGTGCTCGGCACTCGCGGTGCTCTCGCCGGAGATCACCTGGCGCCCAACCTCTTTCGCGTATCGCCTATCAGACCTGAACATACCTAACCCAACAGAGAGAAAATCATCCGGCTTTTGCGTACGGTTCCCCGTCTTACGGATATCGCATTCTGCTTATGAATTGCGTGTGGAAATTTTGTTTCGGTCGGGAATAACGTCGCACAATATACTCGTATCAATTCAAGGAGCACTTTGGGTCTTTCGATTTAAATAGACCATTCCTAATCCTAACGGCAATCTAAAGGACCTGTATAGGACGGTAGCCGAGAACTTGCTCTAAATAAAAATAAAAATAAACTTCCACGCATAGCGCGGGAGATTGACTTCGCTAGACGTGTAATAACGGCCTACACATCACAGGTAATTCCACAAAGACAATTAAAATAATGAGTTACTGCCAGATGATTGGTGAATTCACAGTAATGCTGTACTTGGCGAAGCTTTTTCCACGGAGGTGTTTTGACGGCATGTATTATTTGCATATATCCATTTGGATAACATGAATGTTGATATTTTTTAAAGAACTTATTATTTATTAATAAATGGAACGAATCACTATACATTATTCTTTTTCAGCGATCTTTTACATTGTCACTGTCTATTTGATGTAGTTTATTAAATAGCAATGACATTATAAGTATGCATGTTAGGATTGGCTCTTACTTTTTTTTACTTTCTTTAATTGAAATTACATAACGTTGCGCCACATTTAATGGTGGTGAATATCCATCAGCATACGTTGCGTCTTCAAATAGTACCTCATACTCTTCCGTTGCTGAATTTGGTAATTGATTCACAACTGCTTTATAGAAACATGTTGTTTGTGGATAAAGTGCCATTACTGAAAAATATTTTATACACTTTGTTAATGTTTTTTCTTTTCAAATTATTTTATTAAAAGGTTTAAGTAGACCGAATTGCTATATACAGTGTCTCGGAACTAAAGAATTTTACGGCGTTTTATGTTGAACCTTAAAAAAGTTTAAACCAAAAAGTTCTTTTAAGTTCTTTCAATTGTAAAATCATTGTCGAAATATACTGAGATGATGATCATAGGGCTATTTGATTGCGTCCACTTATCTCTCATTATGGTGTTAGTTTCAACCATATTCACGTAGCGGGTAACACTGTTTCGCAGTTTTTATTGGGTATGTTTTATAATGCTGGTATAGCGAATTCAAATATTATTTATTAGTTGAAATTATTCGTTCATCGCCCAAGTGGTAGGCATTAAGTTGAAAAAAATGGGAACATAATTTCATCTTATATTTCAACTTTATCATCTACTTGTATTCGATAATAAACGATCACTGTTTAAATGGACAATGGATCCTACTTTAAACAATGTGTATAATTGCAATAAATAAAACGCAGATACAGAATTATTTGCCAGCTGAACGTGATTCAGCCTAAATGATTGACGATGGACAGATGCACGCCTTCAAAGCCTTCGCGAACATTCATTAATCATTTTCATATTATTGTAGCATATTTCGAAAATAAAACTGCAATTGAAAAACTGATAAGAGCTACTCGATTCAAGATTCTTCAATCTCCAACGTCACATAATAAAGTTCAATAACTCTGGAATGCCCTATGTAAGTAAAACTACACAATAATTATAATACCTATAGATCCTTTTGGAAAAAGTGCATGTGAATCGGTTTCTGGATTAGCTCGCATTAAAGGTAACGGTACAACACGACGTCGTGAAAGAATATGTCGGTCTTTCTGCTCTTCGTCAATATCGTCGACTTCATATTTATTTGCTGTAGGATTAAACTGTACCACTTCAGCGAGTATCCAATTTTCCTCTTCTTCCGATCCCTTAACAAGTGCCGCTACCATATCACCCATCTGAATTAAAAAATTATTGTTAACATATCGCACATTTTTATTATCTTCTTACCTACCAAAATAGAGTAGGACCTTGATTCTACGGACAATCCCCGTTCTTTCTCCTCAATTTCGCCTCTTTCATACGCGAAGGAGCGAATTTAAGCTCTGTCGTTCAATAGCGTGAACATTCTCTCGTGACTGAAATCGCCCAGACCACAATAAGTAGTACATGCATTGAACGTTTTGATTGATACAGTACTGGCGATCAAGCCGTGATCGGTTTTCCACGTTATAGAGGCTGGGATTAGGCCACTTCTATTCTATGGACTTCCGATCCCGAGTTGTCCGTAGAATTGGGGTCCTACTGTAATACGACATACTCTCAGGTAAACTCTACTGCAATTTTCAAAAAATGTCCGCCAAGTTATTACAGGGGAAGCCGAATAAGAAAAATAACATAAAGGTCCCAAGTAGGACCCATTGCCACTTTCTATAAGTATTGCATTGGATATACTGTTTGTAGTTCGGAAAGATCACAGTGTAACTTAGGTGCGAGTTTTATACGGATCCCAGCAAATATAATTACACTAATCTGGAATTCATGAATTGCCTGATAGATGGCGGAAAGTGATAGAAAGTAAGGAAAAATATTTTGATCAAGATTAAACATTTTTTATTTTTAATAATAATAAAGATATTTAGTAAAAAAAGAGGCCAAAAACTTTTGCATTCCCCTAATAATGTTGACGATACCTCAAAGTACTCAAAGTAAGGATTGTCAGTTTATTTCATGTTATCAAAAGACTCGGTCGAGTCTCAAGATAAGTACAGGCCAACGGCTGTACAGGCAATAGGCGAAGACCGAGACTTATTACCCGAATCAACTCACAGTATACGTGTGGAGATAGGGACCTGAGTACGGCGGCTCGACGGCCGGGACTATTTGAAACAATTTTTCTCTGCATATTGGCATTGGAACGAATATTTAACGAATGACTATGAGGCAGGAGAAGTTGACGATTACATTCATACCAGTTTTCAATATCCTGAATCGATTGTTACAGATTAAATGACATTTATATCCGAGTTACTCGAGATACGATGTGTCATTTCAGTTCCATCGTCGTCTCTTTCTCCGTCTTCGCATGTCCATTTACTTTTTTACATCACAGATGGTTGATAACGCAATTTACTTCGCTAATGTAATAAAATATATAACATGGCTTCTAATTTTCATAAGCTATCAAGAGTTAGCTATTATTTCATCTGTGTCACTTTTGATGATATAGTCGATACACGAATAAAATAATATAAAGTAATGGGAAAAATCTAATATTCCTAACAAGAAATACCTATTCGTATAGTCCGCATAATTTATTCAATAGAACGGTTAGATATTTCACATTTTTCCATCTAGCCTTTAAGTTATTTTACTCGTGAATGGACTGTTTGTTTACAATCTCTGTGAGTGTGCAGATTACGATAAACACAGCAGTAGAATCAGTTACGTATTATTCTTTATTATAGTTTTTAATTCAGTAATATATCCAAAATAAGACATGAATAATGTTATAATGCAGAAGATGTTAGTGTGGACGTTTTTTCTTCCCAAGATGAGAATTTTACCAGTGCACTGTAACGTTGCATTTTCGGAAATACACGTCAAAAGGGATTGCCGAAGGAAGTTGGAGTGCGTGCTGGATTTGCAGGCCACTGTCACAGGAGTGTCCACTGGCGAGGGTCGGGAAAATAAGATCTGTAAATTAATTATATTTAGTTTTAAGTTGTACCTATGAACGAGCGTAAACTCACCAACACGGAAAACTATGAAGCGTGATACCTGCGTGGGGCGACATTACCGGCCCCGTTGGGACTGTTATACCGCCGTTCGACCCGATCACCTGCCTGCCAAAGTTAAACGGCTCAGCTCACATCGCCGATATTGCAACCGCTAACAGCACCAAGATTCCCTGTAAAGAGGTTATCGTTTTACCTGTCATCGCGCCAAGAAACTCACGTTGCCTCCATCGATGTGTCACCGCTGCCTGACATCGGGATACGAATCCGGACTAACTACAAGTGAACCCACTGCGACCGGAAAGAAAGCTCGAAATATCCGGGTGAAGGGTCGCCGCGTCTATGGTCATAGGGGATCCTTGTGGCCTGTGGACACGATAGGGCTTTCTCTAAAGACGTGGAGCGAGGTCCCGGTCAGCAAGCTGTCACTCGGAGGAATATCAGGATACAAAATACGGAGCAGAGGAAAAGGTTCACTTACCTGCGGAAAAACTTCCCACGCCTGTACCCGCCAATCAGCCTGATGACCTGCCTGAGCAGTCGCCTGTGTTCATTACGGGGATTCGAGGGACACAACACCATTCCGGAGCACGTCAGTGGAACACCAAACGCACTTCGCGACGAACACACTTCCAAACGTCGCGACGACAACATGCGGACACCGCGAAAGATGCCAGTATCGCCTTGCGTCGGAGCACTAGCGAACTATTATTACCCAGAAGGAGCGCGGAGGATGCGCACGCAATCGCTCCAACGTTTAAGCTACCTGATAGGATTAATAATCCTAGATCCTGGCAATATATTATTAATAAGCAACTAGGATTGGCGGAAGTAAACGCGATGAATAATTGACCAATTGTAATCGGCAATTTAAGTGTTGCGTGGGAGGACAGCTCCTCGGGTGTCGCGAAAAGAATCGGATTCGTCCTCTTTCGTCGTGGACCTTCCTGCTAAGTGGACGCTAATTTCACTGCTCCGGAACTGAACTACCAAAACCTTTCTTTGTGCGAAGTATTCTTCTCTGTATTATCTGGTAAGCAATTTTTCTTGTAACCGGGTATGAAACTCTTCACGCTACCTACGGGAGTAATATTATTACACGCTACTTAGTAGCGAGAGGTTCGCTAACTCTGGCCTAAGGGCCTAGCAAGCATCCATCGAAGATCTTCGTCGCCTGTAATAATTTATACAGAGCGCATCAGCTAAGATGCACGATTGAGATTTGCGGTGAAACGGTGCACAATTTCGAAAATCTGATGTCACGACAATTGAATATTTTTTGATTGCGCATCGAATGGGCATATTATTATTGTTAGCTTAACTTCCGATCGCAAATAAAAAAAAAATTATCTTCACCATTTCAACTGATATTGAAAAAAGTTAAATGCAAAAGTTTTAGACAATGAACAAATAATAGAGATGAAAAAAATTCAAACGGGTTGCATACATAATAAGGAAGATATTTGCCTTCGAAATTTTATCATTTTTTAACGAATTTCTGATACTGGCGGAACGCCATAACTTTGTGCAGCAGCTGTACGCCGAACTCACGATTCGCAATTGCTATGAGGTAAGTGTTCAGTTAGACGCAAACCCGTCTTCCTGGACGTGGATTTTCGAGTCTTCGTGTTAATCGCCATAGATTTTGGGGTCTTCGTGTTCCTGGACGTAGATTTTGGAGTCTTCATGTTCCTGGACGAAGAAGGAACACGAAGACTCGAAAATCCACGTCCAGGAAGATGAAGACTTCAAAATCTACATCCAGGATCACGGAAATCTACAGCAGAAATACTTTGGCTTCTAACTTGTAATAAAAAATAGCATTGTAATATTTTTTAACCATCTTGTACGGGTTTGCGTCCGACTGAACGCTTACCTCCAAAACAATTGCGAATTGTGAGTTCGGCGTGAAGCTGCTGCACGAAGCTAAGGCGTTCCAACAATATCAGGAATTTGTCAAAAAATGATAAAATTTCGAGTGCGAATATCTCCCTTATTATGTGTGCAATCCGTCAAATTTTTTTTCATCTCTATTATTTTCTCTTGCTTTACAACTTTTGCATTTAACTTTTTTCAATAACATTTGAAATGGCGAAGATAATTTTTTTTTATTTGCGACCGGAAGTTAAGCGAACAATAATAATATGCCCATTCGATGCGCAATCAAAAAATATTCAATGGTCGTGACATCAGATTTTCGAAATTGCGACCCGTTTCACTGAAAATCTCAAACGTGCATCTGAGCTGATACACTCTACAGGGGGTCTACGCACATGGTTTACATAGCATTGTGCGTGGTGATCTCCCGAGTAATGAACCACTTTCCTTATTGTCGTACAATGTTTATTTTCGGAGATAAAAGCGTTTAAAGCCGACCAATCACAGAGCAGCTTTATCGAAGGCGTCATGTCGAGTTCGGATTTTTCTACAACATTAATACGAATAACAAGATAAATCGACACACCGTTACGACACATCACACGTGCTCGGCTAGGAGCCTTGACAGTCACTTATTTGACGCTTGCTTCTGTGCGTACACCAAGCGAATTCACAGGCGATTGTCACTTGACTGACCGTACTGAAGTGAAGTTCAATAAAGTTTCACATTATTGACAGCGTCGCGACGCCTTCGCTAAAGCTGCACTGTGATTGGTCAGCTTTACATGCTTTTATCTCCGAAAATAAATATTGTACGACAATAAGGAAAGTGGTTCATTACTCGGGAGATCACCACGCACAATGCCATGTAAACCGTGTGCGTTAATTTTGAAACACCCTGTATATGCTAGTTCGGGAGTGAAGTGTGAATTTACAATAGTGGTGGTTTCCCCGATTACGGCCACGGCGAAGAGCCTGTTTTTGTTTCGTCCGTTAATTTTCTTTTATTTTACGTTTTCGTTAATTTGAGTTAATGTACTTGACAGGATATTTCCGAGAGTATCACGTACGTTTCTTTGGTTAATCGGATCGCGTTGTGGAAGATTTCCTCATACGGTTTGTAATAAGAATGGCTACCTGGAATAGCATAAATCCCGCCGCAGCTACCTGTGTCCTCGGGACTCCCGAAATTCGCGAGAATAGGAGCCAGTCGGCACGTAGTTACACGCTGCCTGGAATAACCTAAGCTCCCTCAGTAATAAGAGACTGTCCGAGCGTCGACCATGCGGGCTCGAATCGAATATTTATTATTATCATTTTCCGTGTTTTTTCTTATCTCATTTTAACGTGATTTTACCTCCTGACGATCCGTTTACTTTTTCTATTTTAATTACGGCTCTTATTGTATTACCTGTATTATAGTGATTATCTGTGTTACCTGGAATGCGAAAGGGGACTAGGAAAACGTAATAGTGTAGTCAGCAGATTAGCCATAATACGTGCGTGAGTTATATTACATCTTTTCGCAGACCGTGACTGCGTCCCTGTAAAATTCCATCTCTGTGCATACGTATTCTTTCTGCTGCCTGTGTCCTAGGCTCGCGTATTAATAATTATGCGATTACCTCTGGTAGCTTCCTGTACCTTTGTCGCTTTGTGTTGTTTATTATATTTTGGTTGCCCGGTACAATAAATTTTTAAGTTTTTGGTTACGTAAAACTGGCTTACTCCTTTGTTTCTGGATCTAGTCATCTTTCATACATCTTAGAAGATCCGGGAACAGGTGTTACAGCACATATTTTTCTTTCTCTATGATATGCAAATAATGTGTGCTATTATACGGCTAAACTAGGTATAAGAAACAACTACGTTGCATGTTATTTATTTACCTTTATCAAAACCGCAGTGCATATTGTCAAAAGATTCTAAGCCTTGAGTAATCGTAAGTCTCTAATATAATTTCTTAACTAAATATCAAACTTCCATTTGCCTATATCTTAATTTTATAATTAATTAAAGAGATATTGTTGATAATACTAATCTTTATCCCTTTGCGGTCGAATCCGCCCGACGACCGAGCGTCGCTTTGAACGAGCGGTATGGGCGCGCACAATAAAAAAAATATACACGTGTATAAGACTTCATCCCTAACGGTCTCTAATTTCTTTCAAAGGAAACTTGGCTCTTTAGTCTACTATACCCATGCGCATTTTATCGTTCAGAAAGATAGACGTACGCAAGCCACTTCATAATAAGTCTCCGCAGATGTTAATTAAATTGGGCGGCTATGTGCCGACACGCGACCGCAAAGGGTTATAGAATATGAACAGAACGTAACGAAGTGTCAGTTTTACCAATACACAATGGCTTAGTTACACACTTGCTACGCTCCAAAGATGTTCCTTAATGAATGATAAGTTTCTCAAACAAATTTATTATACAGGGTGTTTCCGAATTATCTTTAGTGGGTGATAGCTGGAGGTCCCCCGAGTATCCTCCCGGAAACCGTTTGTCAATATTCGCAATAGTTTCTAAATAGGAAGCATCTAAGATGCACCAACTAGAACGAAGGATTTCCGCAGGTCATGACTGCATGGTGGGAGGTATAGTCGTGTAAGGCAAAAGTTAGCTGCTTCAGACAGATCGCGTGATTAGCAATTCTATTACAATCTAAGCTATATGTACACTGAGCGTCATTAATGGTGTCCCGCTTGGACCCATTGCGGTGAGGTAAGAGAGGACACTGGGCGGCGCCTGCTCACGTACCTTGGCCTGTGCGTTCAATGCAGAGAGCACTACGGTGCGAGCGAAACGCCAAAGATTGGCTCGGTGCGTTCTTGTTGTACAGCACGAGTGTAAGCAAGACAGCAATGCGGCCCCTCACTCGCAATAGGGGGCTTGGTGGGGGACAGCTCGTTTCCGGACTTTTTCTCTCTCTTTCTTGCACTAACACTATAAGACGAGGACAGCTAGTGCCCGTTAAGGAACAAGAAGGAGCGCGCGACTTTCAATAGTGCGAAGGAGATTAACTTTTTGATTGCCCATCCTCGTCACACAGCGTTAGTGTGAGAAAGAGAGAGTGTGTGTGACCAAGCGTAATTAATGGCATCCAGCTTGTTGGCGCAGTGCAATGAGGTAAAAGAGGAGAGTGGGCGATGACTTTCGCCTTCCCAGGATACATGCGTGCAACCCAGTGAGCGCTAAGGTGCTAGCGAGACTAGAAAGCATCTTACGGTGCGTTCTTTTTGTACAGCAAGAGTGGGAACGAGACGGCAATAGATTCCTGAGTCGTACTCGGGAGCTTCGTGGGGCACCTTCTATGCTGTTGCCCAGACTAGCTAGCGTTAATGTCCCACCAAGCTCCCGGGTGCGACTAAGGGATGGTATCGCCATCTCGCACCCGCTCATGCTGTGCGAAAAGGACACTGTACGACGCTTTTGAGTCTCGCTCGCATCACAGCGCTCGCTCGCGACGACAGACATTGAGGGAGCTTATGATTTCATAGATCAAGCTGCTAGTCGTTGGAGTGAAGGAAAAGCTCTATTCAGTTTGGTGAATACAAGACGTGGCGTTAAGAAAATTTGCATGGGAGCATACTGGCACTGAGCACGAGATCGCAAAGTAATGGTCATTCAGGGTGTCTAAGGAGAAAAAGTGAAGTGGAGAGGAGAGGTTATTCTTAATCAGACTTAGCATGGATATCGAGCACCTCCATAGACGAAGAGGTGAGAAAGAAAAGGAGCTGGTCAACTTCATTGCAGGAGATAGGAAGATCAATATTGGGAGAAGGCAGTGAACTTAACCGAGTCCTCAAAGAGGAGAGAAACTTAGTGGTACTAAAGGTGTCGTAATTCCACCTGGTAAGAGTGCGAATTACAGGAAGTGGAGCGTGTTCAAAAGCATAATAAAGAAGTAGGAGATCGTTAGCCGCAATAAAAGGGGAAGCTGATTTTGTATAGGCGTGAAGTTTATCCGTGCTGTCAATGATGAATGCATCTAACCAAGAATCGCAAGAAGCGGTATGATAGATAGGCGCAGAAGGAACTAGGTGCAGCGATACAGGGGAGACCCAATTTTTGAGAAAGAGGGCTTCAAATCCATTAGACTGGAGGTTACAGTTAAGGTCACCAGCGATAATGATGTTGTTATACGCATGAGCAAATAGATTGAAGCCACGAATGAAGTGTTCGAGTAGCCGTCCTTTAGGACGACGATAGAAAGCAGCGAATAATACTGGTGCTGAGTGTGGAAACTGTACTTCAAGCATGATAAATTCAGGGGAATTGGAGAATATACTTGGGGAGGTTAAGAGCATTTTAACTGGAAGAGAGTTGTGGACATAACAAGCAACACCCCCTCCAGTCTTGCCTTCGGAGTCGTTCCTAATAATAAAATAGCCAGAGAGTGAAACTAGTGCATCAGAGATACCAGAATGCAGCCATGTTTCTGAGACAGAGATAATATGGAAGCAATGAGATTCAAAATAGTGACGAACGTAGTCAATGTGGCCTAACAGAGAGTTCGCACTAAAATGAGCAATACTGGCTGTGTGAATTCGGGGGGACCGACAATTAGGCTCTTGAGGTAGTCATAGAATTTTGGCCAAGTCTGTGTCATTATGAATCTGGATAATTGGGAGACCGTTATCTTTTTTAACAAATATGCAGTTGCATTTGACCCAAACAAATGTATAAGATGCCGCTGCGGCTTTAGCCTTGGTGCGTCAAAAGAGATCATATTTTTGGGCGGATAGAAGCTCGTTTACAAAGATGTTTCCCGTAATGTTTACAGAGAAAACCTGACTCACAGTTAGGTTACGCTTTGCACGTTTTTTGGCAATGATAAAATCCCGCACGCTCGGCGTGTTAAGTATTACTATCAGTTAGTCTGATGCTGGTCTGGCTATGGTACCAGGGCCGATAACTCTAGATGACTGAGCCTGCAGGGGAGTGACAGCAGTTTTCTTGGCCATGCTACGAATGGATAATATGTCACCAACTAGATTAGGCACGCCAAGAGCGGTAAAAACTTTTAGAGCAATCTCATCATGGGAGTCTGAGATAGCAGAAGGAATTTCTGCAATTATGAGCTCGCTTGGTGTTGTGGAATGCTGTGTGTTGGGTGCGTTGGATTCAGCAGCAGCCGCTTCTAAGCGCTTAAGTCGGATTTTGTGATCGGTAACAATACCCTTTAAATCAGAGAGCGCAGCTGGAGAAGCAGAGATCTCAGCGTTGATTTTGTTCTGCTGATCAATGAAGTTAGAAAGCTTGGAGAAAATGGCCTCAAGAGTCACATTGGTTTGTGATGTCTGAGGAGAAAGGATTGATGCAGACTGGATGCTAGAATGAGGATCAACGCTGAGATTAGTTTGGCTAGATCCCATCTGATTGGCATCTGACATATTGGTAAATTGGCTTACGCAACAAACACGAGCTGATCTAGTAGTAATATAGCTCTTACAACAACCAGGGTGAAACGATTTGAGACAGGTGTTGCACTTGGAGTAATTACCAGCTACTCTCTTGTTACACTTACAAGGAAGGTCACCTTACTGTACCCCCACAACCTGGGTTGAAAAAATTACGTTTTGTAGTTCACATCGAAGTATAAATCCTCACAGAAAAAGAGCTGCCCACTCGCATGTTTAAGGGGTGAAATTAATTCCTGAAAATCGGTGGTTATTTCGTTTTTCGCTGATATCTTGAAAACCAAAATAGATACGGCAAAAGTTTAAATAACAAAGTTATTCATTTTTAATGCTCTGCAATAATTTGCAGTTGAAAATTATATAGAGATTTTGTATTTATTTTTTTTTCATAAAAAACGCTTTTTTAAAACATTTTTCTTTGTCTAATCATTGAAAAAGTTCTTATTTTACCTGAAAATTAAACAAGATTGATAAATTTGTCAAACGGAAAATATTTACATACATATTGTTACGATCGCTCCCTGAAAATACGCGGAATATATGGTTAATGTTTCACGTTAAAAGAGGAACGATTAAGAGTTATGAAGATTCCGTGAATGTTGATTTAGAAAGGTAGTTAGGATGGTTCGTTGGTCAGATTTGCCGGTATTAAACGGTACGTCCACGCGTTATGTCGCCCCTGTCTCTGACTGTTTATTTTTTGCTACCGCATGCCACTCGTATAGTATTACTACAACACGGGTGCACTATCCGACTGAGCTACTGGAATTAAATCTAATTTAGAACACTAGGTTTCTAATGATTATCTAAAATTGTTAGTATGTCTAGGTGATATGCTAATGGTTCCAGCAGATAAAGGGTCAGAGGGAATGGAAGTAGATTCCAGGGAATCTCCCGATCGGTATGAGGAGGATTGTTCCCTGAGTCTGATATGGTATTTTGATTTATGGAACGAGAACAAATTTTGACTGAACAAACTGATTGTTTCTTTGCTCGGATATTCTTGATCCGTTTTATGTAAGTTAAGTATTCTGGATATGAATGAATTATAGTGTGTACCTGATTATATGTAGTTGTATTCATAGGCTTACCCAATATTTTCCAAGAGATTCGTCTGTTTCTTATTTAATGATTTCCTTGGAAGTAGTACTGATTCAATGAAATGGTCTGGATGGACCCTCAGTACAGATAAGGTTGTATCAGGATTTTATAAATGATAGTTGTGATGATGGTTCACAAAACTCGCAGAGTAGAGTCGTCAGGTATGCTTCACTTTTCCAACTGATTCGAATGATTGACTTTGATACTTGACTTCTGTATGTAAGAACTCTGAAGGACTGAATTGAGGATGAAAGTAGAACAAGTATTTAGAACTCTAGATCTAAATTAGATCTAGATCTAAAACTAACTCTATCAGTGTTTTAACTGATTTTTAGTCTCTGCAACCCTATTTAACGACTTCGTTTATTATCCCTTCTATTACTTCTTCTCAATTTGATTGGTCTTTGATTCTCTTTCTTATTGACTCGTTAACAAATCAGAATACTAACAATTATCTATTTGTTGCTGCATACCTGAGTCTTCCAATTCTGTACCTGAAACCTCGCAAATACTGCTAGTCTCGAGGACCTTCAGGTTTATCTTTTATTTCAAGACATAATAAAGGATTGGTATTACAAATTCCTTATGAATATAATTCCTGATAGAATAATAAGCGTAACATTTTCTGGACGTATAAATGATAACGTAATTCATAATTGAAGATTCCAATATAACGGAATGTAAACAAAAGAATAAAATGTAAACTAATAAGTATAAATCATAAGGGTTGATTATATTAGATGATTGGTCGACTTATATATTCATCTAATACCGTCGGTAAAAATAATGCATGTGTAGTATGTATAGTGTATGTATGGGTTGGGGTATAACAATATATGTGGATTGGCCATGGGTATAAGTGGCTGTGTATATGTATAGGTGGGCGAATGTCGTATACAGGAGGGCCGAGACATAACAAAATATATAGGTTTAGTATATCCAAGTATGCTGTTGTACAGTTGATTGTGAACAAGTGACTGCAGTTTGATGATGTTACTTCTGAAATGCACATTTATATCGCTACCGGAAAGAATGACCAGATCTGAAAAATGCCTAACAAAATTTTGCCATATTCGAAAATCAAACACATCTAATCGTTGTATTTGTCCTGTTGATCCTTTTGCAATAATTTCTAATACAATTTTTTTGTTAGGAGGAGTTACTACATTAACTACTTCTGGACGATGTCCACTCCAGGAGTCGATGAAGAGCGCACTATTGTCGCCAACATTCGGAAAATAGATTTCGTTTAGCCACTGTTTGAAATGGTCTGTCGAAAAAAAGAAATATTATATTTGATTTGATAATAAACTTCACAGATAGGATATCATGGAAAAATAAAACGTATTTTAAGAAGTCCACCTCATAATTTGATAATGATAAGAACATGTCATCAGTTCAAATCTATACAATTTTTTGCGTTTGGGAAAAATAACTCTACGGTTTAATGAGTTCTTGAGACGGAAAAACCTAATGTACATTGATATCATTGAATTTTGAGTCGAAACAATGACGTTTATTATGAAAAGATAGAGAAAAATGTAAAAAACACGTTTTTTATGAAAAAAATAAATAAATACAAAATTTCTATATAATTTTCAACCACATATTATTGCAGAGCACTAAAAAATGAATAACTTTGCTATTTAAACTTTTGCCGTATCTATTTAGGATTCCAAGATATCAGCGAAAAACGAAAAAAACCACCGATTTTCAGGAATTAATTTCACCCCTTAAACATGCAAGTGGGCAGCTCTTTTTTGTGAGGATTTATACTTTGATGTGAACTACAAAACGTAATTTTTTCAACTCAGGTTGTGGGGGTACAGTAAGGTACCCTCCTTGTTAGTGCATATGATGAGCGACATACGGTTTGACAAAGATTAACAGTTGATGGCAAAGAGCCCTTGATATGGTGATTCCAACACTACAAGCGGCAAGAGTTACGAGCGTCGGCGTCTGAGATGCATAACAGTAAGAAGAGATCGCTGAACACGTGTCTTGCACTACACTAGTACACTCAGTAGATCCACGATGATAGAGGTAAAGAGTAGCGCGATGTCACTTTGACCACAGAGATGGAGCGCAAAGAGGGATCCACGCAGTTAATGATCGATCACATGAAACGTCCCTCGACGGTTGATAACAGCGTCTTGTGCCGTAACATCTCAGTGACGAAGGAGTTCGTTAGAGAGGTTAGGGCTAAGATATTTTTGGGATCGTTGCCGGTTAAGGAGTTAGAACTCGCGTGAATATAACAAAACTGAGAAGGTTTATTAAAATAATCAAGTGGATTGTACAGTAAGTTCGACGTACGTCAACTTGAAAAAATATAGGCACCGTTCGGTCTTCCTATTTTCTGTACCGAGTCTACTCCACGAGACCACCTTATCCGTTCGGATTCTGACTGTAGACCATCGATTTTCGGATGTGCAGCCATAAGCTGGACTTCCGAAAAGTGATTATTGTGCGAATTTTTTATTTCTACACCTCGGTTGCCAGGCCGCCTTTAGTTCTAACTTAGCACATTGCTGCACGCGTGAACTACTTGGCCTGACATTTCTCGATGGGGTCGGGAGACCCTCAGCGCAACAAGCAGCTGAGTCACAAGAATGTGGTAGATGGCAACACGTCTGTCAAATGTGATGAGTTCTCATTGTATGTAATCAGATCCAGAGACAAGCGGTAAATGCGCATGCGTGGATCAAGCCAGAGGAGAAGAGTAGAGAAGCACTGTCACTAGATTGAGGTTAGAAAATAACCCAATATTCACGCAGCTAATGATCCAGGACGTACGTACGTTACAGGCAAGATTAATATCCAGGTCGAAAGCGTATAAATTGCCCGCTCGACACTAAAACAAAAGCAGCCCAAAGGCAGACGGCGGCAGAAAATCATCCAAAAGAATAGTGAGCAAGCGAAATTGTGATGGAGAGAGAGAGAGAGAGAGAGAGATTGATTGATTAATTGATTGATTAAGTTTATTTATGCCATGGCTAAGCTTCTTGGCAATGTTGAATTAAGTAGTACAATTGAATTTGCTAATTAAGAAATACATAGTAGTACATAAGTATGGATGAGAGATTATAATATAATATTTCTTACTACGCAAGAGAATGAATGAGTTTCAAAGGGTGGCTAAACTTGATGATTGCTGTGTTATCAACAGAATCAGTGTAAGTAGAAATGTACAATATAAAATTAATTAAAATAACAAAAGAAACTTTAAGGTACCTTTACTAAACTTAACCTAATTTACATAATATATGATATATGAGCTTGGGAAACCGTGAGTTAGACGTTTGGGGTAGTCATGAAAGTTTTGCTAAATCTGTGTCATTGTTAATCTGGATGGTTGGGAGTCTATTATCTTTCTTGACGAAAATATGGTTAATTTTGGTCCAGACAAATTTGTGAGAAGTTGCTGAAGCCTTGACTTTGGTACGTCTGAAGAGATTATACAGGGTGTCTCATTTGAAACAGGACGGTTGGATATCTGTTTAAGGAAGAGCGGGACAGCAAAATGTGTCAGACGAAAGTTGTAGGGTACGAAGGGAGAAAGTCAGTGGCAATAGAATTTAATTCTTCTACTATTTATACTTCTATGTTCCAAGCATAAAGCCAGCTTTTTTTAAATGGCACAACATTTTTGAACCCCCACAAGTTGTGCGTCTCATCGTGACGAATTCAATCATACCATACTTTATGATTTTCTTCATCGATTTTCTATGAAATATCACACGAAAATGGGTGGAAAATATACAATGTATACATACACGGTGACCCATTTTAATCTATGGACCCAAATTTCTTCTAAACTACGTCATCTACAAAAAAATGGTTCGAATGAACGTTGACCAGAACAGAGGGGGCCATTTAACTGTACTATTAGTTTTGACCTTGAGGTCACTTTTGAAGGTCATTTTAAGGTCACGATTGTTTTTTTAAATGGGAACCCCTATTTCTGACTGCGGATTTGAAAAGAGCAGAAAATTTTACATCAAAAATGTCTTACGTAAAAATTGTTTTTGTGACCTTGGAAAGGTCAAAAATGAAGGTCAAATGTTTGAAAAAACGATTCGACGTACTTTTTCGGAAATGAAGTTTTCTTAGTAACATTACTGTTCATAACGCTTGATAAAGATCGATAAATTGCTAAAGTTTAAATTACTATGATTAGCTTGAACTTGAGATCAATTTTCAAGGTCATTTGAGTTATTTGTTTTTTGGCATTAGGTTCTTAAAGAACTGCACTTTTTACATGATCATACAGATTTTTTGGTTTTTCAACCTAACCTTTAAAAGGTCATATCAAGGTCATATTTAGGAACCATTTTTTAATTACTGATCCTTATTAAGAGGTGATTGGTATTTTTGAGTACGGAAGCAAAACAAATAATTTCATCTTACTTTCAGCGTTACCCGGAAACAACGACGTTTTTTCAAACATTTGACCTTCATTTTTGACCTTTCCAAGGTCACAAAAACAATTTTTACGTAAGACATTTTTGATGTAAAATTTTCTGCTCTTTTCAAATCCGCAGTCAGAAATAGGGGTTCCCATTTAAAAAAACAATCGTGACCTTGAAACGACCTTCAAAATTGACCTCAAGGTCAAAACTAATAGTACAGTTAAATGGCTCCCTCTGTCCTGGTCAACGTTCATTCGAACCATTTTTTTGTAGATGACGTAGTTTAGAAGAAATTTGGGTCTATAGATTAAAATGGGTCACCGTGTATATCAGTGGGTAGGAGTTCGTTTACATAAACGCTACCTGCAATGTTAACTGAAAAGACTTCCCATACAAGGAGATTGCGTTTTACACGTTTTTTATTTATAATAAAGTCTCGGACATGCGGCGTCTTAAGCATTACTACTAGCGATTTTGTAATAGGATTATTTTGAGTGAAAGAATTAGATTCATCGGATAGCGATGGCAGAGTAGGAATAGCTGCAATTTTCCTAACCATAGGGCGAATAGATAGAATATCGCAGACAAGATTTGAAATGCTAAGAGCGGTGAACACTTTGGATGCAACAAGCTCGAGAGAATCTTGAGAGCTCGTGAGAATATTAATAATGTGGAGCACATGGTAAGTGAATAGTTAATATAAGCAGCCGATGAAGCAAGTTGCGAGTAGAAGGAGCACTATACACCTGATGAGATAGCTGGATTAATTTCTTTCAATTTAAGGCACGCACGCACGCACTATAGATCGAAGAGCAGAGTGTTGTCACCGTGTAGACAGAGATGAGGCACAGATAGAAGTACTGATGATCGTAGTCTGGTATTATTGTGTACTACTCACAACCAGTTGATAACGGCAGGTAACAAGAGCTGAATCGTCTGTGATGAGATAGGTGGTAGCAAGCAGATTGATGAAGTTGTTTATAGTTGAATAATCAATAATATCGATATAGCTCGTAGACTGAGCATCCGGTGCGCATGCGTAAGCCAGGTGGACGACTGAGAAATGCCTCGCTCTTCAGACTGAGGTTTGAAATAGAACCACTTTTCACGCAATGATACTTCCCAGGATGTACATGCACCAAGCGAAATTATTATGCAGACGAAAAGAGTGAAAAAAGCTCACTTGATTCTGGAACAAAAGTAGCCCGAAGGCAGACAGCGGCAGAAAATATCCAGGAAAGAGTAAGGAACAAGCGAAAGAATGACAGTGTCTCCAACAATAAGATTACATTCCCCTGAAATAATTGGTTCGCCTACGATAACGATAGAGAGAGGAGCAGAATTAAATATCATTAAGAAAAATTGTGTTAAACCAGGAACACCAATACTAAACGGTAAACCATATTATCATTACATGGAGTCAGGAAACATGAGAGGAGAGGAGATAATGAATATAGAAAGAAGGAAACAGAGGGAGGAAAGATGGGCCAGGATAGCAGAAGCAAAGGGGAACAAAGAATATAAGTTCGTTAAGGGGAATGGGGTACCGGAATACCTAAAGAAGGGCTGGAAGGAGGAGAGGTGGAGCAGAGTGGCGAGGTTTAGGTTAGGGGATGAGATGAACGAAGGTTTATACTGGGAGAAGGAAGAGAAAAGGAGATGCAGGATATGTGAGTACGGAGTGGAGACATGGGAACATGTATGGGGGGTATGCTCGGGTCTGGGGATAGACAGAGGATGGCAAGAGATGAGAGAGGAGGTGTTGGGGGAGAAAGGGCAAGAGGAAGATTGGCTAGTGGAAATAGAAAGGATTAGAAAAGAAAGGGGGGGAGAGAGGGAAAGAGAATTAGGGGGGAGTAGAAAAAGAGCGACGGAAACGGAGGTCGGAAGGATGAGCGGCGGAGAGAGTGATGTGAGGGCGAGAGTGAGTGAAAGCGTAGAGAGAGTGAGCCAAGGGAGTTTTTTCTTTCGAAATTTCTTTTTCTCCAACGGCGGGTGAGGTGTGAGGTATGCGAGAGAGAGCGGGGATGTATATAGAGTGTAGATAGTAGTATTATAGTTTTAAGTTTGATGTAAGCGAAGCGGGAGTCCGTGCTGTACCCCGCAAGGGAAATAAATGGCATACAAGCATTGGCACTATATTATCATTACATCAAACTACGTAGAGACTCAAGAAGAAATCATAATTCACGTAGGAGAATTTAAAACAAGTTTTCACAGTGTACGAGACGATTTTCCAATAGTACAAGATGAATTCATCGGAGAGCCATTCTTTACTAAAAACGAAGCAACAATCAATTTCAAAAAACAATAACTCGAATTTGAAATCCTGAAATTAATACTGGATATGTACCTCGGTTAGATGGTGATCCAGACGTTTATCTTGGGAATGCTCTGATAACAAATCATAGAGGTATCGGTTATATCTATGCCATTAACACCTCTGACTGCTTTGAAGAAGAAATAGACATTGAAACTCCACGAATTAGGTTATGGGAGTTTGAAGAAATTACCAATTCTTGCTATTTCGCTGAATCCGCTGAATTTATCAAATCCAAAGAGATCCCTAACCAAAAAAGTTTAGAAGATCAATTCAAGCAACAAAATCACAATCATTCTAAAATATCTAAAGCGATCAATAAGCTCACATGCGACAACGAAGAACGAAGTTCAAGATTGCTCGAACTTCTACGCTTAGATAATTGAACAAAGAAGAAAAGGAATCAATACAACAAATTGTTAAACAACATAACGATAATTTCTATATCCCAGGAGAATTCTTAGGAGCGACTACTAAATCCCGTCATCCTATCCGTACGGTAGATGACATTCCAATAAACACAAAACAATATCGATATCCACCGATACATAAGGAAGAAATTCGTAAACAGGTGGACGATCTATTAAAAAACGATATCATTGAACCCTCTGATTCGCCATACAATGCACCATTGTGGATTGTCCCAAAAAACCATATTCCCACGGAAATAAAAGATGGAGAATCGTAATTGATTATCAAGAGACTCGGTCGAGTCTCGCGCCAAATACAGGCAACCCGCCGTACGGGGCACGGCCCGCCGAGACTCTTTACTCGAAGCATCGCTTGTACCTGTGTTTCGACT
>JARQTI010000804.1:107664-118016 GCA_030142655.1 Trachelus tabidus | reverse complement strand
AATACTTACCAGTTCTCAAGCGCTTATGATTGGCTAACTTTAACCCGTAATAATTAATAAACTAATTAAAAATTTTTAATTTTGTTGACGCCACTATTTTTATTCTTTCACGCCGGATCTAACGGTATGTCTCTTGCCCGGGCTTAAGGAACACCCTGTATGCACACGTGTGCATATTGTGCATGTATCGTATATGTACACATAAAATGTATCGAATATTCGGTATATAGTATCAATGTATACATATAAACATAGATTGTATATAGTACATGTTTGTATAGTACCGTGCCTGTTTACGATTCAAAAAACACGACAGCAATTTTATCGGTACTTCCATGGTGTGACTTGTACATTACAGCTTTACGCACACTTACATTTATTCCTATTCTATTACTCTTTCTAGCCTGCGCTATATCTTAATCAAAATAAATAACACCTCCATGATGCGTGAACGGCTACGTGGTGCTGCATGTGCTACCTACGTTAGGTCATTAATCTAGTATTGTATTATAAAGGTTTACATACAAAAAGTAAACTGTGCAATTCAGATAAATATGACTGTTTGTTGATAAATGTTAATATTGCCAACATTTCTATGGTAGTCTTCTAAGCCAGAAATTTAAAAAAATAAGAAGTTAGGAATTCAGTAATTTGGAGATATAGATTTCCATATGAGTATAGATTTTCATTTGCAAAAAAATAGTATTGTTGGTTATGTCAGGCTAACATGAAGGTGCAGACTGAACGCCATTTGTCAAGCACTCAGTGACATATTAAATTATGCACCATATTACTGTATACACTACTACCTCTAACTGTTTCTTATTTCACTCTATATATTATTTTATATATATACTTTCAATCGATCTAAACCTGGTACTCAAGCTGTGAAGAAGTTAAAGCCAATAGAAGAATAAGAAAATGAAGAAAAACTCATATAAGCATAATCCGATTATTGTGATCTTATCATCTACTATTAATGGATCCTCGGTCAAACGATTTAACTTCGAGTATAAATTTTCCCACATACTTTTTTATACAAACAGTATACAGGATGTCTAAAAATTTGCATACAATGACTACACCGTTGCATTCTAGGGGTGAACCTGATATTAAATTGGGCAGTAAAAATTTAAATCGATCATTAGTTTCAAAGATGTACAAGTTCAAGGTTACCAACCATGTATTGGCAGCCAGCGATATTGATGAAATTAGAAATGCAATATCGATTGAGAGAAGAGGAATTCCCCTCATTAATAATTAAATAAATAGAATGCCAGCCGCACTTGAACCACATAGAGCTGTACAAGCTACACATGAGTCGTACTTGCAGCACTGACCTGCATTTGTAATATCAACTTAGGCGTCTTGTCGCTGGCATCTAATAGGTGATTGGTAAACTTTTAATTTAGTATCCTTAAAACTATTGGCCGGATCAAATTTTTTACAGCCTAATTTCCCGTGTAAAAAATTATCGGAGCAGCCCAGGTCGAATATGGGTCTCTTATAGACATTAACAGGATTTCCGCAATAAGAATTTCTCCTACCAGTGTCTCACTAGACCCAAGCTGGGTCTTATCGAAGCATCTACTATATTAATTTAATGTAGGTTTTTTCTTTATTGCCTATCTAGGCTGGAGTTAGAAATTAGTTGATTTTTTGTAATAAAAGTATCGGGGACTTCCTCAGTAACGCTAATCTGGAAGCCACTTAGAATTTTGGTATCCTTTGATAATGTTTTTAGCGTCTTTTTCTAATTAGTTCTATGAATAAATAGAATATGAAAAATAATCATAATATTGAATATTATGATTCTTTACTGCACATACCCTTTTTTTTAAATTCCGTTGCAATTATACAATTATGCCATTACGTCAATTGTTTGTTCGATGCATTTTAACAAACGTTAACAATCTTATAAATTGTCTATATCTTTGTGCCACTCGACAAGAATTGAAACCTAGGCGTGATTAGTACCTATAATGGCCCCAAGTGGGACTGCATAATAACGTGTGACAATCAAAACTTGATCCAACATACCTGCTTTAACTAGAACGTCGATAATGTTAAAGCATCTTACATATAGCTAGGCCCCAGTCAACGATCGGAATTATTTTCTATACGGCACTATTAGGTTTCATCCCAAAAAATGCAACTGTGTGGTCCGTATATGTGGATTTTGACACCCTATATATCTCAGACTACTTGAAATTGCAGATTATTTCTTGCGCACTTGAATGGATCCTTTGACGCTTATGTATCATAATCACTTCGGTAAGAATGAATATTTATACTTGTCGGCAAATTAATTGGGCAGTGATGTCAAATACGAGTTTTTAACGAATCTCACGGTCTCGCAAGTTCACACTATAAAGGTCCTTCGTTGCGTGAAAAAATAACAAAGAGCATAGAATAGAAATATTGAAATGTTTGATCATTTGTATTTACGTGAAATATTATTATTCGTCAGACGAAGCTGTTAGTTATGGTGATTGGAGTGTCAAGAGTTGTCGAAGACAAAAAAGAAAACTTATAATCAATTGTACTCTGTGCCGTGAACTAAGAATTTAGTGAAAAGTGTAAAAAAATAGTTTTGAGGGAAAGATTGAACATGCTTATAGTATTCTCTCCACATATCGGAATTATTTATTTCCCGTCTAATAATAGAGTTTCACCGTCTTGATATCTTGATCTGACGTGGGCGAACCTTTGGCCCCGCAATTTCCGGAGCGAGATTAAGTTCCGCCTTCGATTGGTCATAGTCTGACAATAAGCTCGCTCATTCCGGTTCCGCATTACCGCCCGTACTATGTTTTATTTTTTAATTTGTATGAAGAAGAATTTATAATAAAATAACAAAATTAAGTAATTGCATAACTTGCATGTTTGTAGTAACGTCTGCATGCCATACAACAGTATCACAATAATAATAAGCATTTTACGAAATATCAATGATAGCAATAATAACTTCTGAAATAATCCCAAAGAATAATATAATTGTAATATATTCTAATTCCGAAAGGAAATGAATAAAAGACCTATAAGATCGGGTTTCATTTCTGCTAAGAATTTTTTGCGGAACCTGAATAATACAACATTTATGCATTTTGGTTTCTTATAAACTTACTCCTATTTTCTTGCTTTTATCCCTCACACCATTACAAAGTAAGTAATAGGGTCATGGCATTCATATATTTGTCGGAGCCTGGACCTGGGAACCTTTCTTTTAAATGTGGCGACACCCAAATTATGGAAGCGTCAAGCTATGAACAGCTTGGGCATGGATGCCGGAGTCGGTTGCGTTCGTACTATTAGGTTGGTGAATTGGAGCCATGTAGCCAATCAAAGGTCCCAAAAATATCACCGTACGAGGTACCGGGGGAGGAAGGCCGATAGCAGGAAAAAGGGTAGTTGAGTTTGGGCCTCGGGCGCGGAGAGTACGAACGTGACCGGCGACAGCCACCTTGTCGCGCTTCCTAGTTATAGTTATAGAGTACAGTGATAGTTTTAGTTACAGTTACAGTTATAGTGGTAGTTATAGAACGTCCGTCATGGATGACGGACGAGAAGACACCGACAGCGGGTCCCATCCTCTGAATTTGGCATATTTATATATTCATATATCATTACGCTGCTTTGTGAAAGTGAGAAAGGTGTAATGCTCGCGAGACAACTTCACATATATCATGTGCATATATAGTACAAATAGAGAGAGAAGCCGATAGAAACCGAAAGGAATCTAAAAGAACAAAGTAGCGTCGCACTGAAAAGATGGATTGTTAAGCCATGCTTCAATAGAATCGCCTTCCTTTCTTTTTCATTCTGTCTCATTCTATCTCACTTTCTCTCGCGTTTCCACTCGTCCCTTTCTCCTCGTTCTCGATCCCATGAACCAATGACGACCCTCCAAGTCGCTACCCCATCCTATTTCCGGCCTTCTCATTCGTCTCGGGCGGACTTTTCGATTTTTCGCGTCCTTAAGAAGAAAGGATATTGTACGACCAGAGGAGTGGGGGTTGAGGAATGAATATCTCAACGGAGAATTTTTCATCAGTGTTTGCGGAGGCGAAGTGCTGATTAGGGCGACGCCAACGTAGCCGCATAAATGTTCAGTCACCCATACCACTATCTCTTGATAGAATTACTCTTAGCAACGAATTCGAACCTTGTCTTTGGTCCTTCCAGAAAGATGGATTGTCGATTGCAAATATCTTGTGAAACGAGTTGTAATTTAGATAATCCATTGTGAGGCAATAAATATTTTTACTTGTGTTTTACAAAATTTTATAAATTGCTCTGAAGTAGCATGTAGGTGCATATGAATGTCGATACACACATTATGTAACTTTGTCCCCCTAGAATTTCTGAAAGGCTATTGCATTGAGTCGATTGACAGTTTGCAGACTTTACATTTCGAGATGATGACATTAATCATTCATTAAAAATTAAATTAAAATTAAAATACATTCCTGATTAAATGAAAATAAGCAAGAAACTCGGTAGAGTCTTGCGCTACGTATAGATAATCGGCAGTACAGGCGAGCGGCCGACCGAGAGCCTTTACCCGAGCCCATTCGCCTTTTATGTGTTAACCTAGATAACAGAACAATGCACGACGGCCGGGGCTATTATTTTCGAAACATCTCTATGTATCTGCTGTGAAACTAACATTTGACGAATGGCTATAGATTACATGAAGTTAATGATTACATTGATACTAATCTTAAATATCCTGAATCGATCGTTACAGAGATTTATGGCATTATAAACGTGTGCTGAAGCGACGATTGGATCATTTTTCAGTTTTAGTTTCGTCGTCGTCGTCGTCGTCTTTGCACGTCCATTACCGTTTTTCGCCGACAGATGGTGCTGACTGTTTGTGTTTTTTCCTTTTGCTTTCAGTGTTATTATGTTGCGTGTTAGCTTTTTCTGAACGAAAAGTATTAAAAAAGGAGAACACGATTCACTCCTGAAACTTGGAATCTCAAGTCACTTTGGCCTCAAAATTATATATGTAAATGGGCTACGTGCTACTTAGTGGAGGTCTTTTGGAAGTGTATCCATTTATATTGAAATATGTGATTATATATTAACAAATTTCTTTTCCTCATTGAGAAAGAAGGAGAAAGTAAGCGTTGCTATAAATTTACGAAAGGACGTTAGTATGATGGGGAAATTAGAAAATATTGTTATCATTTTTTGTTAATTTTGAAAAATATATAATTATTATTTATTTTACAGATGAATTCTGTAAACTATATTGCAAAAGTTATCGCTTGCGTAGTTTACTGTTAGGTTACACAACTAGGAATCTGATATCAAGCGTTATGTATGGATTAAAATTACAAATTTTTTTCTGTAATGCTGGAAAATACTTTCAGAAATTTTCTTTGCTAAGTCCAGGGCATAATTGAATTTCTACAAGGGTACATGCACGTAAACAATTATTCAAAAAATTAAAATATCAATATCAAAAATCACAAAATTCAGGACAAATAATAAATACTCAGAATACTCTGAATCGCTTCTGGAATTGAGGGATAGGATTGGATTGAGGAAGATACTGATGATTGAACAGCCACTGGTCTAGCGTATCGCGAAAAGGACGGCGTCTAAGCTATGGTGAAATTTGAAGCGAAAGTAAAAGGTTTCGATGACGGATTCGAGGGGAGTTGAGGTTTTGAGTCTTCGTAACTTTACAACTCATATTCATCGTCGGATATGAAATTTCTGTTTACGCATAAATATGCTTTATGTCGTTTTCTCGAAAGCGAACTCGCAAGACCAAACGTTGGTTCTCCGTTGTTTTACAGCAAAACTCAGGGCTACGCGTTTAAAAAAGATTTCATCAATCATAGATCTATCCAAAGTCTGTCCATAAAAATCTCTCTGAAATATACCCCATGAGACTGATACGCTCTAGTAATAGACGTTTCTAGATTACTATAAAGACAGAAATAAGACATATTTATATTGATTTCAAACTTCTGATTTTGTCTTTAAAGTATGAAGTATTAAAGTTTCTTTGTTTATAAATTTCATATTGTATTTTCATTTTTCAAAGAAAAAAACATTTTACTGGTGGAAGTACAATATGTAATAAGACAATAGACATTTAGGTTATAACTTAGCTGATAAAGACGTTTATTGAATATTTATTATTTTATTGATCTGAAAGGATTTATATCTTTCAACGATTGACCGTCATATACAGGGTGAGTCGTTTACCTTGGCACAAACGAATATCTCGGAACAGAAGCATTTTACGAAAAAGTTGTTCGAACAAATTTCGTTTGGTTTCGAGGGGTAAAAAAATGCTGTACCGTTATTTTTTATTCGCGGCGGTTTTCAAGGTTTTTCTAAGGTTAACTTTGTTTTTTTAAATATGAACCCATATTTTTTATTGAAGATTGTTATGCTATATAAAAAAAAACAATTAACTTTAGGACCAGTATTTTCAGGGTTATTTCAACATCAAGGATAGACCCCGGGATTATTAATAAGTATAGCAATTTTGTAGATACCAAAATCGGAAGAGAAGAAAAAAGTTAATTAACACGTTGACTGCCGCATCACCCACATCCGGGTGACAGCAAAAGTTCTCATCGGACCGCGTCACTCATATTCGGGTGACGCTAATTTGACTACTTACGAAGAATCTTCGTAGGTATTTGGAAAGATATTCCAAAAGATGTAATAAAACCATTGAATTGTTATAAAAGTAATATAAAAATGGCTTATTATAAAAATTATTTAGAATGTAAAACTTTAAAGCATTCTATACAAAGCCGAAGTTATTCAGGACAATTAGGACAAAAAGTTCTTGTTTTCTTTAAATTCCCTCTTGCCTTTGATCGCTCCATTTGATGTCTTTTATTTGAATAATATAGTTTGCATGTGCGCCTAATGCTTATTTCAAAATCATTTATCCGAACGGCGATATTATGCTGACTCCATTGAAGAGAAGGTTTTTTTGTATTTTCAGACAACCCTAATAATTTTGCAGCTAATTATTCTCTAAATATTCTAATATTTAGATTCTTCTTTGTTGCACTTTTGTAAACTATCAAAGCGTTTACAACTGGAATTCTCAGGAGAAGTTGAATGCCAAGTTTTCGGTACCATTTGATTCCTTTTCCAATTGTAGTGATGTAAGATGCGTGGTCTGAAGGAGACTTCGTTGGAAATATGCGCGGCAGTCAACGCGTTAATGTTTCTTTCTTGCGTAAGTAATCTATTTATTCTTAATATTGCTAAAAATATTATAATAACTATTCAAAATGGTGTCCTTCAGCACCAATGACTTTTCAAATTCTCTTGAGCTAGAAGAAAGCCTTAGTTAAATTATGTCTTCTCTTCTTGATAATACTTGATCCTATTAAACAAATGTTTCAGACAAAAGTTAATTGATTTTTTGTACAGCATAACAATCTGCAATAAAAAATATAGGACGGACCTTGAAAACTGCCGGGATTAAAAAATTACGGCACAGTACTTTCCTCCGTCGAAACCAAACAAAATTTGTTTGAACATTTCTTTCGTGAAATGCTTCCTTTCTGAGATATTCGTTTGTGCCAAGTTAAACGAATCGCCCTGTATATTAATAATGCATATTATTGACAAATATTCTTCCGTAGAGTCAGCAGAGAAAGTTCAAAAAGTAGGCGAAAATCACTGGAAAGATCCCCCAAATGTACTGCTGAAAGCAAGCGAATTATGTGGACCTCCACTGTCCTGATAGTACTAGTATGTAGTAGTATGATTACACAACAAGATCTATATACATTTATTACTTTCTTCTTGTTTAGCCTAAATAAGCGAGGAAGGTAATGTACTCCATGGTAAAATTTAATGCAGTAGTTGTAACAATGTGACCTTTTTAGATGATTTTTTACATTAAACAAACTATAAATTTAAGTTTTGTTCGATATGTCTCGAAATAAAATTTTTATCGTACACTTGAGAAAACCCGAATGGCCTATGCTTTAAATTTTACTGTATTTTGACGAATTATTCTAAAATGGCCACATATTAGGTTTGAAAATACCACGGTCTCACGATTGCAATAATTATTACGGTAAACTTCAATAAAAAGTTCTCTCTGTGTAATCAACAATTATTGATTGGCTTTTTTGAACGAATATGACATTATTTTTATTTGTAAACCTTTTTACTGTAATAAAATCTCTGGTCTCTGACTATTTACTTTTCCTAATTAGCACTATTTTTGAACTGTACTGTGCGAGCTAAAGTACCTTAGGTAATTACTTGGGATTTAAAATAGACAGTTGAATGTACGTTACTCAACAGTCTCCTGAAAGTAAGTGCTCAACGATTCTCGTTTTATATTGATCGTGCACAGATCAATTCTTATTACAGTTTTCCTATTCTTTATATTTAATATTTTTAAAAATACATAACTTCAAAATCCTTTCTACGAATTAATTTTTCATATTGATATGACATGATGGTAATGTATTTATTAAATTATTTCTTATTCGTCTATATTATTATGTTTCAAATCTAGATTCGTGCTATAGCGTCTTTGTTATAACTTATAATCAATTTTCCAATAAGTTATTCAGAATAGCATATAGTTATTGTATTTTTATCCATCCGCATCGCCTGAAGATATTACTAAAAATATTGACATTTTGACGCAGGACTATTTTTTTTCTAAAAGGTGCATTTTTCAAAAATATACCTGTGAAATTATTCCTCAAAAATATTGAGAATTAAAAAAGTTATGATTTTTTTTAGTACGCTGCTCACTTTTCCTAAATTCTCGTGTGATATTTCATAGAAAATCGATGAAAAAAATCATAAAATAGGGTATGGTTGAATTCGTCTCAATAAAGCGGAAAACTTGTGCGAGTTCAAAAATTTTTTTGCCATTTAAAAAAAAAACTGGGTTTATGTTTGCAATATAGAAACATAAATAGTAGGAGCATAAATTCTATTTGCACTGACTTTCCCCCTTTGTACCCTACAACTTTCCTGTGACATATTTGCTGTCTCGTTCTTCCTTAAACCGTCTGTTTCCTGTATCAAATGGGACACCCTGTATATCCAACTCTGGTAAGGACGATAATGAACAAGGTTTTCACTTTTCCAACAGGTATTCCTTATATAAACCTAATCAAGCCACAATCGATAAGACGCTCCCTGTGGATACCCGATCAGGTCCCGATAGTATATCAAGTATGCTTGACCAAGTTTCTGCTCGGGTAGAATTTGGCAAGTGATAGACGTAATTATATAAAGGGTCAGAAGAATAGAGCCTGCTCCAAGCTTGGGATTCCAAGGCTAGGTTCCTAAGGTCTGTCTGAGACCTGGTCTCAATTTGGGTTGCCAAAACTTAGTTAAAGCTAGGGACCCAAGTCGTGGTTCCAAAGGCTTTGCCCAAGTTTGGCCTAATCTTAGCATGCTGAAGTTTAGTATTTCAAAACTGGACCAAGGTTAGTCCATTTGTCAACATTGAGAGTTCCTATCTGGGAACTTAACATTATAAAATGTATGAATTAATGAAAAATAAGTTAGTAGAACGACGAGTTAAAATGTACATTATCACATTCCAAGGTAAGTTGTTAATGATTGTCAGCCATTTCAAAAGGTATGGTTTGTTTTATTCTTCTATAGCCCACTAGTAAGAGGAATGTAGATGATTATTTTCTGTAGAGAGCAGTATCATAGATGTGCTGTAATGCAAAAAAGTTTTTAACCGAATGAAAACAAGAAACCAATAATAATCCAAAAGCAAACATAATATAAGAAGTTCCTCTATCTGCTAAATCTATTATAGTCAACACTATTACAGTGACTGGCTGCGTAGTTTCATACTTCCACCTTTGAACAGGTCGATTTGATATCAATGCAATACTCAACTGTATTTGAAATATATCTGCTCTTTTAAGATTATATAACAACTATTCGTGAAATCTTTGAAATAATCGAAATAGCGAAAATCATAGTGATCGCAGATGTCTCGAGTTTACACAATCGTGTATTAATCTTAGAATGATACTCTGGGGTAACTAGTTACTCTGACGAATTTACTTTTTATTTTCAGCAAGGAAAACGATAATATTTTAGCACCACAAATCGTAAGGTAATACATCCATCCTTTATCGATCCTCTCAGGCGGTTAGCGCGTATAGTTACGTCTTAACTTTATACTGCAATGACATGTATGCAGCGTGGAGTAATAAAATGGTGGGACACGTGTTTTTGCATTTCTCTCCTACACCATTTTTTCAATTTGACGTATTTTTTAAGAGATCCGAGGTCGACAAGTGTTGTGTAATTTTGCCACCGGAAGTCGCAAAGGGTATACAGATTCTTGGGACGAAAAA
>JARQTI010000804.1:74996-95843 GCA_030142655.1 Trachelus tabidus | reverse complement strand
CGTCGGGTACTCTCCTCTGCCGGGCAACTCGGTACGTCGAGACTATCTCCCCACGGCAGATTCGAGCACCTCGACCTTCACTAACCCATAACTAAATCTGACGAGAACCTTGACATAACTATACAAATCAATCCGAGAGCGTAGTTTCTGAGCAGGGTGGCGATCCGAAGGGAACCAGAAATCGAGAACGTTAACTAGATCAGTAACCGAAGCCGCCTTGGGGCCGTGATTCGAAAAATCACGTCACAAGCTTTAATAATTTTTAAATGACCATTAAATCGTAATTAAATCCGGGAAGCAGTAATAATGTAAAAGAGCAGTGAAAACGTTATAGGAAATATATCAAAATACAATTAAAATGATGGTCCAGTTCTACATCATGCAACAGGCAAACATGTAGTGACTTACATACTTGGCCTTAATAATATGATTTCAACACTTTTTGTTAGAGGAATTCACAGCACTCCTGAATTGACGTAGTTTTTTACACGTAAGTGTTATTTTGAGAGATTCGTAAATTACCAACACCATCCAGAGTACACATAGCTAAAGAAGGCAAAGCAGCCACGCCATGCGTCTTGTGAAAAAGTAAATGGACATGTGAAGACGACGACGACGGCAGACCTGAAATGAAATCATCTCGCTCGCTGTTTCAATACGCCATGATCTGATACTTTAATCTTATTGATTTTGGTAGCAATCAATTCAGACCTCTCGATCCCTATAGTGAATGTATCAATAACTGTTTCTCACACATAGCCGTTCATAAGATATTTGAATCGAAACACAGGTACAAGAAATGCTTCAAGTAGAGTCACCGCGGTCCGTGCCCCATGGCGGGTTTCCTGCACTTGGCGCGAGACTCGACCAAGTCTCTTGATACTAACCTTAAGACTAATTATCTTCATATTTGACCTGCAAAACTTATTATATGAAAAATGCATTTTTTAAATTATCAACTAGAATTCAACCATGCTATTCGCGTTCGTCATATAAATCAATACTTACTCGAGTTAGTTTGGTCCCTGCTGGTAACTCCATCAGCATTAATACCTTTGACTCTCTCTTCCTCTTCTTTCGCAACTTTACTTTGGTTAGGATTGCAGACCGTCAACGTAACAACCCCCTCAGTCTTCTTTAAAAGTGCTGTTGCCTAAACCATTCAAGACAGTAGATTATTTTGTCTGTTTAATGGTATTTTTCATCATGTTACACAAATTATTAGATAGGCATTGCAGCTCCCGTAATATCTGAATACCCAAAACATAATTACGTGTAAAGAACTATGCCAAGTATAGGAGTACTGTCAATTCCTCTAATCTGTATTGACTGTATTGAATTCATATTATTAATGCCAAGTACATAAATCACTACTGTGACGTGTTCTCCCAAATCGCACCACAAAATAGTAGAACATTAGAGCTCTCTCTCAAACCAAGCTCCACACGACAATCCGCGAGCGGGGTTCCACCTAAAAATTACTGTTAAGGTTTCCGTCTGTGAACGGATATTATCGTCCTTTAGCATTTCCAATTCCTTCGCTTATGCTGCCTTATCTTTTTTCCTTCATGTTATGTTATCTTTTATCTCGGGTGATGCCCAGTTGCGCACAAACCCAATTAGACACAAATGCGAATTTCTGCCTCTTGAGCGATATTCCATCAGTAATTCAACGATATTGTAAGTTATCTTTATCTGACTGAGCCTTTTCAAACATTTAATGCTCTGTTCAGTCGGACTCGCTCGCTTCGCACGCCCACCGATGATATACTTTGCGGGAACTGTAATGATACACGGGCAAACGCGATTTAGAAAAGAATCCAGGCAAGATCCCACCACCTCAAGGGCCAACAACATTAAGAATTGGCTGTTTCTGATTTAGTTGTTTGATTTTTACTATGTCCCATGCCGCGAATATTGTATTCGCGGGCTTACCGAATCTCGAGAAGAACAAGCGAGGGATCATCGGCGTGGGAGGAACGAGGACGAAGGCTGGGTGACGTCAAAGTGTCAGCTGGGCCCGAGCTGCGCGCGTTGCCGCACACCGCACCAATCACCTCGCGACATGGATCAACTCTATGCACGATATCACTCGAACTACATGAACTGGTCTACGCGTACCGAGTAACTAGCAGGGAGCTATTACTCATCCCGCGTGACGTAGACCTACGAACGACGGAGCGCCTGCAACGCACCACAACCCGGGAAGGAGGCCCACCGATATAGACGAAAGGAACGAAGACTCGCGAACTGGGAATCCGGGGACGCCTGGTGAACCATTGCGAATTCCTGTGGGACGTAGAAGCCCATCGCGGGACAGCATGTAATCGTCGTGCCCAAGTTGTATGAATTGTCGCGAAAACGCATTTTGAATTGCCGCGCATGGTGCCATCTTTGGGGATTTTTGATTGGGGCCATTGGACCTATTAAAAGGGGTTGCGAATAATGGAGAGGATGATCGTCTCCGGTGCTGCCAATTACGAATGAAAAGGAAGACAAATTCCTTCTTCTCGCCTGAACTGTTGACGACGCAAGTCGTGTTTTTGGAGCTGTTCCGTTTTCGGGGGTAAAGTCTGAGGAGAATCCGGATTGATCCGAGGCCGCGTTAGCCGGCTAATTTCTCCGCGACAAACAGACTTAGAGATTTTCGGTAAGCGATTTGTTACTTTGTGAGCGACGAAATCTCGTAACACCCCGCGATTTGTACGTTTTGACTGGTGCCTGTAGGCACGTGGGCTAAGTTCCCACATGTAGAATCGCGTTCGTTTAGAGTACGAGATTCCGACGACCGGCAAGGGACTGTGTTCGCGTAAATGTGTTTCCCCGTGTGGACATACTTATCGCGCGTTTTGTGAATCGATGTGAGAATGACTGTGCGCGAATGATTGGCTCTCTCAGCAATAGTTGAGTGTTCGATTTCCGAAATACATTGTATCGCGTTCGTGTTAGGGACGCGTTGCCGAGAGACACGAAAAGGTCCTTGAGGTCGTGATTTTGAAGTGTCGCGACTAGATTGCGTTATGTTGTCGAATTGACTCATTTATTGAGACTGTACGTAGTTTAACCGTATTTCGAATTGTCCGGAAGTATTTAGAAAAATTGGAAACGTGAAAACATCTAGCGAAGTGTTCGCCCGTAGTTAGTGAATTTTGGAAAACGTCGAAAGACATCGAATTGACCGGAAGTTTTAGCGAAGTGTAAATGTCGAAATGTATGAAATTAGTCGAACGGATTTATCGAATGCGAGAATGTGAAATTTGTATGGGATCGTACGACTGTATTTATTGACTCGTCAGAATTTTACCGCGCGGAATAAATCGCGAAAGTTGTTCGTAGAAATTTAGTATGACACGAGTTAGAATTGCAAATGTCATTAGTTTTGGTCTTAGACCCTTACAACTTTTTGTAAACTAATTTATGGTTTTAGTCGCGATCTTATTGGGTTATTTATTTATTTTTCGAAATGTTTAAATTTGAAATTCTTGTACACGCGTGGTCGCGTCGGAAGTGGCGCACGAAATAAAGATCGATTTTGTGATTGTTGACCCAAAAAGCCAATGTATTATTTTGATGGAGCTGTCCTTACTTTCGAAAATCCCCGACGCCTCCGCGTAGCTGAGTTAGCCAAGAGAGGGCCGAGCGAACGAACAGAATCGAAGAGTACGTGGTTCCCGTTTTGGAACCTGGCGCCCAATAATACCGTAGGTATTTCGAGTTTAATATATGTTAGCCCTGGGTTGCCTGGAACGCGAAGGAATCGCGTAAGTTGTGCGCCGGTCGGCATCACATCTCCCGACGAGGCTCGATCGCGAAAATGACGTCACAATATATATTATTTACCATTATAAAATTTAACACATTGTTGAGCAACAATCTCATGTCACCGGCTATTCAATTCAATTCACCATTCCGTAATTGAATGTGGAAATGAAATAGCTAATGCAAGTGAAATCACGAGTTAGCTCGTGACTGGTTAACAATGTGTTAATATTGGGTTGTCCAGAAAGTTCGTGCCGATTTTCGGCACGAGATGCATTTCAATTTTCCTTCAAAATCGGCACGAACTTTCCGGACAACCTAATAACGTGCCAGTATACTGATACACATTCAATGTTGCAGACAAAACATTCTGTTTTAGAATATAAGGACCTCGACAATCAAGCTTGTTATTTTTTCTACCGGATTATGTAAAATCCTGAAATACTTAATTTCGTTCAGCAACCTAAATCCTATTCACGATTAGGCGACACCTTACCTACAGCACTCTGAAATAAATCCATAAAATATAGACAAATTATAATATATTACACATCCGAATTCATAAATTGTACATTTAATTCGTCACGTAAACATTACAAAAGAATAATGAAAAAAACGTTGAGATTGTAATGATATGACAAACGGAAATAGGAGAACCGCTGGCTCAGGATACGCATGTCCAGTCTACCGAGATTTATGTTCTATTCGTTATGTGGTGCGACGCACAACCACGTTCAGGAGCACATATGACGCACGCACACGTAGCATCATGCGGAACCACAAATGCTCAAACTGCCATTCTACCTAAGCCATGTAACGTGTATATGTGTTTGTCAATGATTCCTACATGCCCTTATCTCTTCCCCTTCCCTCCTTCCTACACTCTCACGAACTCCACACACAGGCTTTCGTGTGCATCTGTATACACATCCAATACATTAACGGAAAACACAGTGCAGCAGCAGCGCCATTGAGGCGTTTGATGTGCCGGTCATTCCACCTGGATTACGGCATGAATGTATATCACCACTATGGGTGGGCATGATGCCCATAATCGGGCTTATTTCCGTGATGATAACTGTGCTCAAGCCTTTACTCTTGTACATAGGTTACTTAGAAGTTATAAACCATCTGAATTATTCCTGTTTATAAATATAGTTAGGAGGATTAACTTGTTTTAAATCCTAAATTCATAGCCAGTCAATAAATAAAGAATACCGAATAAAAATTACTCTGATCGTGGCGCAAAAATTCAAAGATCTGGGTCTTTTGGGTCCCTACGCGAGTGCGGAGGTTTATAGAGCTTTATTATATAAAATGTACCAACAATTTTGAATATTAAGTATTTTTATACGGCAAATTAGAAAACAGTGACTTACATCTTTCTGGTATATCTGTTATATGATTTTGTAATCCGATTCAATAATTTAACAGATGAAGAACATGGAACTCTTCTAAGGAAGCTGACGGAGATGATCATTCGTACCATGTTTTCTCAAATATTACAAAATATTTCATACCATTCGCAAGGCACGCTTAAATATTATTGGAGAAGACTTATGATCATACATTTGTTATTATCATACAAGGTTACTTTATACCACATTGGTTTTCAGAAATTTCAAATAATCTACCTTTTCCAACTAATCATTGAATCTTATACGAAAAAGATGATCGCCGAAAGTGCACTGTGCGTAAGTCTAATGCACCTACATGTATATGCATTTATAGGGTTATATCTACGTAGGTCGTGCATTCAAACTTCGGATATGCATTTCATCGTGTGCATTCAGTACACGTTTATAGAGCGTAGGTATTATTATTTTCCTTCTGAATGAGGACTCGTGAACGTGTATTTTTTGAAAGGGTGCAAGCAGACTAGTTTTAATCCGCACGGACGAGAAGTGGTTGTGATTATGGTGGTGAGGTGGTACAATGGGAGTTAGCCAAGGGCATTCTTATAGGGTAATTGTGGTTTGGAGCTGTCAAGTGAGAGCATTGTGAATCTACGGTGTTTAGTGGAGTGCCTGATGACTATAGCACATTGTTAGTACGTTAGCTGATGATAAGGGTGATAACTAATAACGATGTCTTTCAATTTACGGCATAGTACCTACTATCATTGTTTTCCTCAAGTTGAACTCGTTTTTATGGGTTAATTGAGCTTTCAAGTTGTCTAGTAAAAGTATCATGGATATACATATAGTGTCAAGAGGCGTGACGTATTGCCAGCTTCCATTGTTATGCTGTTATCTTAATAAGTTATCGAAAGTAACTGATATCATTTTCAATCGTTAAATTGAAGCATTTTATGTTGCATTTTCAAATTCATACAAGTTTTATAAATAGTAATGAATTCGTAGTACTTACACTGTTCGCAGAGAATATAGAATGCACCATTAGTATGACTTCTTCAGATTTTTTACTCATTTCGTACGCGAAATATGTTACAAAGCGAATAAAAAAGGCACAATTTATCAAACTAAAAATAAGGAGTACATAAAATGGGTATGTGCAAAATTCGATTATGTGTAAAATTTTTCCAGCGTTTTTCTAGTTTTTTTTAAGTTTATCTTTTATATTGACGACACGATAACTATAGAAGGCAGCAAGAGGATCGAATCGAGAGCGGAGCATATTTACTTCGTTTCCAAGCCGCTAGAGAGCATTCGTCCCGACGAGTCTTTCTTGTCCGCGTACCATGAATAATTTGCGGGCTGAAAGCTTTTCAGGCAAATATACGTGGTCGTTGATTTGAAATTCCGATTGACCGGTAGACTAGTGCTGCTATCAAGGCTATGATGGCCGGACATATGTACTTCAACCAGCTTTTGGACATACAGATATTTATATATATACAAGGCGTCCTTAAATTTGGTACTTTTACATTCTATATTATTTACATTTTTATAAAAATGTACAGATGGAAACGTGAACGTTTTTAGTAAAACGGGTGTAAACTTTTAATATTGAGCGATAAATAATTGAATTTGGTCAAAGAACAATTTTTTCTAATTATTAGTACATTCAGAGTGTTTATTATCGGTTCGCTAATTATGAGAACTATATGCCGTCAGCATTCGATTCATTTTTTAATTTGCATTGAAACATTAAAAATTGTTCATTGCTCTTAAAGTAACTAGTGCATGTTCATCATGTTACTATATTACAGCCACCTATAATTTAAAGATCCCAAAATTCAATCACTGATTAAATGTCAGTATCTATTATGTATTTTTTTGTTTTGCTTACAACACTAGCGTATTGAAACGTAAACGAAAACTTAAGTGATGACATAATTATATACATATATGCTTTATGCGTTAGTAACGCGTATGATTTCCGACATCAATTAAGATGTTAACCATTAATCCTCACTAATATTTCCATATACATCTGAAAAATCAACCTCTAGGCTGCCCACATCTCTAAGTAGGATTTCAAGGTTAATAGTTGGATAATATTGATGTTTGTGTGCATGCTTCCGTACTCAAATGTGTAAATGGTGCTCGAAACATTTTGGTTGATCCGAATAAGATTGGTGATATGTCACTCAGATGTTTGGATTTGTAAATTTCTCGCTTTAAACATCGTATATGCATAGACACGGATAATCCAGGCCGCAACTTCAGGTTAGTAGTTATATTACGTAGTTATATTATGCGAGGATAAAGTTGCAACTCGGTTTGCCGTGTCTGTACATACAAGTATGAAATATGATACGCTGTTAAGCAAGACTGCAAATGGGAGTAATATGATATATTTGTTACAAACAAACATGTGTGTGATTGAACCCAACATTTTAGATGCATTTCCGAACTGATAATATTAAAATTTTGAGAAGAATTAAATTCCATTCGTATATGGAACAGTAGGGTATAGTGGTTTAGTAATCGTGGTTTTAAAACGGTATACGCATGAAATGTATTATTTGCGAATTATACGAACAAACATGTACTGAGATGAGACCATAGTCATGACACATGAGAAACTGTTGTGCTCTACAGTTTATTTTGGACACTGTCGTGTATACATAATTAAAGAAGAAAACTTGATTTAATTCAGGCCTGTGTGTGGCGCTAGTAATTTTCTGCCAAGCTTGGCCTGATCTTTCGGATTAAACGCATTTCAAGAACACTGAGCAGAAGACCAAACAGTTTATACGACGGGGTTGATTGAATGTAAATCTTACAATTAGTAACAAATGTCATAATTTGTAATAACATGATTAATAAGAGTAAATGTGTGAAGTAAAAATGATTTAGAACTTAAATCATTTATATACATTCATGATGTGGGCGAGGTGATTCGAAAATTGCAGAAATCTTACGCGATGCGATAGTACTCACTCTCACAACCGTAGATCGATCGCGTGTCTGTATAAATATATAGACGATGTGCAGTACGTGAGAATAATACGCAATGGAAAGGGTTGGGTATAGGATAAACCGTAGCGATCGAGCTGCGACCGTTAATGAAAGCCCTTTCAATAGTAGACAAAGCCAACGATGGGACGGCCTGCGATGGATTCACAGATAAAGAGCACCGTTGGAAACGACGCGAGGGAAGTGGATGCGGCGGCTAATTCGAAAGGCTGTTTGCAATTCCCGAGCCGCGTTGACGTTGATCTCGAGTGAGGACCGAAAAAAAGTACTGGCTGGATTGACAATGACGAGAGGAGTTGACACAGGGCCATTGGGTTTTGGAAGCTTGAAGTTTCCAAGTTTGGTTATATACGGGCTGATGTACGTATCTGCTGCTATAAATGTTGCCGGCAGTATGCAGGATGCGAGAAGCGCCGCTAGGGGCAATGGCAGGAACGAGATGATTTTTTTCCTTTTGAAAGAAGCGACTTCCTACTGCACTGGTGAGGTTGGCATTCATGACGAACGAAGCGCAAAGGCGCGAGGGCGAGTGAACTTAGCGCTTATGTATGGTTCTGTGTGAGTATATGTGTGTGTCTGTACATATATATGTATATGTATATACTGCCTTATACGCACCTCATGGAATACTCCCACTTTTACCCATAAATTGCATCACAAATGTGGCTGGAATCGTTCGCGGTTCCGTCACGGAAACCTATTCTTCTGTAAATTACTCCATTACGTATTCGCAGAAGTGTAATATCCCCGGATATGGACAGATGTACGCGACACGTGTGGAACTGGCACTTCAAATTGATTAGCAATTAACGTCTTCCGTCACTCATAGATTGGCTAATCAGTTCAGTATGCAAATCATTTTTTAATATTGATAATTGATTTTATCGGACGCTCGTTGTTTTTTAATATAACTTTATTATCAAGCTCAGTGCACACTTGACATGCGCTTTTTAATAAATTCTCTACCTTACGAGGGGACTTGGCTTATTAGACAAATTACCATTTTTTTTTCGATGAGTAGAATGGGAACCATGAACAGGGTCTTGATCCGTAAGCCGTACAAATTATTATACAAGTAGTAAAATTTTCTGGAATCTAAATTGAATATTGTATCATTTGGAATTTTAAAAATATACCTTCTCTAATTGAGAGAATGTATAGTACGTGTATATGTAGGTATATTAAATCTTAACATCTCCAGCAATACTTTGCAAGACTTACGGACTGAAAGCTGTTAGCAAGGTTAATGTTCACTATTCCAACACAGTAAAGCATCTGTTAAAATAAGATTATAAATTTTTGTGCGACAACCATCAAATATGTAATTTTGTCTAGTTCCTAAAAAAATGTAAAATATGTAACTCTTTGCCTTGATCAATCTTGACAAGTTACACCAATGCAAATAATTTAAAAGTTATAACTTGGATGAAACCAAATGGCGTTATGATAACCGATGATACGATAATTATTATTCCACCTGAAAATATACCATTGTTTTATTTTTTATGATTCAATTCAATAAGCAAGTATTCAAGTACGCATCGTTTCAAAAAAGTTAAATGATGTTGATTCGATAATTGTTATGATGCGATTGGAATCCCGAACCAAAATTGCTTCGAATGACAAACTCTAGAATCATAAAATAATATTATATAAGTCGGTGTTGCACATATTACATGTAAAATAAAATAAAATAATGGCATTAAATATATTCCAAAAGTGTGAATGTAATCTTTGCTATAATTTCGTTCTTTTATTATAAATAATAATACAGTATATAATAAAATAAATATAATACAATAAACACAAACATGAATTTTGATTGCAATCATAGTAATTTTGATCTTGACCGAAGTCATTTCTCGTTTTTAAAATTAACGCTACTCGTTAGTAAAATTCGCTATGTTATATCACAATAACTGATGTGTGTAATGTAATAAGATGTATCGTATAGTCAAATCCCTTGAACTTCTATGAGTCGGGAATGTGGGTTCTCAGAATCTTTGCTACCTAACCTTTAGAGGCGTGGTTATGAGAGAGACAATAATTCGTATATGATAACCAGCGCTCGTTAACTGTTGTCAGCGAAGAAGATAACGCGCATTCTAGCCGCGCATCGCACCAACAAAGTGGGGGAATCATTCTCCGCTACTACTGAACAGTTGAGGAAAAAGTATACCGACGCTAGAAGGACTTGACTGTATCGGGTGCGAAAATTTACTACGGAATATAATAATTTTTCTCAAATTTTTCGTTGCGTTATTTTCATATAAAATGTACTACGTAAAATTGAATCTAATTTTCTTGTAAAATTTACTACACACATATTTCTCTCCGTGGAGACCATCACACACGCATCTGAGAGAAATACACGATTACTTATACTTTGGAATTTCGATTTCACTATATTTTGAGTAAAAAATCTCTATCCGTTATGTAGTTACATTGCAGTTTATAAGCCCGTGTTAGGGATAAAGAGAATTCGGATCTTTCCTTACCATGTCAGTAAAATGCAAACGAAAATCATAAATAACACTTTTGACAGAGATTCTCCCCCAAAACGAAGTTTGGCGCATATTCTTCAAGGTTCACGTCTATTTTGACACAACTTCCGCAATAACTAACTCAACACCGAAAGAGTAATTCGGTCCTAAAATTTGGATGTAAATTTGGAAAATGGAAATAATTATAGGTCGAATTTAAAATTCAAAGACTATTCATCTCTTAGTGTCACTGTGTGAACGATCGTGGCAGTTGTGTGGTCTATCACGGCATTAAGATATTTTCGATGTCGGACTCGCTGACTCCCCGACGATAGTTTTATAATTAAAATACTATGAGGATCAGTTGTAGCATAAAGCAATATCTGTTGTGGCATTTCATTGAACCATATCACCATATCATTAACATTTGTTTTAAAAGATCTAAAACGAATGAAATACTGTAAAGTAAACACCCATATCGACTCTCCAAAAATTGGGTCACCATTTCTACGTCACAGTTACGTAAACTGATGATTGAAATACAGCGTTTCGGATATCGTAATTCAGTGGAATCTCACCTAGAGTACCTAATGTGAAAATATGCAAGCTATGTGAAAAGCCAATCAGGTACGAGAAACAGTCACAACCGTGACCTCTCTCTCCTGGTTTGACGAACGAGAAAGTTAAGACGTGCCCCTCCAGATATCCATGTAAGCTAGGCGAAGTTCCATTGAGGCCCCAAAATTATGAGTAGTATGTGATTAAAGTTGTGATTTTTTCAGATTATTATCATTTTCACATTAGTAATATTGTTGAGCTGTGCTGATAAAATGTTACCGATGCCTTTACTCCGTATCACTCAACACATTTTCTATATAAATATCGCATGCTCAACCCAATTTTATGATTTTTAATGACATTATTTAGACACGTCATGTCATCTAATATACATTCAATGATGAAGTATTAATTTTTATAAAGAATACGTATTTTCGAACGCTTGCTCCGACAAGCAGCGGATGCAATAAAATGTTAATGGCACTAAATGCTTAAAAATGTTGAATAGAAGGTACTTTATGGATGAGATTCTTCTTAATCTGAAGAAAAATATATGTTCTGCCAACAGCCTAAGGATGGTTCATCCAGAAGAAAGCATAATACTGTGCAATTACTATTGGACCTGGCAGTATGTTAGAGAATCAATAACAGGTTATGAATCTATGTATATCTGGGCTATTTGGATAGATTTCATCCAGGGAATTTTATAAATTTTATTGTATGAATAATGAGCTGAACTCTCAGGTTATACAAATGTACTTATAAAGAAAAATCGCAAATACTGTAATAATACATTATTGAAAGATTATAAATGGTATAAACTGCTTTCCTTTGGTACAAAAATTAGTAATAATTCTATTAAATTTTTCGTTCCAATTACCATACTTCAATTTGTCAAATTGTCTCTTACACTTGGCCTGATATTTCTAATATCACTGTCCATTTAGAGTATAATAATCGAAGATCCAAATAATTTCCAAGGACTCAAGGAATAGAAGATCCTTGGAAAATTTTATGGATTCTTTTAAAAGGAGCAATTGTCATAAATGGACAAAGTAATTGATTATTGAACAGAAACCGATTAATTTCCCGTTAATATTATTGTTGTTATAATCAATAAGAAGTGAATAATGAAAATAGAAATAAACGTTGCCATCTACGCAGGAAAAGGATTTCCATTTGCAATGGTATTTGGAAATTATTATGTAAACCGTCGTACATTGAGGCCTGAGAACAAAAAAAAAACCCAAGGTCACTCATTATTCCTAAAGTAATGGTCTTACAATTTGAAACATTAAAATCAATAGCCAATCGTGAATTCGTATGGAAATGCTGCGTGACGCCAAATCCTTGTGGAAACAAACTACGAAAAATGTTCAGTTTTGTAATTAGAATACTTGACGAAAGAACGGGAAACATAATGTGACCAACACCCTAATTCGAGGATCATTATTAAAGTTGAAGTAATATTTACATGCCTAAAAACTAAGCATCTGTTTTTTGCAATGGACATATGAGTGAGAAACGAGTGCTTACATATGTCCTGCGAAAGTCATTTTCTCATTGAATAGATGAATACATAAGCGAATTGAACCGGAATAATATTTCGGATGAAAAGCTATAGGAACTAGAAATTGCATTCAATTGTTTGAATGCGCTCGAATGGAATTAACATAATTTCCACTTTCTACGATCCGATAATCTTCTGATGTGCATATGAAATGCACTTTTGAAATTAAGATGAAGAGTGGGAAGATATTTTAGTGGGCTAATTGTGAAATAGCTGTAGATTAATCGCATTGAGATTAGGAATTACTTATCAAGTTATGTTCTCGGTAATCACTGGATTGTTTCATATTTTATTGATACTCGAATTGCAGATCATAGGGTTTTCCTCATCCAGGATTTCTCTTTCTGAATTCTTTAATATTGGGGATATAGCAACAAATATATTGTTAATCTTTCAGAGTGAACTCCACTTTGGAAAGCAACCTTTGCCAAACTCTGGCTATTTATGATTTCGGTGATTGAAAATTGTATATTAAAATTCGAGGGTTCCAGGCTCCTTAATAGAAATACAATAGTTACAAAACACGTTCATAAATGATTGGTAAGTTTGTTATAATTCTAAACTCTCATCCTTATTACATTATTGAAATCTTTACATTTTACATGCGCTATATTTGCGGTTATCGGTCTTTTCTAAATCATTATAACAAGAATGTGTGAGTAATGACAAGCATTCATTATTGCAATGAAGGTCAATCGTGATAGGCAACAATAGCGAGCATGTAGCCAATATGGAATTCTAGTAGCTACTTGGTAACAAGATGGTATACGGTCAACACTCCACGTGACCTGACGTGAAAGCCAATACGTCCCGATGCGGTTCGACCTGTCCAGTAAGATGGTAAATGACCAAATACATGCTACGTCGAGCATGAACCTTGTATAGGAACTCAGGTCGTACTACAATCAGGCCAACAAGTCATGTCAAATTGTATGAACTAGATGAAATTATTCGATGCATAAATATTGTTTGCTATAATAATAAGTCTTATTATTTTTTATTCTAAATCGTCTTGTTTCCAATAAAATGCTCTTTGGCCTTTACTCATTCCTCTCTTTTATAACCGCTATTAAACTTCTTTTAACTAAAGACGATTAGATTGCTGTTAAGGGACACTGTACTTATACCTTCATTTAAGACCTCTATTAGTTGAAAGCGCGCTATTAGGAAAATCAACGTGGCATTGTCGCAAAAACATGGCGTTCAGCGCTTGCGCATGCGCATTTCTTGCGGTACGTATTTCAAAATAGGTATTAATTTTCGTAATACGCGAAAACAGTTTCCTCGCAGTAATATAGCTCAAATGTGCAGCTTAAATTGCAAAATAATTATTTCGTTTATTAATATTTTTTATTAGGCTGACCAGTTAAAAATTTTTAATTATTCAAAGGTTATTTTTGGCTCATAAGTCAACAACATCATCGTAAGCGCAGATGCCATATTAATATAAGATTATTGAATATATTCGTGGAGTTGTCACAGTCTGAAAAAATAAATTTTCCTGAATTTATTGTGACAATTAACTAGTCATACAGGTGAAACAAATTATTCAAAAATTAAAAGCTTACCAGATGTCACTTGAATGGACAAAGCATAAGGACGAGCTGTCAATTATAAAAAATTCTCGGATTAGCCTGGAAGATTTGCATTCACTTCGCAAATGTAAACTAGGTGAGCGATATCACAGATGAACGCAATTTTGACAGACGATTTAATAGCAGTAGAATAGTGACCTGACCCACTATTATGAAACTAGCGCTCCCTCTTAGCTTAAAGGTGCCTTAAGAGAAGCTTAAGAGGCGATATGAGTAGGTATAATTTCTCTAATAGACGTCTCTTCTAGCGTCTTTTAAGGATTTTTCTATGATAATGTACTAACATCGTTCTTAAAATTTAGGTTAAATTTAGGTGTCTCTAATCAGCGGTTTAGATTTCTAGGGTTGTTTTGTAACTGCCATAATTCTGAGATCAAACTTGTGACTGAAGTATACATGTGTCCTACTTAAAATACTGTTTACAAAAAATCTTCATATAAATGACTCTTTAAATCCAGATTCTTCATTTGCGCTATTCGGGTCATCTCTATTTCATAGGAAGAGGCATCAATCATAGTTCAGAACTGACTACTAACTAACAAAAATATATACTCGTACATTTTCGGTTGCAATCCTATTTCTTTTTACGATAATAGCTTCACGCACTTCCAGACAATATATTTTTTTCTCTAACAGACGAAACAATGTATTCAGCACTTACTTTTTATGAAAAAAGAATGGATGTTCTCTTACATGTTATTCTATCGCTACTATCGATCATTTACGCGAGGAAGCCTCTCTGGAGCATCTCTGGGGAAGAGAAGAAGAGAAAAAAACACAGATAAGGAGAAGAGCGCATTTAGGGTTAAAAATACTATCATTATTCCTCAAGCTTTTGCAAAGTTTTATTGCATATAGTTAACTCCTAATAGAATTCAACAATAAAAAATACTTAATATTAAAAATGATTCCTGGATGTGGTATGTTAATATGACACACTAATTAGTTAATTGCAATAACTATCATATTACAATGATGTCCTCATGTCGTCTCATGCATGTCTGCTTGGGATGTTTAATATATTTACTGAACGTCCTCAAATGTCTTAAAAGCGTATTGTGAGCATCCACAGCATATCCAAATCTTTGCACTTCCGATGTTTACATCGGACGTGTCAAAGGGATATCCATAGTATAACTCATTACACCCTATAGAGATACTATGGGCGCCCTATGGATGTTCGAGTCTTCAATGTCAGATGTTCAGGTATTCCTGCGGTAATTGGATTTGAGGGGAGCTCAACACCAAAACTTCCTAAGCATAACTTAAGGTTCAGCCCAAACTAAGTGTATTTTCATAAGTCATTGTTATTCATACTCACTCCTACACTGACAGAAAGCAAGTATACAGAATCAAATGAATTTCATTATCTGACAGAAATTTATTTGAATTTATTGAACATTGAATTATTGTATATAATCAAAAATTTTATCGAAATACCTATTACGAAAAATTTAATTTTCATTAAATGAATGTGATTGTAATGAAACTGGTATAAAGGGTACATTTATTTCTTTTTTATAGATATACATTATTATTAATTATTCTGAAGCTGTATCTTCTCTGAGTGTATACAATTTTTTAAAATGCAATACTGTACAAATATGAAGTCACAACTCTAACTCTATGTAATAAATAATGTTATTAAAATACATTAAAAAGAATCAAACTAAGATTTGTTGCAAGCATCTTTCAAATCGTGATTGAAATTTTCTTGCTTAATGATTAAACGAATATCAGTATGTGTTCATTTAACTATGAAGCTTTCTATGTTCTAGACGAAATCACTCAAAAAAACTTTGTATATGGGGGTTTTTGGAATTGCTGATAATGAATCTGAGGTACAAATTATGAAACTCAAGATAGGAAAGTGAATATCAACTGCCCTTTAGCTAATACAACTTTTGATAAACGAATTAACATGCGTTTTCTTACTTAAATAAACCTATAATATTCCATATGCACAGAATATTCTTTAATAAAGTCAGATTGGATTCCCTACGAAAAGTTTTCACTGAATGATCGAAAAAATTCATAATTTATGATAAATTAATATTTTTCTGTCTTGAAATATATTTTATCGATTCAAATAAGGTTCTTCTGAATTCTTCTTCTAATTTGACTAAAAATAAAATGGATTAGAGCCGACATCGACTATTAGGTTTACTAGATTATAGACGAAGGGATGAAATGGAATAAGAAGCTCTATGTTATAAAAAGGTAATTAATATATTATTTCATATGTACTAAAGTTTGATTAGAATGGTATCAACTTTAATGATATTGAATAGTCTGCATTGTAGTGCGTTATTAAATAAAGAGAAAAGACACTATGGTTAATTACCCATTGTGGGATAATAATCAATAGAAAAGTAAAAGTTAACATGAAGCACTTCCGCATAGAAAACAAACAGCAAATTGAAACTTGCAATTTGATTCCTCCGAATCGTAGGTAGTGTACGAAGTCCCTATGTGAGGAAGCATTTTCACTTTTTTTAATCTTTGGCTTCCTCATAGATGAATCTCCATTTACTACCGAACCGCGAAATTTCGAAGTGCTATAAAATTAGATCCGCTAGGGCGATCTTCGCCAAATTTCATATGTATTACGACTAGATGATATTTCATACTTGCAGAGAAGAATTGCGGTTTGATTCATTGAAGTATGCGCTAGTTACAGCGATGAAGTTGATTTTTTGAAAAATTCAAAATATAATCAAATCAAAACTTCTCGATGGATTCGGTCCAAATGCAATGACAATCAACCTTGGATACAAATTTCTTTGTCAAGAACTATTTATACGAGTATCACAAAATTTGCGATCGCTAGAGCGATAACGTTCTTTTTTTGGGAATTTGAAAACGACATAAAATTCGAGCGAAACCGTTTTCGCACATTTTGAATATGGTGACATGAAAATCTCAATAAAAAAAATGTTCCATCGTCTCATAGTTTCCTCTATGAGGAAGCAAAAAAGAATGAGAAAAGATGTGTTTCCGAAAGTGTGGCGAAATATTTAATCTCCTACATCGGAAGAAATAAAGAACAGTTTACAAAGTCTAAAAGTAAGGATTAAATCCTTAGCCAATGCCACACTTTTCCCATTTTTTTTCTACGCAGGCTGTAAAATGGAATATGCAGATTGAATAAATCTATAAAAGAGAACGAAACGGGATTTTAGAAAACGGCACAGATATGTAGGAGATGAACTTCTAATAACCGTAGCTTATGAGACATACTTTATTGCGAATTTTTATATTATAATGGCATTGTATGTAGTCTAATAAAACAAATAATTTTCGTTTACGGAGAAAATAAAAACTCGTCATTGCAGAAAGAAGAATTTGATGAAACATTAATAAATCGTACGTGTCACGGAAGTGGGAGAAGAACAGTAGTGAAGTTCGCACTGTCGCATCGTAAGTAAGATACAGCTACTTTCCAAAAATGTTTACTCCATATTCTACGAAGAAGTAAATAATTTTTTATATTACAAAATGCGATGTTTTTTTTTTACAAAAATGACGACAAAGCGAAGCCCAATTTTTCACATTATGTGATGTGTTATTCTTTTTCTATTTCATTGGTGGAATTCGACTATGTATAGTATGTACTTCTACGAATTCATTCGTTCCTGACCGAATACTAAGTAGCTTATGCATTTAGCAAGTAAGGAAATATTAAATAATCGTCGGAACTGATAGAAATTGAATATTTATTTCTGATGAAGAACAGTTGTTTTTTTTTTCGGCTTTACTACAGAAATAAATGTAATGAAATAATCGGTAGTCATCAACTTAAAGAACGTTCTTATAATTTGAAAATACCTATGAAATTGAAAACGTTATTCTTATAAAAATAGAAAAATTTAAGAAATTTTCACTTTATCGTCGGATAGACATTTGTGTGCTGTGGTTTACCATTTTTAAATTAAATTGCATATCCCGCCATAAAAATCTCCTCACCAGCGACGCTCTCCATCCTAACAGTATCCCAAGAACCCTCGTAGTAGTTGCTAAATTCAATATATCGCCATCTACTTTGGTTGCGGAGGAAAAAAATAGTCCAATCCCTTGGTAAGAATAATTCAACGATAGATTGGATTCGGTGAACTTGTGTTAGGTAACCTTTTCTGTTCTGGTAGTCTTTCTTTTCTTGTCCATGTAGGAGAAAAAGGTTCAAAAATACATGCAAGTACAGAATTTTAGTCGCTCTCGATTCAAAAGTAAATAACAGGTGGACTTGAGGATTAAAGGATGATCGTAAAAAAACTATTTTTTTCCAGTTCAGGAGGTCCTCGATATTTAAATGAATGTTGTACTGAATGATCGATTATAATAAGGTGTAGCTCTAGAAGAAATTTGAGACTGATTGTGAGTTGACTTACAGTTTCCGAGGTACAGGTTTCAAAAGTAGTAAAAATTGTACAAAAATTTTTCATAATCTACTGATAGAGCAGCAGAAAGTAATTTTTCGTATAGAATAACAAGTAAATAATATGCTCAACTATGTTTATGTTCTCCAGACTCATGTATCTTGATGTATACTAATAAGTACTGAATTAGTCTCTTCATCGTAATCATCCATTTCAAATTTGTCTCGGAAAGTTATTTAATTACAGTCAAACGCATTTTTTATACATGAATATAGATGGTCATTGGTACAATAGATTCAAACATTTAATGCTTGTTCATAATCTTAACACTAATCTATCATAGTATGATTCATGTATAACTTGCTAATTATGTGGCGTCTCTCTTGTAAATATGTAAAATATTTATTTGTTATTCCATACTAAATGTTAATTTTTTGCTTCATTAACAGATTATAAAAAATCCTAGACTAGGGCCACAAAGATGGGCGAAATATACAGTCCCTCGTTACTTTACATATTTCTACTATACCGGACATACCATAAATAGAATTAATCGATAATATGTAAGGTTTAAGACGACCGTTTCCAGCTGATCGAGGTAATAACCGTCCGAGGTGTCTATTGTAGATGTTTTGGAACGTATAAAGGGTGTTAAAAAATTCGCGCACTCGAAGAACATGGTGGTCTTTCGGAGGTATCACAGATACTGGAAATGACTTTCGTTTTATCGAAACATTCTTAAATCTTCAGTCGGAGCCGATTAAAGATAACCCATGAAGTTAGCTATGAGTTTTCTTGCCATGCTTTTTTTCCCGGTGCTAGCAAAATAAAAGCAAGAGGAGAAAACTCAGAACTCGCAGGTACCTATTGTTTCCGAGGCCGCCTCACTTTCATTGGTTATCTTCAATCGTCATTTATTTAAAATCTGAGCATATTTGAATAAAAGGAAAGTCATCTCCAGAAACTGTGTTATCTCCGGAATACCGCGATGTTCTCCGAGTGCACGAATTTTGGAGCACTCTATATATTTTAGCTTCTCTACACTGAGAAAAAGGTTTGGTAAACATAAAAAAAATTGTTTTGAATTAACTAACCCCGGCGGTTACGGCTGGCGAAATAAATATGTAGTTCAGTTGACCAAAAAGATATATCAAAATCGAAAGAAACATGTCATACCCACAACTATATATATGCATGACCCAACAAAGTAGACAGTCCATTCAATTGAATATTTCATTATTTTTATTCTATACTTGGTTAAATGTATCCAATGCCCGTTACCAAAATCTTTACTTCAATTAATAGTTTATCTTTTGTATCCAATTATAGTATAGTCTGCAAAGAAAAAAAATGCATTCAATGTGAAATCAAAAAGTTTTACCTGAACTACACAAAATATCGTCGGTATTCAATATTTATATTGCTTGATTATGTATATATCTTTCGAAAATATTGTAGGTATTCAAGTAATTTAGTGTAATGTATTAAACCTTGCCTTCGAGGAGTAGGAGGATTTCCGCAAACTAATAATTAATTTTGTTGATTCTAAGAATTTGATATCAAAGTAGTGCGATGGACCGGAGTACTCGATGTTGTACGTTAGAAACCTTCATCACCTCATCGTCTCTTTTGCGTAAAGTTGTATAACAAAGTTTGGAGGTTATCGGCTCATTGATTCATTTTTGCTTGCGAGTATGCCTGTCCCTCTGGTGGCCGGTGGCTGTATTACGCCGTTTGGCAGTGGGCCTTTCTGTGCGGCCCCTTCTCTCGGTGAATGGTTTGGGAACGTTGCATTAGTAAATGTATTTCATACATAAAAAAAATTTGTTAGGTATTTTAACAAGGCTAACAAGTTTGTTCAGGCATTTTTTTCTAAGTTATTGAAATCCTTTTAGCCTTTCACACCTCCATTGTATGTACATTAGGGTGGTCGCTAAATAGGGTCTGATCGAATTTCGTTCGTGCCGCCTCCCAAATCGTTCCCAAATAAATAAAAAATAATCCTTGAATTTTTTAGATTTTTTGCTTTTCATTTACCCCCCCCCCCCCCCACGACGGTTGAAGTTTCCCATTTAAAATACATGGAGTTTTCAGGTCTTCACAGTCAACATTTTATTCTGG
>JARQTI010000804.1:53772-67932 GCA_030142655.1 Trachelus tabidus | reverse complement strand
AACTTACGAATGGAATATAATGAAACACGTACCATTTGAAAGAGGAAGTAAAATTACAGTTTACATGTTTTTGCTCTTTTGCGGGAAAACACGTTTAAGGGGGTAAACTACTCCCTGCATACCGATGCATGAATTCCCATATAGGATCACTTCTAACCACCTTCACCACATTAATTTCAGGTGCGGGAGTTGACGCTTTCCACAGTGTCGGATAGTACGCGTTCAATATTAGGATTTACGACCTTAATTGCATGGTAAGTGCACAACGATTGGTTTTCTGTAATTACTTATTTCTTCATTTGACGAATTTCCAGGTATAATAAATTTTGTCAAGTTTGCTGTAAACATTTCTTATTCTGCTTCTCCACCTATCCCTGCCCCTTTTCAGTACCTTTCAGGAGCTGAGCTAGTTGGACTTCCGCAACGACTGTCTGGATCCGTGGTGGATTTCGACATTATCTCTTATCTTTTTTGGCTTTCTTTTCCTTTCTCTCTTTTATTTGCCTCGCGCACCCAACCTCCGACCCATATAGTCATCGGAAACTGAACAATTTTACACCGCTATTAGAACCTTCTTAAAGAACTTTTGGACATTTTTGGACATTTTGGAGATTTCAAGATTACGTCATTCACTTCGCCTAATGAACCGTGTCGCAGCGCATTGAACAGGCCACACAGAAGATAATGGAGTATCCGCTATGGGGCTTCCCTACTTACTCCCTAGCCACCCATTTGGGGTGTTTCTTGGAACTTCACCATCTCACAGTATACCAGAAGTCGGAGATGCTTTTCCTCGTCCTGCCGCCTGAAACAGCGAGTTTCTAGATCCGCGGACCCCACCGGGCTGCCATCTCGTCAGCCCCCTAAAAACCCCAATGTTGCATCGTGCCGGTATCGGCATTTAGTGAAGGAATGAGCATTACGCTTGAACCATGAAACAATTTCTGATTACATGATTCGTCTGAAGTAGCTAACTTTTGTCTTATACAAGAACATCCCATACCACGTAGCCATAACCTGCGGAAATCATTCGTTCTGATTGGTGCTACTTTAATGCTTCTCATTAAAGAACTTTTGCGAATTTCACAAACACTTTTGGGAAGTGTATTCGGGGACCTCCTGCTACCTTTACACTTTCTACCTTTACACTTCCCGATGTAAAAGTAGTTTTGGGACACCCTGTATGTGATCTAGTGGTTTCTCTCGCTGTCGCGAAGTTAATTTGGAGTCCCCCCGATAGGTTTTTGTGACCTCAAGTAAATCTAGTTTTTTTGTAATAAATCCAGTGCGCTTATTAGAATTCCAATAAGGCTCAATCCCTTGTAGATACATACACAATGACGCTCTCCCAGTTGACACTAGCTGGGTAGCACTTTAGGCTTAGTTTATTGAGTTATGTTAAGAATTTTGAGATTAGATTTAGTTTTATGATACGGACCTAGCATGTAGGCAGTGTACGAGGGTTTCTGGTCTGCTGGTGTTTCCTTCAGAGTATCGAGAAAGGTTTAGGTTTAGGTTAGTTTTAGATTTTAAAGGACAAAGAAAAAAAGAGCTGTCTAGCTTTGCGAAAACTCCTATTTTTAAGGGCGTGAAATTTTTGTCAAGATTGAAATTATGTCACAAATTTAGTGGTGGGGTCGTATTCGATAGCTGTTTTACGAAATTGTAGAATAAGTTGCAATACATGTAGAGGAAAAAACTTAAAGTAGGGGCAGATGGGGAAAACAAGGAGGGTGAAATAAACTAGGCTGAGTGGCCTATTTTTATGGGTAAAAAAAATACTTGCTGGTGAGACAATCATATTATGTCTTAGCCCACCTAACACTATGCTTTCATTGTTACACTATATTATTGAAAATATCTCTGAAAGAGAGACTCAATAAAAATATTTTTTCTCAAAAAGGAGAACTTTCCAGTAAGGGTAGCGAGCATTGTGATGAAAACGAGTCACAAAAGATTTAAAGCATACCTATGTTACGTATAGTATCGGTCATCTTTTTCGAAACAGAACAATATAGCCAACAGTCACTAGAATTGCATACTCAGCACGTTACCCAGTGCACTGTCCGTGCCACCTACCCAGCTGCTTAGTGAGTACATTCCTAAAGTTTTAACCATACCTAAGAGCATCAGCAAAAAACGACTATATAAGCAGCCCAAATCATGGTACCGATGCTCAGAAAATCGTTTAGCTTCACGCGATAAAAATCGGACTGCACATTGTCACTCGTGGCTCTAACCGTTAGAGTATTAGATTCAGTGTAATACTCGCAATCTGGCCTAGGTACGGATTCGTTATTACATACCCTAGGAAACAAGCTGGATCGGTTACCGGGCAAAATTGAGATACAAAGACTAGTCTTTTCCGAATCAAGTAACGCATATACTAGCTAACTTTCTGTTCCACCAAATTTTCTTTTCGCCTTAACCTCACATACAGTCAGGTTTTGTAATCAAACTCACGGTTTTTATCCCCGTATTTCTCATACTAAAACACTATACAAAATACAAGCAGTTGAAATTTACCAAATCATTGTAACAATATATCACAAATTTACATTTACTCGTGTATCAAATATCTATCGCCCATCCAACAACATTTCAGGGAGTATCTCTCCACTTTGGAAAAGCAAGGCGTGTTTCAACACCTTAAACGAGCAGCGAACCCACCACTGAGTGTATTCTTACCGCTCGGAATTCACTCAAATATTATTCACGTTACCTCCGGTCGTTCCTTTTCTTTTGGTTACTTCTAAATTCTTCTTATCAAATTTAAAGGCCTCGATAGCCGCTACGGCCTACGTAACATTATCAATAAAGAATTTTTCTAATTCTTTTTTTTGTTAATGGAAATTGATGTTTCCACTATCGGTAATTGAATTCCGAGAACAATGCAGATTTATGAAGGTACTTCGAAGTCTGATTACTATAGGAATGAAAACAGTAAATATAGTCTTTATTACTTTACGAAAAAAAAAAAAACGTAGACTATACATAAGAAATATAACGTGTTCTCTGAAGAAAACCTCTGTCAAAGCTGTACAAGGAAGTGCAATAAATTTTAAAAAATTGGGATGTTTGCATTTACTAAATCTGGCACATCTATTATTTTGCTTAATTCTTAACCCACGGAATACTATAACACAATAAAAAATGATTGGTCACTTGTATTTATGCAAGTAATGTTGAAAATAATAAAACTACTTTTTTTATCTTTTTGCTAAGTTTCAAGCATGTTTTTTTGAGACCGGAAGGAAATTTAACATCATTGTAGGTTGATTTTATATTGTTATTCATTATTCATTCATTAAATACTCAGCATTGCAAAGAATCGAAGTCATGCTTTCCAAGGTCGAAGGAAACGAGAAGGATTTTTGCGAAATTTTTAATTCAGTTAATTCTTTTCATCCGACCCGAGCTGAAATATAGCACCGGTTTGAAACTACTTACTTTACACGAGGACATAGAGTTGATATTAAGATTATGAGACTGGGGAATCCGAGTGAGTTAATACCAGTTTGAGTCTCCAATTGTCGGTTATTTCCAGAAATAACGATTTCAAAAAATATTATTTTTGGAGGCAAAAATATTACATCCATTTCCAACCTTAGACTCAAACTAGTGATTTCATCAAGATCTCCATGTTAACATTCGTTTTTGGCAAACAGTGAGAGAGGAGAGAGTTCAATTTATTCAGTCCTTGAACAAGTCTTGTGAACAGTGAAAACCATAGATACATAATGAATCTAACAAGCCGAAGTAGCACAATGGGCTAATAATTAGGAAAAAAATAGAATAAGAGTGACACCCAATCATCCACAATAAATACAATGGAAGACAGGAGTGATATATTAACGACCGCAAGTGTTATTGGGAACAGTAACAGTAGCAACCAAGCATACCCCGCAGAAAAATGGTGTGTAACGTATAAAAAAATATTTAAAAAATGATATAAAAAATATATAACAGATGCAATCATTATGAATGCAACATGTGTTTCGATTACACAACATTTTCCGGTTATTCAAATACGCCGCGTGTACAAAAATCATATTTTAGGTATGTAGGTATATAAAATATATTTTTTAAATAAAAGCATTAGATGTTTTGGACACAGTAATTTTAGTGGAACACGTACTATAACTTTCTAGTCACTATAAATTCAATAGCAATGACAAAAAGTAATTCAAATACATTTATTTATTCTACACTAATGGTAAGTAATAGTATATCATAATTTGCTAGCAAGTAATTAACAGTTAAATTATATTAAGAAACCGATGTCAAGATAGGCTACTTCAAGCTACAATAAACAATAATGTATCTTTCATGATCAATCAAGATCCATCAAACTGTATGATTTAGGGGAAACTGAATATCATATTTTTGTATTTAGAATGAACATTATTTTACTTTATTACTACGTTACCTTATTATTAATAATACTTATCTATCTGTTCCAAAATCTATGGCGAGGAATACAATACTCCGAAATCTACGGCCAGGAACACGGATATCTACTTTAGGGATACTTTGATTTCCAGTTATTGTAATAAAAAATAGCATTGCAAGGCTTACATCAAAACAGTTGCGAATCGTGAGTTCAGGATGAAGCTGCTGCACGAACTTAAGGCGTTTCCAAGGCCAATATTGGAAATTTGTCAAAAAATGACAAAATTTCGAATACAAATATCTTCCGAATATTTTTCACCTTTATTATTTTTTCTTGCTCTACAATTTTTGCATTTATTTTTTTTTGCATACCATTTGAAATGGCAAAAATAATTTTTTTATTCCGGACAGAAATTAAACGAGCATTAATAATATGCCCATTCAATTCGCAATCAAAAAATAGTCAATAGTCGTCACATCAGATTTTTGAAATTGTGTATCTTTTCACCTCAAATCGCAATCATACATACGCTGATACACTCTGAATATAATATAATTAATTATTAATGGCAGCTCCAAAAAGTCTACCAGAATAAATGTTCCTAAACTTTGTCCGAACAGTATCTATTAAAAAAATGTTGCGATAAAAGAGATATTTCTATTGATGAAATATTATTCTATTAACCCTTTGCACTCCGTAGGCGCCGCTATTGCGCCACTCATTATTCTGAGTAAAACTCTAAAATGGTTACAAAATGTAGTTTGCGTTCAATAACTAGCAAATTCCGTGTTCAAAGATGTTTTATATTAGATACATTTACCCTTGAGAAAACCCTTGGGAAAGTTTTGAGATCAGTGAAAACGGAAGTGAAAATGAAATTGATGATTGAATTTTTTAAAGACAATTTAGTTGGAAATAATACCCAACAAAGTGAATATACTGATACTGGTACTGATAGCAGTGATATTTCTACAGATTGTTTCTACAGATATCACACTATGTTGAATTACAAAATATAACTTTCAAATTCCATTTACTTTATCACAAACTAAATTAATTAAATAAATGAATTAATAATTACATTAAGATCTTTTTCTTTAATACAACAGAAGTTCATTTTTCACATGCTCCAAAGCAAAAATGTCTCGGAGTTGCTGCGCTCTTAAGTAAAAAACACTCGGAATGCAAAGAATTAAGAGTTACACGTGGAAAGATTGTCATTAGTGCATTATAATTCGTTAATAAATGTGATGCTGGCGGCTTAATCGAATTATGTGAATTTGTCTTACGCCCTCTTAATAGAATATGAATTTGACCAGAAATTGACATTCTATTACTCGAATGATATTTGCATCAAATAGCTACAAGGAATTCAAGGATAGATTTATTTTACTTGTTTCGCTCTTGAAATTGCTTTGAAGCAATACATATATCTAGAGGAAATGTAGCCATCAATAAGGACATTCCCATAGCAGTGAATGTATTTTTTTCAATCTATAAACGTAACCAATAATAATAAATTCATATATTTATATTCATAAGTACAGTCCTCTGAGAATTTAATGTTTCTTTTTGTCATCAACTGTATTTTATTTTTCTACTTTAACATATTTCCGTGATTGTATAGAAAACCATGTGAGATTTGTTAAGGATTGCATCTTTTACGAATTACAAAAAACCCATATGAAACTCGTGGACCGACTACAATAATTAGCATTACGTCACGGAGTGATATACGTCGAGTATATGCAGATTCGGAAGCTTTTTCTGGCGATTCAAATAATGAAGTTAAACGAAATGGCTGGATTATTGGGACCATATAATATTCCTTTTTATTTTGATTTATACTTCAATATTTTTTTATTTACTTTAATTTTTTAATACATCCTTTTGTCTCATTCACGGGCAAGGACAACATGAAAGTGTTGATTGTTTACATCTCATCGAATGAAAACTAAAGTCGTATTTGATAAGCTCAAGTTTTTATATATCTGGCATATTGGAATTAGCACCTCTTAAAATTTTCGTAAAATATACGAATTGAGGTTCACTATTTACATTAATTGATTGCTAAAAAGAGGGAAAGGTAAAACTCATGCAGATAAGATTCATGTACTTTACAGTCCTTATAAACAAACCCAATTAATAGTGTGGTTATCATTACGTACATCAGTAGGAGTGGAAAGATTTGATAACGATTGCACTGTCTCTTCTTGCCGAAATCTTCTTTGCACTTAGTAATTTTCTTTATCATCATCATCCTCGATACCATCGTAAAAATTTTAATTAAACAATAATTTTGATACGTGGATTAAATTAACCTCTTTATTAAAAAGTAAGTCAGTCAACCAGTTCATCCACTAATTATTCACAGGTTGACTTGCTCGTTGCGATAAGAATAGTTGGGATTAGCTCAACATGTTGTATTATTTATTGGAAAACCCGATGGTGATGGTAATTATAGCACCCACAAAAACACTTTTGTATAAAAAATACTCACCAAGTACAGGGTTGCTATGAATTCCCCTCCATAAAAAAAGATATTATTTAAAACTTGCATTATGGTTTTGCATACAAAAACGATTGAAATCATATCACAATGCCAAATACATCAGTCGTTATAATAGATATCTTCTTATTAACTGATTCCACACTAGCTTACCATTTTAATTGTATTTGCAGAATTTCATATTATAACTACTGCTTATATTTCAGTATGATGTAAATTGTAATTTAACAGTTTGTAGAACGTTAAATGATTCCTTATCGAGTACTACTTGGAGGGTTCATGCTTTATTTAAAATAAAGTCCAAAGCATGGTAAGCATGCATGTGTCTATTCCATATGTAAGTTAGATGTAACAACATATAACAACGTTTGCAATATTCAAAATGAATCATAAAACATAACTACAGTAAAAATCTAATAACAAGGATACCATTATATGTAGCATACTATTAGTTTGCTGAAAGTCAGTACTCCAAAAAGCACACATGTAAAAAACTACGCCAAGCACAGAAGTGCTGTGAATTCCTCTAACAAAAAGTATTGAAATCATATTATTGAGACCAAGTACATAAGTCACTACATGTTTGCCTACTATATGATCTAATACTGGCCCATCATTTTAATTGTATTTTCAAAATTTCCTATAATATTTTCGCTGCTCTTTTACATTACTCATGCTTCCCGTAGTTGATGATGACTTAATGGTCATTTAATTAATAATTAATAAAACTTTAGGTGATTCCTTATCGAGTACTACTTGGCGAGTCCGCGCATTTCTTGATATAAATTTACGTTCATTATGCCAGTCATCAAACTCAAACCCAATGTCAACTTTCTATTGTATAGTGCATATTAACAATAACGTCTCAAAAATAATCACGGTAAAAGCTTAATAACAAACATATAGTTTTAGGATACTATTAGTACGTTCAAAGTAACTACTTTGGAGTACCTGGCACGGACCCGCTAAGCAGTACTCGATAAGAAATCACCTAAAGTTTTATTAATTATTAAATGACGATTAAAACATAATCAACTACAGGAAGCAGTGGTAATGTAAAAGAGTAGCGAAAACGCTATAGAAAGTTTTGAAAATACAGTTAAAATGATGGACCAATGCTAGATCATATAATAAACAAACATGTCGTGACTTATGTACTTGGCCTCAATAATCTGATTTCAATACTTTCTATTAGAGGAATTCACAGCACTTCTGTACTTGGCGTAGTTTTTTACACATAAGTGTTTTTTGGGGGGGGATCAAATATTCTAGGGTGGGAATCCTTTTGGCAAATGTATTCGAAATCATAAATATACACTTGTACATGCTGAAAGTAAAAAGGAAGGAATAAAAAGCAAATCAATTTTATACGACCTCCCTCTATTCGATATTATTGCCAGTTTTTATATTGGATGGATTATATTGTCGTAGATATTTGTAGACAATTTTGTGAGTTATGATTACAGTCTCGTTAGTATAACAAACTACTTTAGTTTGTTGATTCGTTAAAAGCAATAGATAAATTACTAATATCATACAAACTGTGTTTTAACGTTTCACGAACCCCTACATATATGTATGTCTGATCATCATCATTAAATACCACATGAGTTTATAGTATGGCTCTTATTTTACAGTTTATCGACAATGAAACAAATTTTCCCTTCTGAATACGTGAAACACTGGAGACTATTAGTAGACGCAATTTTAATTTTATTATCAATATTTATAATAAAATCTGAAATTTATTATGCCCAACAATGTTTATTTGAGTTTATTAGTGAAGTGAAAAAATTATATGAAAAAGAACACATGTTTTTTTAATGTGCATCTGTTAGTTCATTTATCACAGAACGTAATGAATTGGGCCCCATTATGGACACACATTAGCTTTTACTACGAAGATTTCGATCAAAGATTAAGAAGTTTTGTTGAAAGTTCAAATGGCGTGGCGCTAAAAACTTGTACATTTCGAATGAGTTTAGCGATAGTCAGGTTATAAAATGTATGTAAAAAATTCATGATGCGTAGACGAGAAAAGTATCTCGTTAAATTATTAAACAAAAAGTACTATCTAAAGGTTAACATAATAGTTAAGGGCGGTCACGTGCTAGATAGTCCATTTAAAGTACAGTAATTACGAATTTATGTTTCAGATCTTGAAAGAATTATTGTTAACTCTCTAGCAGCTTGTAAAATCGAATTTTATAAACGAGCAACGGTTAAAAATGAAATTATTCACAAGAATAAAATACATTAAAGCCACGAAAAGAGACAGTTATGCAGTACTCTTAGTCAATGATCAAGTGTTTGGAATTGAATTGTTTGTTGCAATAAAATTTCAAAAATCGTACAAATGCTATGCAACAGGGAGAAATTTTCAAAATCTTACGTGCTCGCCCTTCTTTACAGATCGAAGATTGTCTTACTTAATAAACCTCAGTCGAATTAGCTGTAATAATTTAACACCAGTGAAAAGTTATAATTTTGGAATCCCCTTACCTAAAATCAATAATTGGCTACATATATCCAAACCGTTACGAATGTTTAGCATCATTTTTAATATAATTACTGCTTAAAGTTACAGTTACCATCGTTTACCTTTCTTGGTAACTTTACCTTTTAATACTACTTTTTATCATTGCTATTGAATTTATATTAATTACAAAGTTTCATTAGAACATTAGTCGTCAACTATAGTTACACAGTGTATTTTTATATATAAAATAAATTGTACATACTGACATTATATATGTATTGCATATATATATAATTTTTATGCACGTAGTGTATATGAAAAACCGCAAAAAGTTGTATGACGGCAAAATATTTTTCGTTCATATTTTTGATATACCGTTTAAAATATTTTTGATATTTTAAATACACCATTTTTCGTATGAGGGGGGGGGGGCATAGAATCGACTAGTATTTTAATGTGCATAGTAATTTGTCCTCTTTCTCAATGAATTATTAGTCAACATCAATCAAAACTTAAATTTACAATTTATTTTAGAGTGAAAATAAAAAATAATTATCCTATGTACTATATTAAATTTTACCATGCAGTACATTACTTTCCTCGCGTATTGAGTCCAAGCAAGAAAAAAGTAATAGATTCCCATAGATATAATTCATCCCTCTGCTTGATTTCGTCGGTATGTACGTTTGTAGGATCTTTCCCGTGATCATCGCCGACTTTTGAGTTTCTCTTCTTTTAGCTCTCCGGAAGTATATTTTTCAGTGTGCATTATTAATGAATGAATTCGTTTACTTTAATCGGCTGGTCTAGATATAGGACTTTTCTTGTTAGATCCCATTAATATATGAAATTAGCATTGTATGCAGGTGAAAATGTGTAAGAATGTTTTTAATAGAATTTTCAGAAGGCATATAAGGAAAACAATTATTCCTATTTAGCTATCCAAGCGACTGTTTCGGTAGAAAATTATGTTTTTAATTGGTCAATTTCATCCAATGATAAAAATAATTTGTTAGTCGTACATAACAATCTGAAACCGGAATTAACAGTAGTGCACTTAACAGGAAATAGCGTACCCTATATCATAGCATGTTACGTCCAGAAATTCATGAAACTGAACACATTGCACGCACATATACTATGTACAATGACGCCATAACAGACGCCATGCGTCCTAACGGTAGTGATCAGTTCAAGTGTAGTAGTGTATTGCCATACAATACCTATGACATACTATACTCAACTTTGGATATAGCTACGTGCGCGCGCTTGTGTATATGCGTGTGTAAAGTGGGGGTGTGTGGGGCTGTTATACCCAAATGTACATGAATGTATAGCAAGTGTGGCAAACCTCGAAATTAACGGGCTGTGATCGTAATCATTTCAATGATGATGGCGGGTACATTTGTAGGATGATCCATGATATGATATTTGGGTAAACACGAGTAAACGAACCGATAGTTATATTAAATTAATTAGTTGCCGAAATATTACAAGAGAAGAATAGAATGCTGTGCATGACTGCGCGACGATATTTATTTATTTTTTTCCTTCGTGGTAATAACTATTTATTCAAAATGAGAATATGGAACTACGAACAATGACTCAGGACTTTAATGATGGTATTAATGTATTAGCTGGACGTGTATCTGAGAAATATAAGAGTGAATCATTTCTTATTAATGTGTATATGAAATATGATATTTTGAATACTACGAACTGTTGAAAGGTGCAAATGATCATACTCATTTTTTAAATAAATATGTTATATCTATTCAGAATCTTTAGATGCGAGTGTCGTCCTTTTATTAAAATAACATACTGAGAAAAATGGAGTTTCGCTGTATATCATAAAATTTCATAGTCTATCGTAACGATCCAGAAATATATTAAATGGTGTATTAAGTATGAGTAATAATGTTCGTCGGTGTGTGAATTATTGCCATACTCTTAATTTGTTTTTATTGTGCCATACAATTTAGGGATTCAGTACTCAGATTTCGGAGTTTTTATGCCTGATAACTTTGCTAAACAATGATTTCATATGTTTATTTACATTGATGTAGTTGAGGAAAATTATTTAAATAAAATGAAACATCGAATATTTAATCTTTTACGTGGCAAGGCCGTCGTCATGCTAAAAAAAAAAGAGTACTACAAAAAAGAGATGAGAAAAACATGGACGTGTTTGTGACACGGAGATTTAAGAAAAATAAACGTTGCTTTTTTGTAAGACGGTGGATATGTTTCTTTTCGAAAAATAGAGAGACTCCGAACGAGTTTCAGCACTCAAGGAGTGCGACATAGTGAATTTACACATCTCCATCAGACACTCAGTCTTATTTATTTCGTGCGGTGATAAATTTAATTTATCTTAGCAGTATTACAGTGAAGTGGTGCACGGTCATGCTTCATGATACACTTGTTTGCCTTTAAATTTATAATACGAATATGCAAAGTATTTAATATATCTCCAAAACCAACATTTCGCAAAGAACCAAATTGACATGAGAAATAGATTTGCAACTGATTCATTGCGTTTACAAGAAACTATACAAGAAATTATAACAAATTGCAACTGCAAGCAATGTACATTTTCGTACATTTCATGGAAATTATCAAGTGGTTTGCATGAAATAATTCGACGCCCTTTCAATTCAGCAATTCATGAATCGCGAATCAGTGATTCGCAAATCACTTTGGAAGCATGGCGTATCGCGCTAATTATTAACACGTTCCGCAATGCGGCCTCAATTCAAATCGGTGGTCGTATTTGCAATAGAGACGTTACTATTGCATACATACAAATATACATCAGCATGAAATCTATTAGAAAAGTGTAATTTTAAATTTCGAAATGATTTTTATTCTAGAAATCATATTTCCTATTATAAGACTGGTTTGTCATATCATATTTAATCCGACATATTGCGATTAAACTAATCCTGTGTAGCTGAAGTTAGTCGACAGTAACAAGAAAATCAATGAACCTTTGAAGAGATCATATGATAAATATGCGAAATGATTTCCATTGTCATTTTTCAGATCTTCAAAATTATATTCACTGTATAGCAAAACATTGTATAGAATGTAAGAGCAACTGAATTTGTCTTGCAACACGGCTGTCTGAACCAGGTGGTTACGACTGTGCAAAAATTAATTTCGTGGTTGCAATTTTTTCAACTTGGAAGAGGTAGACATTTGCAAATTTTACTGTTCCATCCATAACGTTAACTTGATTTTTTCTGTAAATTTCAACTCGGTTGATTAAACGTTTCACCCAGAATTTTTGAAGGGGACATCATTCATTTTTCGGAGTTTTGCACACGTACCGAAAGTGCTGGACATCTGCAAATATTACTGCGACATCTGTATTAAAAATTTATTCTCTCGTGTATATTTCAATAAATCAGTGGTTCGTTCGTAATTTGGAATAGAGACATGTGTCCATGGCGGTTACACGCTACGCCCATAAACAAGCATCAAGATCATCTTAGAGTCATGCGGCAAGTACACGGCAAGAGACATGCAATATTTATACGGAACAACAAGCTTTACCTGCCGATAGCATCAATTATCTCACATCAGAAATGGCTCTACTTTGTAAAAAGTTATTGTCATATTTATACGATATATTTTTGGGTATGTAGAATCGATTCCTATCAGGATCAAAAGGATTGGCCTCTGGGATCACGGCCATTCTACGGTTCGAGAAAGGTCTAAAAAATACTACAATAATTACATTTTCATCGCCTTTGCAATGTGTCGTTCCTTTTTGTACCACTGGCGGTGTTATTCTTATAGTATTTCTCGCAAACTGCGAATGAAAGAATAAGGCCTATTTCGTAGAGCAAATGCTCCGCTCCGCAAGTTCACCGCTCCATCGGTGAAATCTAGCATTACTGAGATGTAAAGCATAGCGCTTAAATATACAATGAAAAACACAAATAAGGTTGTGCGTGGATATTGATGTGGTTATATTTTCAACTGTGCAAATAGTGAAGAGAAAAATCCAGAAATCATTTGTACGGATTTCATGAAAGAAAATAATATTTGACTTCTGGTACACAAGAAACGTAGATATTCTCAAAAATCTTCTATCCTATAACTAATTAATAATCGTACTTATCAGAAATTGCAATTTCGTTTAACAAAGTAAGTTCTAATCTATGAATAGATGAATATTTTATTCACAAATAACATGATTTCGGACAAGTCTGAATTTTACAGTTTCATTACGTCTCCAACTCCTACTTATAACATCGAGCTCCTTCTTTGAACCTCGAAAATCTTCCAAATGAAAAGAGTACAAAATATGCCACCTTTTTAAACTCTCATGAAAACATGGTACTCAGTAGAAGTTGGACACGCAAAACAGTCGTAAAATTTGACGCTGGAGGAGTTAGAGATGCTATGAAGAGGCAAAATTGCATTTATAGACGGAGTTGGAGAATTAAAGTAGAGGTTAAATTTCGACTCGAGTACTTTACGAAAGATTTAGAATTTCATTAAAGCAGTTATTATTATTTAGTTTAAGGTAATATGGTAGAGTTTGGCAAAATTCAAATCAATATCTATATGTAAATTCTTAAATTTCACAAACAAATACAGAAATATATTAAATAATATTTTTAAAGATAGCAAATAATAATATTATTGTTCCCATAAACAAACGATGTTTTCCAACATGTGTTATATAGACGACAGTAGTATAAGATTGGGGGTTCTGGATACAGATTCCTGCACCGACATAATACCGACATTCCAGAGCCTTCGACG
>JARQTI010000804.1:41307-53634 GCA_030142655.1 Trachelus tabidus | reverse complement strand
CGTCGAAGGCTCTGGAATGTCGGTATTATGTCGGTGCAGGAATCTGTATCCAGAACCCCCAATCTTATACTACTGACGACGTTTGATTAGTCATATTTGTGTAAGTAGTACCTAGGGTTTCACAGTTCTGAGAAAAAAATTGATCTGTCGAATTGAATCGAATCGGATAACTGAGAATCGGTTCTGCACTAGAGCAAGCAATGAATGATTGATTTTCATAAAAATCGATTCAATTAGATCGCGACCGTAATATATCTACTTAAGAGTAACTATATCATCAACTACATTTCCATAGTTGTATCGAATAAACTTAAAAAGATTAACTAATCACATTAGTTTCTTCTTTTTAATTCTTGTTTGCGATTGGTTAATCCTGTTTAAATCCTGTGCGATTAAAACCTAGCCATAATAACATTAATTTTAAAATATAGAACTTTTGGCGCAAATTAATCGGCATGATCTCAGCTACTAAGCGAAAAGTAAATGAAATATGCTGTAGGATAATAGACCGTTGATTTGTGGTTTTATAAGGTTTGTTCGTGTTACTTACACTTCTTGCACTTTTCAAATAGGTCAAATTTTCATTGGATTTATTTAAGAGCAATTAGCAGGAACTTGCACTTTTTAAAAAGTGTAGAAAGATAGGTGACGCGACAAGATTAATATCAAAAGTCACTTGAGAGTAAACCACCTTTTTTCAAACTATTAGCGCCATCGGTCGTAGAATCGATGTCTAAGTAAAAACATTTATTTCTGACGAGAATTAATCTAAAATTTCGATATTTTAGTGGCAGTGAATCGATCTGAACCATGAAAGTCTATATGTAAATACCATTTGTAAATACATTTGCTTGGTTGGTGGTAGAACTTAAGCATATGACAGCACGTGGTTACTAGCAATTGCTAACATCAAGTTTATAAACTTGCTAAATAGAAGTTGTTACAAAAGAAAAACTATACAAACAGTAATGTAAAACAAGTAGACGTTTCAGACAAAAATTGCGTGCAATATAAATTGAAAGTAGTGTTAAAAATTTGAAAATATTTTCACGCAATATTACGCCGCCATTACTCTCGACCATTGATTTCTCCATTATTGTACGGCTAATAGTGTTCATCTTATAGATGCTAACTTTTGAGAAAAATTAGAGTATCCAGACAAATACAACAATTTTTTCCCTCACTACCTCAATTTTGCGCAACTTTAATAATTAATACCTTTTAAGGTAGACGGTAAAAAAATGTCCTTTGGAGCAATAGACGCAACAGATAGAGGGCTAACGATTAACCATGTAAAATGTAAGGTCAATTTTACAGAATTATTCTACTATACTACCCTAATAGATCTACAGTACTCGCTATATATGTTTACTTATACGTAGTTAGTTTATAGAAATTACCAATAAACTTTCATTAGCTAAAGATAAATTTGATAATAATTGGAACATAGCATTCTTTAACAACTTGATGCAAACAATCACCTCTACTGTTCAAAAAGTGCTTGCCGGATGAATCGTGGTAAGGAATCACCAATCAGCATACTTTTATAATTTCGTAAACTATGATGGACGTGCGCTTACATGTGTGCATTTAATACCATTAGTGAGGTTTTTTTTCCAACAGCCCGAAAATTTTACCCTGAAGCCAGCAAGTTTTATCACTACATGGTAGTAATTTTCATTCAATGGTTTTTAATATGTTATACAGTTAAAAATTGCTGTTTTGCTGATAAAAAGTACCTGTGCTACCGTTACGTCTCAATGTTATTAGATTCATGGGCAATTTTTACCGCGCATTCCAGCGCTATATTTACTAGAAAATTCTCTTCTAGTATAGACCTAATATAAACTGCAATACGTTACAATCATTTTCTTTGAAATCTATTTTCGCATACAGGTTAAGCTAGTATATGATAATAGGTAAATCGCAAGCGCTACTACAAGTTACATATAAAAAAGTTTTCTAACAAACAGCAATAAATAGTGCATTCATCACCTAACAGGACAGCTCTTACAAAATTCAATATAAATAGTTAATAATTAAAAGTAAGTTCAAGAAAAAATACGAGGTTAATGTCACAAAAGATTTTCTCATGTCTGACGTCATTGCACCGAGTACAAATGTGTTACTGGGATATGCTAGTAGTATAGCTAGCTGACCACCTACGTTATGTGTGCGCACCCATGTGGAGAAATGGCCTTACGTCGTCCTCCAAGGATCTCTTTGGATTTTTAGGAAGTCATTTAAAAATAAATGAGACTCGAGATTTTAGCTATAGCTTAGTTCAATCCACCGTCAAATAATGTGGAGTTTTTGTTTTGAGGTACGCTCATCGTTGGTTTTCAATGGTCTATCAGTGCTATGTTGCCAGTCCGCGATTACTTTTAGGAATTATCGTTAAGAGAGAAAGAGACTTGTAAGGTTGAGTTAGCCAGGTGTAGGCAATGGTACCTATCGCTTCTTCGCCTATTCATTATCGGATAGTCGATCTTGCAGCGTGCCGCAATGTCACCTGCAAAATGATTTAATTTGCCAGGAAGGATCGATGCTTTCTAATTTGCACCTTATTCCCCTTTTATATCTCCCACGTCCATCTTTCGTAATGGTTCGTATCATTCAATTTCCTGAACGACGTATGACCGAATAAATGGCTCAAGAGAAAAAGAAATAGTCGAATATTTTCGTCATCGTCCCTCAATGTGAGGTGCTACTGTTTTTTATGGCGTCGCTAGTTTGTCTCCAGCAATATTTTAGTAGGATCACTTTACCATTAATGAAGAAGGTAAAAAAATCATGAGTGGTAGATGGAGGTGCTTCATCCGTACCAGCATGCTAACAATATCCGAATGAATCCGAAGACAATAGATAGAAGCTGTGACGTTTCTGATAAGGTACAACGTGTAAGAATTCATTATTTAAATATCAATATTTGTTTAAATAGACAGTAGAATTGTCTCGTTTTTGTTATATTGATTGAGAAATCCGAATGAAAAGTTTCTACGAGACAATCTTAGTTTCGAAAATATATTTCAAATTTAGATTTTTATTTATTATTCTATGTAGGTCCCTCCACAGAGACACGATTTAGAAGGTATATGCTCAAAATATGCGCAATTGCACACATATGAAATATATTCTCTCTTAAGATGGTTCGCCTAGCATCATAATAATAGTATTTCTATTTTGGTAAATACCGTGTATACCGTTCATTAATAAAATATTCCCTACGCAAAATACATTATTACCATTATTATCTTTGAGACAAGCGGAAAGACATAGGATTCATTATTTTTTAAATTTTTATATCGTATAGTGTTTAAATAATGAAGTAAAAAATTATTTAAAGATTCTAAATTTTTTAATTGGAAATTTCGTTTCAAAATTCATGACAGTAACGTTTGATGTAAAAGAATTGTCTCCTAGAAATTTCATCCACTTTTACCACCTAGATGCTGAACTATCTTGGAAAAGAAATAACTATTTTAACGTGCAAAGGGTGACCATTTTCGGTTACTTTTATTCCGCATATCTTATAAAAAAGAGATTATACTTTATATTTTATATTTATGGAAGACTGTTACCTTTTTTTATCTTTTCACTCCTTGACTATTAATATTCGCTAAATTGAAAGATTTGAATGGTTATAAGAGAGACGACACCTTCTAAGTGTACCTGTAATTAAAAATTGTAACATATCTCACTATATCTAGACCACATTTAGCACTTAGTACATATTCCAACAATAATTATATTTTCTCAATTGTACAAATCTTAAGTATTCTTGTTTAGACATTCTTTATGTACATTTTAGAATACAATATTACCTGAAGAGGGCCCAAAACCGGGCCGAAACGTCGTAAAACCGTGTGTTTTTCTTGTGGCTGGAAACCGGGTCAACAATCCTCATTCCCAAATTATAAAAGACCAGCCGACATTATCAACACTTCAATATCTTATAATGACGACTTTCGTTGAAACCTGCCGTTTACAAATAATCACACTCCGTTCTACGTGTGAAATGGGCGCCTAATATAATTGACATTATATCACCAAAATATTTCCGAAACACTACCCAGACTAGCTCTTCTACGGTGGAGATGAGAATCGAGAGACAAACTACAAAAATTTTAAAAACTGCGGACGTTCAACAAAAAATTGCAATGAACTACGTACAAAAATTTCAGATAAAATCTGGAGTCGCGAATACAAAATCATACCGGAGCAAAATATACAAATTTTACAAAATACGGAACCGAATTATTACTCAAATATAACATTACTAAAACGGTACTATGAATCGTTTAATGGACAAAATACTTTACAATATTTATAAGATGAACGGGACCGGGATATTCGTTAACCAAAATAATAAGACGGACGGTTCCTAAAACCACATAACAAACAATATCAAAAAATTTACTAGGGTCTTGAATGGCAGACAAATAAAACTGACTCTATACAATACGCATAAAATTTAATGACTGTACACAATTTTACGTTAGCTGCTGCTAATGGATTCACGACAACTTAACGCTAAGGAAACGATTCCGCGAGGCGTTAACTGTATAAGTGGTCACGCAAAACGACCGCTCCTCTAGTTTACCTCCATTTTACCAATCCCAGTGCGCTTCGCCAAGCTTCACGGGATCCTTTCGGATCTGCTTGAAATTCCCAAGGCACAAAAAAAACGTTCCTACGACTGAAGTAAATAAAAATATATAAAATGATATAATCCAGCGCCACGAAATCTTTACTCAGCCCATAGGACCCCACGATGTAATCGAAAAAATGACGTGCATTTAAAATGCCACACCATAGTATATGTGTAAAGTCTTGAAGCATATAGTGATGACATTATAATATAAATTACATTTTTTAAAGAATTATATGTACCATCTAGTACAAGTTAGAATGAAATATTTGTGTACTTGGCCACGTTCTACGATTTCCCTCATTTAACCTCCGAGCCGTCAAAGTGTATATGTAGCCCGTATTCACAACTCGCTCTTAAAGTCACTAACAGAGTCTCTTGTAGTTAAAAGTCACTAAGAAAAAATTAAAAAATGCGCAATTAGCACTAAAAGCGAGTTCTGAATACGGGCGTTAGATTTTTGGACACATTTTTGGATATTTGCGTATGTGCTATTCTGGAAGTGCAAGGGTTAAATAACTGTAAATATTATTATTTCATCTAAATCCGGAACATAATATCCCCCAACCATTTTAGCTCGATTCATTTAACAGTTTGTTGGAAATTTAATAAAGAGATCCAACAGGGACTGATATACGACAAAATGTCACTTTGCATAATGGTATAATAGGGATACTGACTGGTCACACTGGAAATCACAAAGAGTAACCTCGCTATCATGCACACTCCCATGGTAACATAGCAGTGATTGTGAACCATCGCAAATTAAATGAGCAAATCCGTAAGTCATTCCAGAGGTAGGTTAAATTTGATAAGTTTCATATTTTTGCGGAATTTTTTTCACACGAGACTTATTATCACTTTTCAAGTTATTATTACTTATCGTTATATTATTAACTTTCTTATTTTACTTATTCTTCAATAAAAGAAATGTGTTAATTTCGAGTATTGCGAATGTACCCTTCTTAAGAAAGTGAAGGTTGAGTAATTGGAGTTGGTAACCGACATATCCAACTCTATCCGTTTGGAGATCGATCATATATTTATTGACAACTTGAATTATGACTAGAAATTCATTTCAGAACCGAAAATAAAAGAGTTCGATTTTTATAAGTTTCCATGATGTTACTACTGGAACTAGCATTTGCATTTAATAGACTATCGATCTCAAACTTTATTAAATTCAGTTAGTGTATATTTATTCATATACGTGACTGAAATGCGATGAAATTCAGTAAAGCTCAATCCCCCTGTTGGCTTCAATCATTACAATAAATGAACAACATTCTATCGGGATTACTCAATTATTTGTTAAGCGCAGAATATCAATAGCAATGTCGTTTTGAAGTACAAATTCAGAATAAATTATATATACATATTCTGCAACATATTTTCTTAACTCGAGACAGATAATGAAAAATCCGAGAACTAACCTACGTTATCTTCAGCCATCCGCCCTTCGCTCATGCATCTGCAAGCCAGGCGGGCACCAGCCAATTCTTTTGTCACATGGAACTGATTAACCAACATGACCTGGGAGTTAGGGTGAAACAGGCCCAATTCCGCCAAAACGAGAGCTCAGACGAAATCTATCAGAAGATACGATAGCTTAACGGATCCCGTCAATTTTTGGGAACGCGTAAAATTGGGAACCACAGCCGTAGGTGCTGATCTTTTAGGCCACGTAAAATCAGCAAACGCAATTGGATGCACGAACGGGACCGGAGAGTTACGGAAATGCACGGCCGCTCAGGCTGCTAAGTTGAAGTAGAGAGGGTCGGAGTAAGCGTCATGCAAATAGTGTGGGATACAGGGAGCAACTGATCGAGAACGTAACAGGACGAGTCAGAACTATCAAGCCGAAGTCCGTTCGGGCGGGCTAAGGCGGGCAATGCACTAGGGCACGACACTACAACTCCGGAACACGCTCAGAAAATCCATAGAATTTCTTGGATATCGCGAGAGCAACGCGAGAACTACACAAGCGAGATGCTTCTACGTCATATCGAAACACAGCTAGAAAAACAGTCGACAGGTAGCACGGGAGCGCGAGCCAGCTCGTGACACCTCGGTCAGTGCCCAGAGATAGACTGCTTTGACAATAGTCAAACTCTTGGAGCTCCTACACGGCCGCTTCCCCAGGGCATCAGGCGATAGCTAGGCACCACATCCTTAACTTGTCAGGGGGTTGCTCCTCTGCCCTTAACCGTATCAAAATTCTATCTCCGCCTGCTCTATAGACCTTTACCCAACTCCAGCAGGGCGCCGGTATCTCACCCGGATCTCTGCCGGTCCGTGGAGACGTCTCCGTCGGGTACTCTCCTCTACCGGACAACTCGGTACGCCGAGACTATCTCCCCACGGCAGATTCGAGCACCTGGACCTCAATTGAACAATATCAAACCTTCCAAGAGCATTGGCTATAGGAATCAACCAGAGAGCGTAGCTTTTGAGCAGGGTGACGACTCGATGGGAACCGGAAAGCGAGAACGTTATCTAAATCGGTAGCAAGTGTCGGCTTGTAACCTTGAATCCAAAAATCACGTCACTATTTATATATATATATATTATGGTTGGTGTGTTGAAAGCAAATGTAACGTTAATTGATTAGCTCTTGTGCTTAAAATCGTTGACTTCATAAATTACTGTTAATAAATATAAAAATAATAACAATTAATATTTTCTGATAAAAATAAAATGTTCTTTTTATAAAAATATTTAGACACTTACCACATCAGACAACTTTGTCCCTAGTTCTTGTTACGGCAATGAATGTAGCCAGGAACAAATATTGTAATGTTTCATTTTCAAGAAAACTTCGGATCATTGACATCTCTTAGTTTAGTCTACTTTAAATTAAGAAGGAGCAACTAACCGTTAGTCATTTTCTTTTGGAGAATACTAATCTTTGATTGTTGAGTCACTTTTAAGTAAAAGTTATCTAAAAAGTGAAGTGAAAATACAGACCATAAATGTATCGATTTATAGATACTAATAAGTACTAACTTTAGAAAGTGAAGGGTTAGATTTTGAAATTTTTCAATACACTTATGAATGACTTTATGAATTTTTTGTGCGTTCATATGGTATTGCGAATAATTCAATGCCAATTACTTTTCGCCGTAAAATAAGAATAGTATGTACTGTTGTCCGAATATACTATGTGCACATCTATACTTAAGGCAGTAGTAACAATAACAATAAAAATGAAAGCCACCAGACTACAAACGTTTCCTCTCGTCCATAACTGGCGCATAACGCAATTTTTATGTATCATTCCAACGTGTATGTCACTATAGATACTCGCGCTCATGTCTACACTCTTAATTGACCATTGGCTCGTAAAAAAGCACAAGCCATATTCAGTTTTATTGAAAAACATACACGAAGAAAATTTTGCAGTAGTCTTTCCTGAAAAATTGAATAATATTTTACTGTGATCCATAGTACAATTAAAATATACTGACAGTATCATGACATATTTCAATTGAACTTCAAGATGTCTGTTTTTTAAATCTTTGATCATTTGTGATAAAGTAGGAAAATGTACAATATGTAAACTGATTTAATATACACACGATTGTTTATCAAGTAATTATGCCTAACTTTTCCCTATGTAGACAAAATGAATATTATGTGCAAGATAGACGTAGTCAAGATGGACTGATGACGCTGAACGATTATCAAAGTTAGGGAAATGAAAGGGAGTACAATACTTGGATAGGTGATCAGATCACTTCAAATTACCATAACGGAATTAATCGCGAGTTACGAGAAGTGCGTTCTTATTTTCTGATTTAGGATCTGTTTCACGAGGTTTTCTTAATAGAATAAATAATTCGATCCGATCTGTCATATCTAGGATATATTTTTGAGATACGTATATTTTGCGACGAAAAATTCGATATCCTAGATATATTTGAAATATATCTGAGATACTTTTCACATACAACTTACATATATACGAGATATAGGTACAATATATATGTATATCTGTTATATATCTGGGCTATACATTAAATATATTAAATTTTTTTTGCAATATTGTATTGTTCTCATGGAGGAGGAGAATGAGGGGTTAGGGGTGTATAGGATCAGTCAATATGTAAATGTTTCTTGGCTTTGAACTCGTCAATAAATGTTTTCAACTGAGTATATTCACCAATTATTTAAGTAGTCAATAGAGGCTTATATAACAATAAACAAATAATTATCAAAGATGGCTGAACGATTTTTAAAAAATAAAAATTATAGTTATTTCAATGTATAAGAATACCAAAAAAGTTTTTTGCTGAATGGATGTGAACAAAATTATGGTCTTAATAACCTAGAACGAAACGGAAACGGGCTAGAAAAGTATTGGGAATGGAAACTATAAAAAGATAAGGTAAAGTGAGAATTATAGGCGGATTCTGTTGGCTGGTTTGTGGGCAGGAAACAAGGGAATGGGTGGGGAGTTAAATTGGACTATAATAGAATTATACCGGAGACTGAAATCAGTCGTTGGTTCAAACTGGATTTGTGGCGAAACGAAATAGTAAACTCTGCGCATTGGTTGCCAACCAATACCGATCAATCAGTGGATCAGTACCACTGCAGTGATAATCGATTCGCTCGCCGCTCCATCTGGGGAATACGATAATTATTAGTGCGATCATATCGTAATATAGGTATAGTACATATGCACTAGTTGAACCATTATCACAATTCTTACGCTAAATGTCTGATTTGAATAAATAGATTAGACGGTGGATGGAAGATGCTCGACAAGATTCTAAGGAAGTGATAATGGCAAAAGTAAAATTAATTTGTTTAACGTATTTTAATTAGAGACCAGTAAAACAGAATTCTTGTATTCCAGAAATTGCATACTGTATAGCGTCGTTTGCAGTTAGCCGAACTTGGTTATACTAAATGAGAGATGCAGCCTTATGATAGTATATTTATATCCTGTCACTTTTGGCAAACATATTTAATTATGTCAATCATGCACTTCCAGGATGTGCGACAATCATAACGGCAAGCCGATGAATTAAAAAAAAAACTACTACCTTGGTATATAACAGCATCGAAGTTTTAACTTATTCTAACCTTACGAAACACTTTTAAACCCATCAGAACTCCGAGTGTCTAGCAAAAAATTTTTTGAAAAAGTCTATGTACGTCAGTGTTCTGTATGGTCCTGGAAGCATACGTTACTTATTAAAAAACTTCAAGACCCGTCCTGGAAGGGAACAAATGTTCTGGTAGTCGCTAATACGTATAAAAAAAAAAAAGTCCTGGAACTCATCGATCGACAAATTTATATGTATAGACACGCAACTAGCTATTATATGGACACCTTATAATTCCTACAGTTAATTGTGCTAACTATTGAATTCATTAACTGTATTGAATTTGTTTACGTCACGTTCAATATCAATCTAACAAACACGTTCGCTACATTTGTGTAATTTTTACGTTGTTGCTATACAATCATATAGAATTTACGTAGCTGAAGTGTAACTGTTACTAAATGAGATTTTTGGGAATAAAACTAATTATTCGTTGCGCGAATAGTTTTATCCTTTACTTGTAATTATACTGTTTTTAAATTTTCGATTGAATAATATTGAATATCATAAAATAAAGAACAGAAGGCATTTGTTCCAAATATTGATCCTGGAAATTTCGAAAATACTAAGTTTGTGTGAAATAGTACAACTTGATCCTCTGAATGTTACAGGATGAAGCTTGAGTGTTTTTCCATTCTATAAAAAGATGTCTTGCTGAAAAAAAAAGAGAGAAAGAGAAAGGGGCAGGGGGGGGGAGAGAGAGAGAGAGAGAGAGAGAGAGAGAGAGGGAGAGGGAGAGAGAGAGCAAAATATTGCCAGAGAACTGAAGAGAGAAAGCTACCGTAGAGAAACGAGAACCAAGTGTGTTTGAGGAGACAGACGACACTCGTGTTTGCTCTCTCCTTTGTACTCATTATATAATAGGGTACAGGCGAACGTAGCGAAAATTTCGTATAGTTTTTATTTTTTGTTTATTCAGTTTTTCATTTCTTCTCAGAACTACGAAGGACACGGAGTGCTATTCGTTTTCGAAATTGAATGATATTTCAAAAAATGCTTCCCATTTGTTGGGTAATCTATCGAATAGGGGGGATTTTCCTTACTGTATATCAAAACTTACTATTCTGATGATTCCACGCGCGTCATGAGCAGACAGATTATTCATTCTCAACTGCTACTGATTCTTTACTTAGTTCAAGCATTTTATATTCTGTATTTTTTTAAAGTTAACATCTAATTACCGACAGTATTATTCTTATGCGTTACGCAACCTTTTGAAATGAAAAAATAAAATAGTCTGTGTATAAAAAAAAATTGCTGCGATTGAGTCAACTATAATATCAGTATTTAGTTTCTCATAGCTATTATCTATTGTCACCCCTTTAGAAGAGAATCCCTAGTGAATGGAAAGATTTAAATTTAACAATTTGGGCTTACAGGTTTTCCCTTACTTTTTTATGGATCTAGTTTTTCATAAAAAATGTTTCATTACATTCTCAGTGTATATTCTGTATTTGTAATTTTCTTCTAACTATTATCTACACTATAGAGTTTGAATTTTTGCAGAATTGTGTTTTTTCAACAGTGATTTCATCTATAGTTAAAGAATCTTTGCAATATTCGAGTCTCAGGACGAACCTCTTGGATATGAAATAATATGAAATATAGGGAATATCGAAAAGGATGAAATGTCATTGATTTTTAGTATATAATTTACAACGAAAAGAAATCTAAATTTATAAAATTGAAAGTTTCTTTGAATAGCTAACTGGAAACGAGAGTCAAGAGAAAAAATTTATAAAATATGAAGAAGGAAAAGAAGGAATTCACTAACCATGAGATTAATAATATATTTAAAATAAATTAAGGACAGCTCGACAGAAATTTACATTGTAGAATATACCCGAGTAAAAATTGAATCTGCGTATTACCTAGTTACTATCACGACATTTAATACTGTCACTGAGAAATAAAGAGATTAGAGTGTAGCCAACTTGGTTGCATATAAAAATATGCATGGGAAGATACATGGGATATAGTAGAAATGTTTCAAAGCAGAAATATAATCAAGCTGCCTGATGTTTCATCAGAACTGGATAAGGAATTAGTAAGGTATGCCTGATTATATTCACCCTGTATCAACCTGATACGCATCTGATGTCATATAAATACGGCTTGTCTGATTATGCAAGTCTAACATATTTCAAGTCATGACTATACGAAGTGTGGATCAGATGTTCCTGATTTAACGGGCCTGCGTTCTTTCCGAAATTCAGGAAGTGGATGGGTAAATACAAAGTTACACCAATGTGTACAATTTCTACGAGGGACTTTTCGACCATAATTAAGTCTCTATACTGGTCATTCCAGCTACCCATATCTTTTTGAGATGTATGTATTGTAACGTAATTTTATTCTGAACTCGACAACGATAGCTAAAGAATATCTGAGAGCGAACTATCTTCGAGAACCAACCTACGTTACCTTCGGCCATCCACCTGTCGTTCATGCATCCTCAAGCCAGGCGGGCGCCAGCCCATTCTTATTTCACCGGGAATTGACGAGCCGGTATGAACTGGGAGTTGGGGTGGAACAGGCCCAACTCCACCAAAACGAGAGCTC
>JARQTI010000804.1:0-41207 GCA_030142655.1 Trachelus tabidus | reverse complement strand
CTCTTCTATCTCCTTCGAGTCGTCCCTTTAAACCAAATCGAGAGCGTTCTTTAACGAATCGGTACGTATCATATGGAGATCCTCAACGGCCGCTTCCTCAGGGCATCGGGCGACAGCTGGGCACCACACCCTTAACTCGGACAGCAGGTTCCTCTCCTGCCCTTAGCCGTATCATCTATAACTCCGCCCGCTCTACAGCCGTTTCTCCATCTCCAGCGGGGCGCCGATATTTCACCTGGACTTCTACCGGTCCGTGGAAACGTCTCCGTCGGGTACTTTCCTCTGCCGGGCAACTCGGTACGTCCAGACTATCTCCCCACGGCAGATTCGAGCACCTCGACCTCCACTAAATCATAACTAAATCTTACGAGAGTCTGGACATAACTATGCGAATCAATCGGAGAGCGCAGCTTCGAAAAATCACATCACAGTATATTGTAATGTTCCGGTCTTATCCCGCCCCCCCATACTCTATCCTTTTTCCTTCATAAATACCTATTCTCGATGATGGATACGTCAAAAGCCCCACATAAGTTTGCACTGTTGATGTGCATAATTGTATCTGAAAGAACGCCTAAAATTCTAAAATTCCTCAAACTCCTATCGACCTCTCATAGCGACGCCGATAAAGAAAAGGGAAAATAGGACCTTCAAATCCCTAATATTATATAATTCCCTTGAATCTAGTCACAGCGACAATCATGAGGAAATAATATTAGAGATTATTACCGTTAACATTCCCAGAAACCAAACTCTGGTCATGTGACTGGAATCAAAACAAACTAGTGCCCAAATACAATAGAAAACCCAGGAAACCGGTACTTGAAGAAACAGTTAATCCAATTAGTCAAATCAGATGGTCAAATTAAATAATAAATCAAATATCACATCAAAAATTGACGTTAACACCTTGGAATAATAAAAATCGTTATCCCCACTAAAAATAACATATTCCTCTCGAGGATATAAGCAGCAGCTTCCTCGACAGGTGAACATTCGTTCTTACGACTCGATTTGTTCGTTGTTAAGATTTGTGTACACCAAAAGACGACAAGAAGCAGTAAAGATACGGGAAGTATAATCTCCAAAAATCAATCAGGGAATCTATCCTGCATTTCAGAGTGAACCAGTGAACAGTATTGTACTGCAAAAAGGGGGGGGGGGGCTCATCCTTGGCAATTCTTGGTCTCAGGGAGCATTGTGTCTCATCTCTGTATCAGGAAATCTGTTATCCCTGTAGATCTTCTGCAGCAAAGTCATTATGCCGGCACTGTCAGAAATCGACCAAACTCCAATCCTTAAAAAGCTAAGTTCCCAACGTCATTGTGATTAGGAACGGTCTGAAGCAAAGCCGTTCTAAAGGTAATAGATTCAGTAAACGGGGAATTGTTGTGATCATCTGTCGATTCTGAATCATTATCATCCCAATCATCAGCTGGTCTACAGTCGTCGGACGCATTGTGCAATCTGCTGTATTGAAGTTCCAGTTATCTCTTTCCCGCTCTTAGAAACTAATACAGTGCAAAGATAGAGAAATAGACTTCTTTTCGCCTACGTTACAATAACAAAAAGTTTACATAATTATAAGAGTGTGTGAGAGAATGAGATAGCTATTAAGGGAATTTTTTGTATTTAATTTATAGGACAATATATTACGATTATTTAATTGAAAAATCAAGTGCTATTTCCTATCAAGACGCCTACTCCGTACACAAACCCCTCAACAAGCCATGCGATTTCTGCTCCTCAAAAATCTCGAAACGTTTCAATATATGTACTCCATACATATAACACTGAAATAATTAAAACGGATAAGATTGAAGTCACGAAAGAAAATAATTTTTCTTTTCAAAAGTCGCATTTTATTTCGCGTGATCTGATAAGTCGTGAACGTGGTTCATCGGGTTAATGACTTTTAAGATGTTCGCATTGAAACATCTGGTGGGTACGATAGTCCATACGGGTTTATATCGAGGCCGAATCAGATCCAAATATGTCCTTTTTCCCACCGATTCCGGGCCGGAACAGCCTTAGTAGAAATTTCCTCGTCCTTTTTTCCTGATTACGAAAAGGTCTCGGCTGGGACTGAAACTTGGCATAAAAACCTAGCTAGTATCGAGTACTGGGGCGCGCACCAGTACGTCGAGATACTAAACTATATCACAATACGACCCTTTTATACTATCTAAGCCTATCGGGGCTCCAAGAAGCCGCTGACTAGTACTCCAAGATATTGTATAAATATAAGTGTAGATTTGACAGTTTTTGGGTAGGACCATGATACTTCCGCTTCCGCACATTTGGACAATGACGTCATCGGACTCTCTCTCTACTCTGATTTTTTAGACTTTTCATATGTTGTGTAGTCCCATGGTGACATCAGTTTCACTTTGAGGTACCATATTGTTACGAACCAAAATGTAAATAAGTCCCCCCAAAGTGAAACTGATGTCACTTTGAATGAGACGTCATCAAACTTTGTGCGATTTGGACCAAAACACGATCGCTAGTATCTATACCTCGTTTATTTGAATCATGGGTAGGACCACATCAGTGTCCAAGGCTGAATTTATTTTGTGTTTATTTATTATGAATGTAATGGACTGTAAAAGAAGTCGATCCTGTCTAATTGTAAGGTATATGCCAAATTGGTAAATACCAATGCTTGGGCATAACGATCGAGCTCGCGTTTGGTTAAAATATTAATACTCCGCAAAATTATATTTATAACGTTTAGTTTCAAATATATTGATTAAGGCTTATATGCAATATAAGAATCATGTTTTCAGAGAAATTTTCCGAAAGTTATTTACTTCTAACTAGAGCAATATATATGGGGCATTCCATACCAAGTCGATCTGATTGTGACCCTTGACCTCGCGGATTCTGTTTACAATTTTTTATATGATTCTTCCAACTCAAAATAGCATTCAAAATTTTTTCAGATATTTAAAACCAAATTTGAGTACGTTATGATTTAAAAATTTTTTTTTTTCGAATTCCTCGAGGGCCGTAATTTAAAAATCTGCAAAAAGTTCTCAAAAATCCAGTGTCAGAAATGAAAATTTCTTATATAAATTTCATGATGTCTAGGATTACGCTTCCATCACGATTCTAGATTTTTATGAAGAAAAAGTAAAAAAAGGATACAGAAATTGATCTACCGTGAAAAGCCGTTTGAATATTTTTATCGTCAACCAACTATTATTGGAAATTTTTTCACTTTTTCCACAAACGTTTTTCATTTTTTATTTTGGAATATCAACATAAAATCGTGATTAATGAAAAGTTCTTTTTATTTTGTCTATAAAAGACAATGCACTATTACTATTTCCAACACGGAAATTGCCTAAGTCGAAATTTGTTCCCATTTTAGTGTTAAAACAAATTATGCACCAAAAACTTTCCAACAGATGATTTATGGAGTTGCTGTAAAGGAAGTGAGGAGCAGGTATCAAGAAAGGATGTTAAATGGTTGAAAAATTAAACATAAGATGAACAGGTTAACGTGAGCTCAGTTTATTTGGGTGAGTCTACGAGTTGGAGCATAATTTGTTTTGTTACCAAAATGGGAAAAATTTCGATTTAGGCAATTTCCGTGTTGGAAATAGTAATAGTGCATTGTTCTTTATAGACAAAATAAAAAGAACTTTTCATTAATCACGATTTTATGTTGATATTCCAAAATAAAAAATGAAAAATGGTTGTGGAAAAAGTGAAAAAATTTCCAAAAATAGGGTAAACGTACCATTTGTGGCCACTGTACCATTAGTGGCCATAGTAAAAATTGCTATATTAATTCATTATTACTTTCAATCTATACAAATGAGATACAAAAGTATGACTGAAAGCATATTTTAGATTGAAAATTGAATGCCTAAAACACCTAATTGTTTAATAATTGATGCTCAAAGCACTTTTTCAACATTTATGGCTATCGACGTCATTTCTGTGTAATGAATATGGCCAAAAATGGATCGAATCGATGGCCACAAACGATACTTCTACCCTAGTTGGTTGACGATAAAAATATTCAAACCGCTTTTCACGGTAGATCGATTTCTGCATCTTTTTTTTTTACGTTTTCTTCATAAAAATCTAGAATCACGATGGAAGCGAAAATCTAAACATCATGAATTTTCTATGAGAAATTTTCATTTCTGACACCGCATTTTTGAGAATTTTTTGGACATTTTTAAATTACGGCCTTCGAGGTATTCGAAAAAAAATTTCAAAAAATCATAACGTACTCAAAACGTACAACGTTTTAAAAGTCTGAAAAAAAATTCCGAATGCTATTTTGAGTTGAAAGAATCATATACAAAATCGTAAATAAAATCCGCGATGTTGAGGGTCACAATCAGGTCGACTTGGTATGGAATGCTCCATATACAAATTGAACTGGTGGCTCAGTGAGTAGATTGTCACATTCTTTACTTTAAACATGCTAAAAATTTCAAGTTCATATATGTATTGCCCATGGTAGCACAGATAGTAAATGCACATACCTAATTTTTTAATGTTGTTTTAACGAATATTAAGCAGTCAAAACTATTCTGTGAGTAAATTTCGAAAAAAATGTTGTTTTCGGTCAGACACCTGATTAATGTCATATGTGCATGTGTTGTTAGTCTGACCGCGTGTGACTACCTATACTCGGTGCGCGTTTATATTTAGCGCGAAACGATGCATACAAATACTTTGTGACAAACATTTTATTAAGTGACACGTGTGATTTGCTACAGACTTCATTGTTTTTGATTTGTCAAAAGAACATCTCGAACTCGTGGACCGACATATGCGCAAGCAAATTTTTATCGGCTTCAACTTGCACGCGCGCAAAATCAACTTCTTCATGCCAGGTGATGCATACAACGTATTGTAGAGCGATAATCAATCTAAAGACTTGAATTAAAATGGCCCGCCGATTTCTTCATTTTACTGATAGGGCTTCAATTATGTCAGCCTATAACGTATCATGGGCATTTCACTCATAATTTAGCTTCCTGTACAGTACCAGCAAAACGCGAAGGATGGAAACTCTATCTCACATTAGGTTTTCACATTTTTACTCTGAATGTGAAATCGACAAAATTCTAAACGATTCTTTGCAGATGGGGACGATAAGGAGGAAAGTGGGAAGAGCTGATGAGAGTGAAGATTCCAGACAGTTGGCTTGCTGGTGAGAATCACAAGGATAGCATAAAAGTGTGCTGCTAGACGATATTATGCTTCACGTTGGGAAACTGAATCTCTTCATGTCTGAGCAATGATGCGCGCGCATATATGCAAATATGTACACGTACATGGATTTATGTATACACAGATGTCTGCTCGTCATTCTGCACTTATGCATATTACTTCACTTTGTCGTCTACCGAAAATATCGCGTCTTCCAATTCTCTTGAAATTTTGTCGAGGTTAAATGAACTAAGTTTAGTGTATTTTAATGTAGTTTATTAAAACTAACTTGCGTCCAGATGATACTGTAACCATGGCACACTATATGTATAATATATTGTCCATCAGAAGCATCTTCAACCATCATCAAAATATCTTTGAAAGCTTGTTTAACTATCTTAGTACATAGATTGGAATTTAAATGCAATTATTTTATCGTCTACTTTGTTTGGAAACTGTAAAGTCCTTTTTGCAGAATATCATCACTTCTTCTAATTTATACTACTGTATACTCCTTCTATACATTAAGTAATAAATGTATATGATATGAACAGAGTAAGTCAAATACGAAGATGTTATGTTTTATATGTTCTGTTAAATTTAATTTGGGCTAAGATATTTGATGCATCTTTATAGAAGAGAGAGTGTAGGAAATGCTTCTTCATTTTTTAAACAATTTGAACAATTCTGAAGAGCTCAGGTTAGTATTGGAACAACTGAAGTGGAGCAGAATCAAGAAATGAAAGATAAGTAGAAAATGCGCCGCGTCACGCGAGCTAAATTCTATTAGAGGAGATTGGACCATTGTCTCTTGAATTAAGATTGCTGCAAATGCAACTGAATTCGAAAATATAACCTTTCCCTCCGCTTTTCTAACATTCGATGTTTGAAAGTTGTTTTCAATCCGTTTTATCGTTTAACATAATTTGCGAAACATAATAACGAAACGTAGATCACCAGCAAAAAGTTACATGAGTAATTTTGTTAATCAATATTGCTCTCAATTCTTGTTATTATAATATGATAAATAGTTTCTTGGAATATTCATCCCAAAGCGCATAATAAAACATCCTTTTATTCGTTTATAAATCTTCACAAAACATTCAACTGACCTTTAGCTAAATTTTCGTTGTATTTCTGTAGTTTCTGCAGTTAGTTATAATATGATAGCCTATATTCGAGACAAAAGCAAGTTTATTCGTTAAATCAAATAAATTGTTGTTTAAATAAGAATTAATAATTCTCGTCTGGTCTTACCTTATTAAGTACTGCATAATGATTTAAGGTCGACAACCGAGTGGATAAATATAATCGTACATCAAGCTAACCTTTGTTTATCTTGAATAAATACGTTAAATAAATTATTCGACATACATTAAACAATAGTTTAATAAATAGAAATACTATTAGATGAATATTTTGTTTCAGAAATACTAAAATAAGGAACAATGCATATTATATTTTATGAAGCAATTTTTAAATAAGGTCACATGTCATTTCATCATGCCTGTTATGGCATATGCCATATTGTGAAACACGTCTCCCTGACTCATTCAGCAAGTAGTGCGCAACAATACCCAGGCTAAAGATCATACCCTATCATTCAAAATACCTTGACTCATCCTTACGCATCCCTATCCACACACCAAAGTGCATTTCCCTAACCTTTGGCTCCCCTATCCTTCCATACCCCTCTAGCCTGCGGTTTTCTTACTATATATATATCCGAGCTAAACGCTCCCTATGCTCAGTCTTACTCTAAACTCAACAACAGTGGAACAAAGTTATTACCATAAAAGATCTTGCTGAACCATAATACTCTACGAAATAAACCCCTTCGAGGTCAAAACTCCAAGTATTCATGCTTATTTCTTCCGAGGAAGATCTCCCTTCGAATATTATTCGAAATCCGAATCCCGAGGCCTGGGTTTCACGCTACGCATAGTTGGCCTAAAAACCAAACTATAACAATGCCATTCATTTCATGGATTATGCATACTGTATTATGAGTAATTATAAATAAATTATTATTAAATTTTAGAAGCGATCTAATGTTAAATTGTCTCATAATTGATATGCCAAAGTTAAAAAAGTGGTGGTAATAATGCTGAGCTAGTCGATTTTACGCTTAGCAAGAATATTTCACCCCCGTCTTCAACCTGTCTCTCACTACGTATTCCTTCTTCGGCGCACTCCGTCACCCCATCAGACCCCTTTTATAACGTTTCGACCCTGCGCTCCCACGATCCTATCGCATGCTACTGCATCCCCTATACCGATAACTACACAGTAGAACTATATGCGTATATCTATAGCTAACGCTTTTGTTCGTCCCCTACCTCCTTTTGAATTTAGATACGAATAGACGCATTTTTCACGAAAGGAATTCACGATAGCATGATACAGATTATTAAAGAAGGAGAGTCGTTAAATCACATCATCATGATCTATATGTATAAATGGTAAATGTATAATTAGACCTACGCGTTGTTGCTTAAACATCATCATTATTATTTTTATTATTATTCAAAATATACCACATATGAATATTATGTAAACGAGGTTGATATAACATGTAATAGTTGTCTGAGGTGTTAGGGATAACGACAATCAGCGCACGACCATAACTCCGTAAAATATTATGGACGTATGCTTATTGGCATCAAATTTTTCTGTGATGAAAGTCATCCTGAATTTAAAAAAGTTGTTTAAAGTTTGTTTGACAAGTGGAACGAGATTTCTTCCGAAATCGGAAGAATGTGCAACATTCAAATATCAGGTAGGTAATCATACCGGGTATATCATAGAGAAATTTGATTTCTCTAACGATATTGACCCCGTCTATTGAGTTCCCCATCTTGACAGATAATGACATTTCAAGTATGAAAATATTGGTTGGGAAATTGGTTGTTTTACGGTAGCTGTTACGGTGCACGAAACGGGACAGTCAGGAGTACGAGTATGCTTAACTTGCAAATTCTGTGAACCTGTATAAGACACAGGCTAAATCGAAGACGGCAAGAAAAATTTCATCATTTTTGACCGTACAAGTGAAAAATTAAGCGTACCTTAAGTGGTTAAGGACCGTGCAGATGACATTGCGTACGCAGTCAGGAATTGTATAGTTAATTCAAGAGTAACATTATTACCATATTATTACATTGTTACCCAACAGTAACATTATGGTAATTAACGAAAAAAACGAGATAAAATGAGTCCTCGTATAATGAGAATCAGAAGAACACCAATCTAAAGTCCGTGAGATATTTAAACTAACAATGCAGTAAATGATTGAGATGGGGAGTAAAAGATATAAAGAAAAATAGATTGAACCAATCGATAATTCAAAATTAAATAGGCTACCCAAAATGAAATTTATATAATACTCGGATAAACCTGAGCAAACAGTTTCGCAATTTGTGTAAATGGGGTAGCGGCATATCTTTGTTTCTTTTTTTTTTGTAGGTCCACAAACAATCGAGATAATAGAGCTTCACTATTGCAATGTTTGGAATGTTCTCTATTGTAGTAGAAAGGAAGATGCAGAGGAAACGTGGGCGGAATGAAGAGACATGAGTGAACGTCACTGCTGAAACAAAGTGTTTGGTATGGGAGGTACCAACGTTGGGTGTGAAACGAAACCTCCCATGGATTTGAATTTGAATTTGGAATTATACACGACGAACCTGTCGTTCTGGCGCTTCCTTATCGCAAACGACTACAATGCAAACTATTATCAAATGGAAACATTTATAACGGGTCAGGCCCCTGTTTTTGCCGCTTAAATGCACGGTCGATTGGTTTTTCTTTTTTTCAGACCTATCCCACCTCTCTTCTCGTATCCTTATCACATATCCCCACCAATGAACAAACATCCCTCCCATTGGTCGACCATGAACCTTTACCTTCCTCGCTTGCCATTTCTTTCTCGCCCTCAAAGCAGCTTTACCGCGACATTCAGTAACGCTTGACGTCGGAGCCTGTGTTCACTAACGGGAAATGTTCGTTCCGATGGACATTATATTTTTTCTTAAAAGACACTTCCAATTGGTAAAAAATTAGCGTGTCCGATTTTATTTGAATAGTTTGGAAGTAGGAGTTGCGGCGCTTAAAGATTCTTAGATTACGTAAATTTCAAAAATGTATGTCATATACGGGATCAAACCAATTACTATTTTTCTGGAATATATTTTGGTTTCTTAATTTTACACCATATACGTAACAAAGCTATATTACACAATATGATGTAAGGTATTTAGAATTGGGAAAATTTGGTAAAATTCGATGTTAATACAGCATTATATAATAAAAATAGTCACAAAGTAAGTTTTAGCCCCGTTTAAAATCACCCGGATCGAATATATTGCCTTAAAAGTTTATAATTTCTTTTAACAAATATTCAGAAATTTTCCTTGCTGCTACTAAATACACTCTATGATATACAGGACCATAGTTGATTATCTTATGAGTAATCACTATAGTACAAATAAATTATACGACTACACTGGAGGATTTCAGAAATTGATATATAATTTTCGAGATAGCACCATAACACTAAATTTATGTCGTCACCAGTTATTATCGAGAAGTTCCATATGCTTTACGATTCAGAGAGACTGCGGTAGTTGCATTGGTGACATGGAACTGTATATCGAGGGTGAAGAGGTGAATAAGATTCCCGTCTCCCAAAAATGGAACTCCAAACACCGCAAAAACCATAGATGCTAAAATCAACTTCATCAGGATTCTCAAAACAATTGAAGATCGCGAACGCTGTGGCAAAGCCGATGTACTGAGAAGATCCACCACGAAAACTATAAAATAGGGAAAACACTCAGATTGCAAAAAACACTAAAACACGCATAATTTATGAACCAATCTCCCTAAATGTGACTTGGTATAAAAATATCAATATAACAAAAAGAAATGGTGGCTAGTAGTTAAATAAGATACTGAATTAGATAACAAAAGAATATAAACTATACAATAAAGATTAATTGTAAGTATAACTGGCTCCCTATTTGAGACCAATGTACTATGTACTTGTCCTGTAAATTTAGAATATATAATTCTACATCGGCACAAAATTCAAAGACTGCGAGATATGTTTTTAATATACCGGGTGAGTCACCTAAAGTTAGCACCTCAAATATCTTTGTGGTTTCTATAGATACGTAAAATATGGTAAGGACAAAGTTGAATGGTACAATGGAGCTGACATGATGTCAAACAAAATATTTTGTTTTCGTGTCATTTTTTTTGAGATATCACGGTCACCTTGACTTTTTTAAATGGAACCACCCTTTTTTAAATACCTACAGTGATAGTCCCTTTCATTAGGAATTCAGTGACTATAATTCTTCCAAGATCATTCAAGGTCACAGACACTGGATTTCTTTATATGGGGTCTACTAAAAGAGACCGTGTACATGGATGCTCCACCAACAGTTGAAGATATGCGTCAGCGTATCATCACAGCATGTACGAATATCACCTCGGATGTACTAACAGAATTGGCAGATCTTCTTGCAAAAATTAAGCGTATTTCTATCCCGTCATCATTCCGTTAACGAACTATGGTCCAATTACTTTCTGCCTTTGACCTTGAATGACCTTGGAACAATTATAGTCACTGAATTCCTAATGAAAGGGACTATCACTGTAGGTATTTAAAAAAGGGTGGTTCCATTTAAAAAAGTCAAGGTGACCTTGATATCTCGAAAAAATGACACGAAAACAAAATTTTTTGTTTGGCATCATGTCAGCCCCACTGTACCATTCAACTTTGTCTTTACCATATTTTACGTATCTATAGAAACCATAAAGATATTTGAGGTGCTAACGTTAGGTGACTCACCCTGTATATATTGTAATGGTCTGGGCGGTGATTTCCACCCAGGGTCTCTCGAAAGCAGTTAACGCAAATTAGAGAGGAGGAGGAACGCGAAGAGAAAAGGGAACACGGGGTATAATGCAAAAGAATATAATTAATAAAGTGCGGATACAAACAAAAGAGTAGAAATTAAGTAAGAGATAAAACAGAAGATAACAGAAAAGAAATTAGACTTAAAAATAATAAGGACTATTTCACTTGTTAGAAAATAACACGCAATGCTAGACTCGACACGCAGAACAATAACAATACACGCAGGTGCTCGCTCGGGAGCATACGGCGTCGAAGGGACTTAAATGGACTCCTCGGGAAGAGGGGGATCGGGGAACGGAAGGGTGCTTTGTGAGCAAGGGGAACAGAAGGGGCAGAGAGGGCTTACCGATAAGGAATAGGACACAAACAATCTATGGGTGCCAACTACTTGTTCGGCGTAGCACCGACGAGTGATCCCGAAAGCTCCTGGATTATTTATTCTACGGGAATGGCAAGGCTAGCGGAGAGAGAGGTGAGAGGGTCCCAGGAAGAAGGTTCCCGAACGCGAAAATGGCAACTTATTAATTGTACCTAGATTAAGGGCTAGACAAAGGAGGCGAGGGAAAGAGGAGGGTTTTTAAAAAGGGATGGCAAAAGTACTAAATCCAGGGCGCACGCAATACACCACGGGCCTCGAGCTTCCGGGCGGAAGGCCTGTTGGAAATACAAAAGAAGTTACAAAAATGGCGGTCCACGTGGGACGGCTGGTGATGTCCCGAAGGGAACCTACGGAATCTACGGCGCAAATAATAAAGGGGTGATAGGGAAGGAACAGTAAATAGGGACTTACTCACGCAAAATGCACACCGTACTCCGAAACTATTCAAAAAGGCACTCTAAAGTCACTCACTCACTTTTGAAAATCGCAAAAGAAAAAGAACAGTAAATCACACTTGCTCGCTGTGACAACCTGGCTCGAAGTGGTGTCTTCAAGATTTCCGGTCTTCGTTGTTTCCTCTGATGGGCCTCCAGGGCCTCGAGGATTGGTTGGACCGCTGGGCCGAGAGGGCTACGTGCTCTGTTATTGGTCGACAGTTCCGGCATGGCAGGGCATTGGTCCTTTCCCGGATTGCTGACCTGTCGGGCCTCCAGGGCCTTGCAGGCGGGTGGCACGGCGGTGGCTGGCTGTCGCGCGCTGGGCAAGATGGCGACCTCCAGACTTGTCAAAAATCCTCCCGAGCATGTCCGAGGGGCTGGAGGGAGAGGGCTCGAGCCCTGTCACAAGACCCTCTGTACTACCTGTGTGACGGGACTGCACCGGTGCTGCATACACGTGGTAATGGTGGCGGGCTAGACGGGCATCGTTCCCACGTGGCTCAATCAGCTGTTCTCTGTCCATGCCTTCCCTGCCTTCCGTTGCTTTGGCAACGTAGCCACTCTCGTAATCCTTCCCGTGGAAATAGGTCCTCGCATAACGTCTTCGACTGTGGTTCTCGACGGCAGTCCTCGAGCCAGTGCCTTAGGGGAATGTTGGCAGGGAGATAGGGGCGGAGGGAAGGGATCTTATACTAAATACAATAGGCCTACAACAACTATCGGAACAAATAATCCGGGGACGGATCCGATTTATTTAAAATAGAAAATATTAGAACAAGATTTAGGAATACAAATGATAAGTACAGAAAACAGATCGAGATGGTACAGAAAACACTGGGATATTTACTCGAACGATATTACACAATACTGTTCCCGCTGGAACAACGCAACATATTATACGATATAACGAATGGTACGATAGTAAACAGTACGATAGTGACTCACGCACCCATGTGCTACAGACGTGGACTGAACGATTAGATACAAGAACGGAAGACTAGACAGAAGGTAATGACAGACCGATCCTCTGTTTGTCACCGGATTAGCTATCCTTGGACCCATAGTGGTCAGGAAATCGCAGGGTGACGCGTAAAAGTACGTCGAACAGAAAAGATCGGTTGATCCCGTGAATTGAACGAAAGCCAAAATACTCCTGAGCGTCACTCACCGTTGTCCAGTAGCTCCTACTAATCCTAGGAACACACTCTCCTGGGTTATAGTCCCTCAAACGGATCACGGTACGGTACAATAAATCCAACAATTGGTTCCAAACGATAGCATGTCTATCCCTGAGCTAGGCCACGCCGTGAATGACGCTACAAATTTCCAAAATCGGGAATCTTTCCGAGCGCGCGTCGTAATACCACCCCCTGGTCCAATCAAATTCGCTGTTAAATCGGCTTCGCTAGCGAGCTCGCGAACTTCAATTGTTTTGACGATCTCGATAAAATAGATCCTGGCATCTTGCTACGTTAGGATGACTGCAGTGCCGTTTCCGGAAGGCGGGAATCACATCCACCTCTACTCCCTCGATATTCGGCTTCTCACAGTTCTCTAATTCCTGGATGCCCTCTGCTCCTGAAGACGCTCGCCGCTTGGTTTGCATAGTTGAGCCGCCAGGTTGGCTGGTCCGGTCTTGACGTCCCCTCTTCACGACAGCGTTCCGCCAGGCCCGTAGTTGACTCTCTCTCGGGCCTCGTCTCGATAGAAACTATGTCGAATCCTCTCGGATTCGCTTAATGAACTCAAAAACAAACGAAACGTTCCCCACAGGGAAATAAATACAAATTCTTAAAATAAAGTCAGTCCAACGCCACGCGAAACGCTCCGTAACCCATCAGACCCCACGACGTAGCCGAATTGGGCCTTATTTTGTGACGTGCATGAAAATGCCACGTCAGAATATATATAATATAAGTTTCCAGGCCCTAAGTGCAATAAGAATTACTGAGACACATTAAGTTAAACCTATTGGGGTGTAACGCACACATTATAACTAGACACAGGAGTACGATCCACAATCCAAACATGTTAATCGTCTACGAAAGCTTTAGCCATGCAGTCCATATCTTATTTCCATTGTTGATCGCTGTCTTAAATCTCACACTATTAGAATGTCTCATCTTATTTTATTTCAATAAACGATTTTTTACACAATTTTTTTTTTTAATAGAGTGTCACACAAATTTCTCACTTCAAGTATCCCGACAATCGCTAGTTGAATCCCGCTTCCGGCAACAAAAAAAAATGTATTTTTAACGGTAAACAACTACTTTTTTAACAAATGTTTTTTTAATTATACAATTCTGCGATTATCTCAATCGCATGTTTGATTTATTTTAATGAATATTTATAGCCCATTCAATTTTCTACACGTTCATGATTTTGAGATGGATTTCAGACTATTACCCCGCTTGTAACACGCTTGCGCCAATGTCGACAAAGTCTGGACAAATGTAGGCCTTCTTGTCGTTTTGAACTTGGATTGAGTTGGACCAGCCTTAATTATTGTGCTTGGCCCAATGCTTGGCGCAAGTCTTGATACAAAACCATCGCTCAACCTTATTCCCAAGCTTATGCTCCTGGTAAAAATTAGTCTGTAGTGCGAAGTTTCACAAACATTGGGGCATGCCTAGTTCAAGGCTAAGCTAATTATGAGTTCCTACTAGGGAAATATATATATATATTGTTTATAACACTATAATATGAATTAAAAACAACACTATATCAATAGTTCCCAATTTTCGAAACAATGATATTGGTTTCATCAAAATAACATTAAAGTATAAAAATTACATTAAAAACTTGGTCGCCGCTGTCGTTTTCATCAAAGTGAAATGGAATTTATTCGCTTCAGATGCAGACACAATCAATATAATATTGAAATCTAAATTAATAGAATGAAGACAAAAAATGCAAGATTCGTACACATTAGCCAAATACAAAAATGTTCAGATTTTCATGTGAATAAGAACCAAGTATTGAGTTGAGCAACACTGTAATTTCGTCGAATAAACCTACTTATCGATAATTAAAATCCAGCAACACGATATTTGCAGTAGATAGGTATACAAATTCCTGAAAAAATAAACCATCGACACTACTAGCACATTCCCAGTTTTCAGTTTATGTCACTCACAATCAGTGGGCGGGTTTCTATAAGCCTCAACTTGATTTGCTGTTTAAATATTTACATCCGCAGTGCTCGGGCAGTCCTTTCGACTTGAATGTCATCCCACCGGTTCTGCCCAATCTTCGTTAGTCTATCTTATTTATTCATTCATTCTCATTCGTTCTCTGACTCTTACATTTTTTCCTTCTGGCTAGTTTGCCCTCTTCGTAACCAAGCCAAAATCCTCTCCTCACCTCACTTTTTGCTTTCCTCGTCACTTTGACGTACGTGAACTACTTGAAAAGAAAATTCGATTTTCCGAGCTCGATTTTACTAGGTCCTTTTTCAAAGCTCCAATATTGATACCGAGAAATCCTGGAATACAATTCAAGCGTACTTTAATTGTTCTCTACATCTTCCTTTATCTATTCTTGATACTGTTTTATATACAGAGTGTTCGGTATGAAACAAATTGGTGTAGACTTGTAAAATTCTAAGGAATATGTGTTTTTGCATTCTTTATTTTATACGTAATAATTTTGAGATAATAAGCGTTGAATTTGCAATAATCTGAGCAATCAAAAACGCGTTTCGATGCTGCTTGGAAGGGGAAATTCAGCCTAATAGCTGACGACGGAAGGAAGGCCGCAAGGCCTCGTTACATGAGGACAATAATAACATGAATAACGTAGAGGATAGTTAGGAAACTGCATATTTGTTGGCCAACATCGAGGCTAGTCGCAAAGGAACGGACTACGAGTGTCTGGAATAGATAGAAAGATCTAGATTCTCAGCGGGGAATCCGTGGGATCGTCTCCTATTAAACTCTTCGGGAATAGGACAAAACCGGCTCGTACTGTTAAGCCAGGTATTGTAAGTATTGTAAAGAGTACAAGTCGTGTAATGGGCCACTTGTCACCTGGCTTAATAAAATACTTCGGTGTTGCGTTTGTTTTACGCAAATTGCGTTGTGTTTCGGGCAGCCCAGATTTTGGTAAATTCTTTGTGAAATTCCATTATGAGATCCCTATCCTTTATTCTACTGTAGATATAATTTTTTATTTTACTGTTTATTTAATTTCAATTATTAATTAGAGATTAGTACAGAACCGTTGTTCTTAGTTAAATTTATCCATCGGAACTACTGATTTACTATTTGTTATCGGTTCAAATAATTTTTGTTATCGGATCAAATAATTTGTTTGCCGATTAATTATTTTGTTCAATTTTTGTTCCGGAACCGCTGTTCCAAAATCTATTTTTTAATATTCGTTTTCCATACTATTCGTTTTATAAATTGTTAAAGAACCGTTGTTCCACCTCATATTTGGCTCGTATCGTTAGCAATTAACCTGGATTTTCCTTCACACGCTCTTTCTAAACACATTCGCATTGGTTGTTTTATTGTAACTTTAACACACACTTAAAATTTGACAAGGAATGCAGTGGTACTACTCCAGTGCATTACATATCAAACGTCCTCCATATTGAAAGAAAATAATATAAAGCAGAATATATTAATTTACATGAAGAATAGAGGTTTAATTTAAAAGGTGCTAAAAAAATATGGTAAAATCTGACATTGAGAAAGTGTATGGTAAAATAACTTTGTGTATTGTGGAAAGTTACACAAATAATATTTGATATGTGGTATAAAATACGGTAGTATAAAATATAAATAATTCATATGTCTTACAGTAATATTTCACATAAAACTGTTGAAATATTCGTATATATAATATACTTTCCCGTAATATGTTTCATAATTTTGGCTCAAGGTGTGGGACACGGCCAGAAACATTATTTTGTGCAATTTCTTATTTATTACACACAGTTTTTTTAAGTAAAATGTTGTATTCCTCTTGATGTCCGGAACTTGAGGTAGCATGGTAGAATTTGACTGAAGTCAAATCTATAGAAGAATTTGTTAAATTTCACAAACAAATATAAAAATATTATTAAATGTTATTTTAAAAGTACTAACAAATAATGATCATTTTCATAAACAAATCAAAATCCTTTCGAACGTTTATTATATGGACGGTGTTTGACTAGTACTGATTGTAAGTAGTACAGCCAGGAACAAGAATATTCCTCCAAAACACTGTTGTGGACTATAAACAAAAAGGTCACTTTTGGCCGCTATTGTACCATCTGCAAATACGTTTGCATAGTTGATGGTTGAATCTAACTTTACGAAAGCACGTGATTACTAGTAGTTACTCGCCTCAAGTTTATAATTTAGTTAAACAAAAATTATTAAAAGTGAAAAAAGAATCTATTAACTATGCATTGGCAGAGATTTAAAAAAAAAATTGTGTGCGACAAATTGAAAGTGGTGCTAAAAATTTAAAATCTTTTTTTTCGTGCAATATTGCACCGCCTCAAATAAAGAGCACAAGAATCGAACAGACACAGATGTCACATTACTACTTTCGGACGTTGATTTCTCCATTATTGTACATACGGTGAATAGCGCTCATCATTTTTTATAGTAGACGCGTTAGACATCAAGCTTTCCGCTAATACATTTTAATACATATGTGAACTTGCTAACTTTTTCAAAAATTAAGAACATTCGGAGGGGATCACCTGAACATCTTGAACTTCCACATCCGACACTAGATACTGGAAACTACGGAAAGGAACACCTGCATACCCTGGACTTCCACGCTCGATATCTAGATACAGGAAACTACGGAGAGGAACACCTGGAAATCCTATATCTCTAAAAACTGTCACCTAAAATACGAGGAACTATATCGAAGCACATATATACGTACACCCATACAGACGCGCTCCACATGAATGTTATTAAAGACTTAATATTGTATATTATTGTGAAAGCAGCATTATACTAACTGGAAATTCGATGTGAACGGTAGCATCACGTACAAGGTGTATTTGTTTGTGTTGTGTATCAGTAAATTATCAACACCATCCGGAGTGCAAGTAGGTGAAGAAGGAAAGCTGTCAGCGCCATCTGTCATGTAAAAAAGTAGATGGACGTGCGAAGACGACGACGGCGACGGAACTGAAATAAAATCATCTCGCTCGCCATCTCTATACGACCTGATCCCGTATATTAATCGTATTGAACTTGGTGGCAATTAATTCAGAACCCTCAATTCCTATAATAAATGTGTCGACAACTTTTTCTGATATACATATAGTGGTTCATGAGATATTTCGTTCCAAACATAGGTATATAAGAGTTGACTCGGGTAAAGAGTCTATGCGAGCAGTGACCTGTATAGGTGGTTGCGTGTATTTGGCGCGAGACTCGTCTGTGTCTCTTGATCGCTACACCTATATTTCTAGAAATTAAGAATTTCCGCAATTGAAATACTTTTGTGCTACAGTCGTAGTAGAAATTGCATAAGGTCCCCAACCGGGTATAAGATAATTTTCCCCACTTTTATTTGGACACTAACTAGGAAAACTACCTAGCGTCTGACTAGAAATGTAACGCATACTCTATCTAGTCATTAATTATGTCAAACTGTCTAGGTTGTAGACAGTTTTCCAGGCTAGTTCTTTACTATCGATTTACACATGTATGATTGATAAAGAAAATTGTTGAAACTGTTTTGATATTAATTATATAAAAACATGAAATATGTAATTGGCAATATTTTCAAAAGTAGGTATGAGTGATGACTTTTATCATTAGACCGTGCGTTTCATAAGCACGATTTTATTGTTATGCTCAAGCATTGGCATTTACCAATTTATCAAATACTTTTAAAAGGATCGAATTATTTTACGGTCCATTATATTCACAGCAAATAAATTTTGAAAATTCATAGCAAATAAAGACACTAATTCTGTCTCGGGTAAGATCCAATCAATAAACTGTCTCTGCAACAAGGAACTATATGAACTCAATTATATTATTAACTCTTAGGGTACTGGCGAACGTCTAGTTCAGGTCCAAATAGGCTCACATAGTTGGGAATGAACAAATCGTGATCTAGTTTAGCAGTTCGGCGTGTTAGTGCAGGCCACACCAGGTAATAACTATGTTTTCATTATTGGAAATGCTTAGTTTGAGTCCGGCCGGGACCTTTTCGTTATCAAAGAAGTGATTAGGTAAGTTCGAGTAGAAAAACCATGCACTAACGAGATGCTACCAAAGAGAACTGCCACATGAACTTAAGCTAGTATACCTTGGCGTACTCAGGGAGCGACTAATTTGGGCCTAATAGTGGTTGGACGCAGTGATTCAGGCCACTCTGGATCCTAGATGCGTTTCCATTACTAGGGATGCCCAGTCTCAGTCCGGCTGGGGCTTTTTTGTTAGTGGGGAAACGACTCGGAAATTTATACTAGAGTGATTCGTCTAAATTTTTGTTTATATTTTTCTGGTTGCGTTTGGCTTAAGGAGTTTGGAGCGCTTCATACCGACCAAATCAGTGCTAAATTTTAGTAATCGTTTTTGTAAATTTGATGCATTATATAACATTGGTTGAGTGTCATTTGCATCACTACATGTGTCCTTGATCTAGAGAAACGTTAATGCTGGCTGATTTGCAACAACATTAACTAATTAACGTTAATTTCCGAAAAGGTATGTATTCGTTGAGTTTTTTCCAAAAATAATCCGTAATTCTTTATCGTTTTAAATGCGAGATCACTTATTCTGTTTCTCGAAAGATGCTCTACAAATCGATCGTCTAAATATTGAATAGTGCTAACCGTTTAAAATAGACAGCCTGCTTTTTAGCTAGCGAAAAAATTTCTTCATAAACAAATGGCTATAATTATTAAACGATTAATATTATCAAATATCTATTTTTAGAAAAGAATTGAAAAAAATGTACCTGTTCGGAAATCGATATTAATCAGGTAATATTATTGTAAATTCATTGCTATGAATATCTGTATGGGTTATGGGCACTTGTTATAATACAAATCTCCCTTCATTGCAATCAATCAATTCATAAAACTTTGTAAAAACGATAAGAAATATTTAGTACTGATTTGACCGTGAAGTGCTCCAACCTTCTTAATTGGAAGATAATGAAAATACAAAGCTTAAATTTTTCTTATAATTTTTGATGGGATGCTTGAATAGAAAGAAAATATTTAAAAAATATAGTTATTTTAGAATTCCATCAAAATAAAGATATAATTGAATATCTAAATAATCCTGCATTACGGAATTTACCGTGACCAAAAAAGTATAAATGTAGTGAAGAGAATAAATGTTGTGGAGTTATATAATGGAAGCTGTTAAATAAATATTAAAAGAAATAGAATTCCTGACTACGGACGGCAATAAAATTTATAAATATTGTAACAAACTTCAAAATAGTGTTATAAAATATTAATAAAAAGCGTCCGCATTCAGTGTGAATGGTAGCTGCATTCTTAACATGAAGTACCTAGCTTTCAGAATATAAAATTAAAGTCTTTCTACTTCTATTCTCATCTGTCCTTATTCTCTCAATCCACTTCTCTATATATACTCTCCTCCCATTAGCTCACCTTTCTTTCTTTTTTACTTTTTAACCATTTTCTACCTTTTGGTTGTACCTCTATACCGTTGTACCATTTCCATTCATTCTGTATATCATTATTATGAAATATTTTTTCATTTGGAATTTATTTGGTATGTGTGTATATGCTTATTACTCCAAAGCTATGCTGATCATTATATCCATTATCTGAATTCGCGCAGTTAGCTTCCGAAAAGAATAGATTACCGAAATGGACAATAGCGACAGACTCAATTTATTAATTTCAAATAAGATTTGAATATCAAAAGACCCGGAATATTTTTAAAAAATAAAACATCTTTTATATCAATAAACGCAGGTTTTGTAATACGTAAAATGGCTATGTTTATACCGAAGTCGAGTTGAGAGATGAAACGCGTGTGTTGTATATCTATATATTAGTAAGCTATAGGTATACATTTAATGTATTTTAACTCTCGTTCAATCCCAGTGGAAACATAGGCAATGATTAAACCCAAACTCACTCAATACTAATTAATAAACTAATACAGTATGCACTTATTTATTTCGTCAAATTCTTGTAGTTATCAAGGTACAATTGAAGGTTATTTGCGGTATATAATATCTACTAGGCTAGATGAAGTTAATCCTGATTTTACTGCAAATTTTGTACTAAGCGCAACCAATTAAGGAACAGTTTATATTTTTCATTGCAATTTGTGAATATTTCAAGTTTTGAATTAATAAAAGTAGTTGATCCGAAAACGAATAAAAGTTATTTCAACTAAAATGTGGATGGACAAAACAAAATCAAAACTTGCTTTTAGTTTATCATTTCCGCAATTGATGTAATACATTACATTTTCTCAACTCTAAATGAATTGGTATTGCACAAAATAATTTTGTAATTACTTAAACAAGTAAATACGGAAAGAATTGCATGCGATTCAGTGTCAAATAAAGTCTGTTAATATTTGGATATACTAATATTATTTGAAGTAACAGTATATGTATAATCAAACATGTGTGCACTTATAGTTGTAAGGTACATCTATTTGTCGTAACTGCGAGCGGGAGTGACATTTCACCCACTGAGCTATCAGTGTAAATCGTAAATGTTCCTTTTCGGTGTAAAATTGATATCATCAATAACTATATTTATACATGAAAATAACGAGTTCTGCTGAAATTCTCCAAAAAGAAAATGGAATAAGTGCAATCATTTATTAATACTTATTAACCTAAAAAGGGTTGAAGACTTTATAACGTGTTAAAGGTGGTGTTTGATATACAATTGGAGGTGTATCCCTTGATATGAAACATTTTTTCCTAAATTGATTTTTTGAAGCTATGAAAAAATTCGATGCAATGAATTGTTTTTTCTATAATAATAGTAACAGTAAGACTAGTATTTTTGAATGAATATTGGAAGGAATTATAATTAAATTACAAAGTTTTCTAACCTGTTGTGTCCCATGTCGAGTGTAACATAATTCCAGATCATTTTAAAAGATTTAGTTAATATTAATTGTAATAAATGAAACAAAATGTAATGTATTAATAACATTATACTACGGTAATTAACACTATACTTCCATTGTCAAATATTGAATTGTATTTTTATTATGTTTACTTAAATTTTCGTCTTTTTTTAACTATTGCATCGGGTTAACAGATTCAATGCAAAATACGTAGTAATATGAACATTGTATCTATATGAATATTGGTATCTTTTACCGCAAATATGGTATAACAACCTATGAATGCAATTTATTTAACTAAAAATATTTTACTACGCCGTATAGTATGTCTTACAATAGATTTTATTCTGAATTTATGTACGTTTCTAATCTTGGGATTCTTTAGGTGTAAATACATTACCTACGATCATGGTGACCGTACGCGAATTAATGTATGTAATGCGATCTCAATGACACGTATTACCATTCGTTTATACTAAACATTTTAATAGAAAAAAAATAGGTTAAGCGAAAACGAATATTGCTTATTGACATATAACCCAGTGGCAAAAATAAATGATTTTCTCAACTAGTATCTCCATATGACATGGTATTGAACGTGGTGAAATTGATTATATCAATATCTACAGACTTATATTTGCCTGACTAACGAATGGCGCTGTACGCTATTTGTAAGCAAGCAGTTCCGACAAACCCACGTAGCGCCTAATTTTTTTGAATATTGAGAGCATTAGAAAAAGAAAATAGAGGGTGTAGAGTGAACAAACTATTACTGCTATTTTCGTAAACATAATTTAGCAAGTTGAATGCGTTGTGTCTCAATAGTGAAAGAAAGAAGCTCGAAATGCATTTTTACCGATTTTCTAGGTGTCAATGATAAAAAGAAAGGGAGAAAAGGGGGGGGGGATGCAGGAGTGCGTCGGCAAACAAAATAAATAATCTCCGATTCGTATTTTATTATTTCCATTCATATTTTATTATCTTATAGTAATAGCTGTCAAGTTACTTCATCATTTCCACATGAGATATATGCGTAGTAACTTTCAATACTCTCATAATTTAAAAAAAGTTTGAGAGAGAGCGTACGGTACTAGTCTAGCATATACTGTAAAGATGTAACCCACAAAAACACTTTCGTGTAAAAAAACTCGCAAATCACTGAATTGCTGTAAATTCCCTTTTTACAAAAAATACGGATAACATATTTTAATGTCATGTACATAAGTTACTGCACGTATACTTATTCTACGACCTAGCACAAATTATTATTTTAATTGTATTTATCACATTTCCTATAATGCCTTCGCTACTCATTTGTGTTACTACTGCTTCTTATATTTAATTATGATTGAATGGTTATTTAATAATTAATAAAACATTAGGAGATTCCTTATCAAGTACTACTTGGCGGGTCAGTCCCCGCGAAGTCAGTCCTGTGATATTTTGGTCACGAACTCGCCAAGTAGTACTCGATAAGGAATCTCCTAACGTTTTAGTAATTATTAAATAACCATTAAATTATACTTAAATATAAGAAGCAGTAGTAACACATGGGAAATTTAATAAATACAATGTAAATGATGAACTTGCACTAGATCGTATAATAAGCAGACATGTACTTGTCACTATAATGTGATATCAATACTTTTTATAAAGAGGACAATTCACAGCAATTCTGTAGTTGGCGAGTTTTTTAACACGAAAGTGTTTTTGTGGGTATGTCACGAGTTTTTGTTGATCAGGTTATGTTAAAAAAATTGTTAGCACACGAAATCTGTATTATTATAATATGAGCGTCTATTCGTTGCAACAATAAATCTTTACTTTGAAATATCTTTCAAAATTAAATAATCGTAGTTTTGTGAATTTAATGTGTCGGATGCGCTCGATTCACTAGCTCATCAAACTAGATGCAAGAAACTACGGAGAGAAACATACAGAAACCCTGGAATTTCACATGCGCTAACCAAACATAAGAAACTACGTAGAGGAACACCTGGACAGCCTGGGTCTCCAAGTCCGTCGTCATAAATACAAGGAACTGCGTCGAAGCACAAGAATGCGCACATACACACGCGTACATTGTACATGAAAATCAGTACTATCTTTCGTGCAGGCTAATGGTTTATACATATATACTATTGTGAAGGCAGCCTTATATTATCGAAAAATTTGGTGTGAATGCTATCTTGACGGAGAAAATGTTTCTGATTGTGTTATGTATTGGTGAATCGCCAGCGCCATCCGTCGTCTGAAAAAGTAAATGAACGTGCGAAGACGATGACGACGAAACTAAAATAAAATTATCTCGTTAGCCCTCTCAATACGCCTTGATTTCGTGCACCATTCTCATCGATTTTTGTAGCAATAAATTCAGAATACCCAATATCTGTAATCAATTTATCGATGACTTTTATTTATTCAGGGTATTTCTTAAGCCCCGGACAAGAGACATACCGTTAGATCCGGCGTCAAAAAATAAAAATAGTGGCGTCAACAAAATTCAAAATTTTTAATTAGTTTATTAATTATTACGGGTTAAAGTTAGCCAATCATAAGCGCTTAAGAACTGGTAAGTATTCCTCAGACTCCTTCCACTGGGTACAACCAATCATTTATTTCCCCACAATAACAGTGACCGGTGGATACGTAAACTAGTTACGTAAATAAACAAAAGAATAATGCAAAATTTTATATTTTAGCTTTTCTTTGAACAGACATCTTGTAATTAGATATTGGCCAGAAGATACGTTTTGCATTATTCTTACGTTTATTTGCGTTACTCTTTTCGGTTCATAAGATGCTACTCAGTTCATAAGATATTTGATTTCAAACACAGGTATAAGAGTTGACTCGAGTAAAGAGTCTCGATAGGCCGTGCCCTGTACAGCCGGTTTACTGTACTTGGCGCGAAACTCTACCGATTCTCTTGATCCGCTATTAGACAGTGGATACTGTTAAATTACAGTGATACTTTTTGTTTGTTTCTATACTTGATACTTCCAACTATTATTGTATTTTAAACCTCCAGTTGTATTATACTTATTGTTAGTATTAGTTGTTCATATATTTTCTGAGAAATAGTTTCTATATAATGTTCTTTGTGTACGATATATTGTTAACAGATACTCCTTTTTGAAAATCATGATATTATCGCCGTAAGATAAGTAAATTTATTAGTACCAAATAGGAATACGCCAATCGCAGGACGATTAATTCGCGTGGAATAACGATAGATGGCGAGTGGATGCGATAGGACATTTGTTCCTCATCCTGTGAGCCCGTGACGTATATCCGCATGGATTAGCCTAGAGCCGTGGGTTAAGTTTCCTCGCTCTATCTTCTAACATTGCGCCATTGTAACGTGTAATATTTATTGCTCAGTGATTCGCTTTTAAGCGCAAATACTTTGAATTAGTGAATCTTCTATGAGGGAAGGTACTCGCTGCGATACCTAACTAAAGAGGCCGACCCTCGAGTACGGTTAACCACCCCTGAACATTCTACGAGATACTACCCACGTAGAAAATTATCAGGGCAGCCCGGATAAAATATGGGTCCCTTACATGCATTGACAAAGTTTTCACAATAAAAATTTTCTCGACGAGAGTCTAGTTAGTTCGTTGTTAGGCCCCATGGGGGCATCCACACTAATTTATTTTGAGTTATCCTCTTAACACTATATTTAGAGACATTGATTATCAAAGTCAATATCAATCCTTAAAAATAATATTTATGATTTCTGTAACTTTAAACATGAAATATAAAATCTATCGCATTGATGGGTTCCGTAAATCTAGTGTTAATGCCTAACTAAGTCTACTTTGGGTTTTATTAAGGTTGCCATACTAATTTAATGTGGGTTTCACTGTTGCTTATTCATTGATGTTGAATTAGAATTGACATATTAAAATGGGGGGAACGGGCTTTAGAGAGACAAGGAGAAAGAACGAAATGGGGTAAATAAATAAATGTGTAAGCAAATTTGCTACGATATGTCATCGTATAAACCAAGCGGTCAAACATTCTTCAACGCAAGTAATTTAACGAGCACACAATTTTCACCCAGAAATGCTGGAGATCTGCAAATTATACTGTCCCACTTAAATTTGAAACTTAATTTCACTTCTATTTAATCAGTTTGCTCAGAGTTGGGAATAGACGTTCGCACATGTCAATAGAGACATACTCATCTTCTATTTCTTGTAGCAATGTCATGCAGTATAGTAATACGTTTCATGTAGTCGTGTTTGTGGCAAAAATAGACATGGAATACAAAAAGAAATCGAATGAAATATATCTCAAATTATAATCATTATTTTATCCTATACGTATGAATAACAGGAACATGGAATTTATAAATTAGTATTGCTTTTCGTAGTTTAGCAAGACAGCACGTGGAGAAAAATACAAGTTTAAATTCAGATATCTCCTATTGGCGAAAGAAACATTTTTCCTGTGAACTTTCGTTTACAAATGTAAACGCTATATTGCTGCTTTAATTTTTTTCAAGAGAAACTGACAACTCAAACTTTTTCTCTATAAAATAATTAATAGGACATATTGAAAGAAAATATAAAAGTTATTATGTATTGTTTAACCTCTTGTTACGCTTGTTATATAGAAGAATTTCAGAAAAGCCAGTATGATAATAGACTTTCGGAGTAAATTACTGATTTACGATTCAGTCAGATGTTAGCAGCAAACACATTCTCGGTACGAGATTGGAACTGATTATTAAGAGTTTCCGATAAGGAGTGACAGTTAAGAGTGATTGGTAAGAGTCTGATATTCTGTCCTTTAAAATATTTATAGGGCACTCGAAATGTGACATTTCCAAAAATAGGAACTGCTCCAATTTCCCAGAGATAACTTCAGCAATAATGAAATTCGAGGGAATTCACCACACAAAAGTCTTATTTAAAACTTGATATTGTGGCACTGTCCTGATAACTTCTGATAAAGACAACTGCACTGCTATTGGCTACTCGATTATTTTGAAGCTGGAATATTCGATAGAAAACATTTCTTGGCCAATCGATACATCAGAGACGCTTTATAAGAAATATCGGCATAGTGCTATATTAATATCCAAATTGTAAAAAAATATTGCATACATTACCAAGGAGGTTCGGTTATAATCTCCAATCCAAGATAAAGTTATGAATGTTTTAATTTATTAGACAATAAATAAACATTCGTTTAAGCAAAATTTTAACATTGGTTACCGTACAGTTTCTAAGTTAAATAATCTAGAAATGTCAATTTTCACTATAAAATACTCATCCTATAAAAATTAATAATTTTAAAATTCAATATCTCGATATTCGTATAGTAGAATGTAATTATTTTTCTACTGCAATGTTAGTTATCTTCAATCTCCATTTTTTATTTTTGCATCAAAAATTTGTAAATTGTTTTACTGCCCCTTTAACTTGTGATTTCCTATTACTATTATAATTATCATCATCGAGCACGTTAACAACAATCTATTGTGGTAATAATTTTGGCTACTGTAATGATTTGGCTACGGTTTCAATTTTTAATAGATCACTTAATTTATTATGAGACGTTTTGAATTATGAAACGTTATACGTTTTATAAAATTCTAAAGCACGACAGCCGTTTTCTGGATTGCGAAATCAGAATATCCAACTCCCCCCCCCCCCCCCCCAAAAAAAGGAAGTTTTATATGTATCGTGTTAAATTAATACACAGAATGATATATGAAAGGAATTTCAAAGATTCTGAACAACTTTTAAACATGTTAAGAAACTTACAGCTTTTGACTATAGAGACTGCTGTAGGGTATAAAAAATAAGGACACGAGTATTTTAAAGTTATTCGTGAAAAAGGGAGTACGGATAGAATGAATGAACGAAATAAATACGAAGGGGAAAAAAACTACAAAGTTCCATAGGTCCGATATTTCGAGGCTATAGGGGAGCAAGATTCTTTGAAACGCGCAACGATAGGATGCCCTTTCCAGTTCACGGCTCCGACTTCGAACCAATCACGCCAAGCGTCTATTCTATTATGACAGTAATTTCTGTAATGCCTACTATATTTCTAAACATTAATATGATTTTAATGTTGAGCACGTCAGTACGGGGAGCGCTCTGTGTGTTACTTAAAATGTGCGTGGTGAAGAAATTGCAACTATAGAACTCTGTAGAAATAAATGAAGAAGTATTCGAAAATTTAGATGTATACTAAAGCTATATTAGAAGACCGAACCTAATTTATTAGTATTATTAAGAACTTTACAATCTCAAAGGTTTAACATTATTTTCAGAATGACTAAATATAAAACTAAGCCACGTTTTAAGTTCAAGGTGAACAGATTTCGTTCTACTGCCTCTACGAACATTAGTGAATGATTAACATAGAGTTCACGAAATGAAATTTAAATTGATAATTGTTGAATAATTCTAATGTATAATATGTCTTGTGCATATGTAATTGTGATGATAATATTCTACCACGCTCTCTATAAAGGTGTCACATAACAAAGAAAGAAATAATTAAGGTTTCTTTAGAGTCTTAAAAAGACAAGGACAGACGGGTCACGTGGAGAGCCCATTAGCAGTCGCGAGAAAGCGAAGTGGTTCATTCATGGAAACTCGTCAGACACGACATCGAATCTACTACTACTATTATACCACTACTAACGCAGTTTACGGCGTCTGACGCAACAACTTGCTGCTACCACTACGAGCCCTTTTATAACAGCCACTACACAATGCAGCAACAGCTGCTTGTATTAGAGTTCATAACTGCACGAAAGTATTATCGCTACCAGAGTGTTACAGTACATCGCTAGCGATACTGCTACTGTTAGTATGTGCATAGTAGAACTGATCGGATTAATCAACTAAAAATATCCTAGTTCAACTATAATAGTTTACTACTATTACGACTGCTGCATCTACTGCAAGTTTAACCAATTCCCGATTGCAATGAATCATTCTGTTACACACGTGTAGTTACAAGAAAAGTGTTTTCAATATTGTATATTAAACCGTATTAATGCTTTAACACGTTCACGCCGGCGCATTTTTTTTAAGTAACTAATTTTTGTAATAAGTAATTCGAACTTGCTGTGAGCCACCGGTGGTACACGCCGGCGTGAATATGTTAAACATGGAAATTTTCTTTCATTTCTATCCGCTTTTGTTCTCCATACCATAATTTTTGGTTTTTGTAATAAATATACCAAAGAGCAAAAGTTGTAAGTCAATTCATAAAATCTAAGGGTAGGGCAGCAGGCGTTAAAATAATATTTTATCTAGCTAGTACCAATCACACGAGTCTTATAGTCATTCGTATTAGTTAGATATAACAGTTTTTGTAACAAATGCTCAAAGGAAAGGCCATCTGGTCTTTTTTTTTACAGGAGATAGCACTGTTAATCTGCCTCAAAAATATTTTTTAATATTGTAGATTCCTCCTTCCTCGAAAATATTTTAGATGTCTATGAAAATTAGTAACGCTCTTTGTATAGCCGCAGTTTAGAGGTTTGTTTTTTTTAGTTCTTTAGTTTTTTTTATTTTGGCTTTGTACAGGTGTTTTGCAGTTTACTTTACGCCCCATCAATATTGTGGTGTATTCCATTAACGTCTGAATTAAGCTGCAGATATAATTACGGATTAGTTAGGACAAAATTATAAAAAGTAAGCTTAAAAGCGTTAAGACTTCACTTATAACAAAGCATTACCTATATCTATAACTTTTATCCAGTAACTACTTACTTATTTCATCGATAATTAACGTAAGTAGAAATTATGAGTTACATTGCAAAAAATTATGTATGATGACTAATACGTCAGTATTTATTTATAGAATATTCTGTATGGTAAAAGAGAATTTAACGGACACCAAGTATATAGCAAGTGCGCAGAGATAAACGCTCAAGGTGGCCGGCCCTACCCTAGCAATGTTATGTACAGTGTGCTATAACGCAGAAGCACTGCTAAACTGAGTGAACTTGAAATTAGTTAGATTCCTGAGAAACTTTGAACCAGTTTGCGCACGGAATCATGAGGCCATTGTACTCCTATTGTCAATGAAATCAATTTTTGCTTTTATTAACATTATTATTCTACATTTATTTTATTGCATTATTTATTCGAACAGACGTTAGTGTCTTAATCTATCTGACTCATATAGAATTTTTATACTTTGCAATATTTGTGGTTTTGTATTTGGTGTTCGATTAAATATAATTTCGTCTACATATTTTGTAAAGTGAATTGCATTGAGATGAATTATGGGGTTTTTCATCGTCTATGACAATTATGATCATTCGTAGTGTTCTGTAATAACTGTAAAAGTTTAATAGTGATCGAATCTTTAGTGGAAGTTATAAGAAAAAACTAAACGAACGATATGCTTTGTTGAAAACTCTATGTTTATGTTTATGTTAATAAAAATTGTAAACCGTCACATAGTTACTCCATGTGGTCCAACTAAAGTGGGAAAATTCAAAAATTTATGAAAAGATAAGTTTTCAACAACTACGAAAATAAAGTTGTGAACCACTACATGATATAGAGATCACTTCGATATTATTTTAGCTTTTAACTTCGTGTTTAACAAAGAACCTTTTGCACGCTGTCTATACATGTACTCTGAAGAGTATTGAAGGAGTAATAATACCACTGAAAATACTTGGAAAATGTAAAGAAACGATTAACTCCCCATCGACTTTACGATAATATTTTTCTCGTTCTTTTCGGTTATAGTTATAAAAATAATTTCTTATAATAGTTTGTAAAATCGAACTTAATTCAGTCAACTTAAATTTAATGTCACTGTGGATATCTTTATTTTGAAAATGTTTATATTTTTAATGCAAAATGGTATTTTTTATCGACTTTTAGTAAAAAGAATATGTAATTAACACTAAATTGTTACAGTAACAATATATTATAAATTTTTATTCAACATATCCCCATTTGCGATAAATATATATTTTACAAAATTATTTTTATTGTAAAATTAATATCCTTTCTTTAACCAACAGTACAGAATGCTTGAAAAAAAGCTTCTCTTTTAGGAGTTGAATGCCTACTAAAAACAGTGTCTTTATCATTAGCCTTTATAGAAACATCCATTCTTGTATAAAACGCACAAAGATGATCTTTAAAAGACAACTATCATTCATCATAATAATAATTACGTAAGGGTTCTTGATGCAATGTTAATCTTTTTCACACGAACACGAGTCAATAATAAAAAAAAAAATGAAGATGAGAGAAGTCCAACTGTGAATCTTAACGCCATTAGAAAGCAGCAGTTAAAATATCATAAAACAAAAAATATGTAATCTAAATATCTTCATGTACTTCAGTATACAATATGTAAACGATTTTTTTACTCAAAATTAAAAGAAACTGCATGAGTTGTTATCATAGACGTTTAAATACATAGTCGATCCATTCAAAATTTGAGGACTAGGAGACTTTTATATTGACACTAATAGCAACATGGTTTCTCGAAGAGACATTTGACTCGTGAAGGAATTACATATTCTATGTATGTTTAGTGTAGTACAGCACGTTTTGAATAAAACTAAATCACTAATGTGTATAAGATGAAAATCTTACTGTTTAAACAATAAACAGAACACAAAATAATGTTCTTAGAAGCTTTGATAATGCTAAGTATCAATATTAAAAATCAGAACCTCTGATTTGGTAACGTCACACTAGCTATTTGCATTAAAAGCATTCATCCCTATGTTCGATGAAATGTGAGCAAGTCTGGTAGCTGTTATGTGTGTACATAAGACATGTACTTGAAATATAAATTCGAGATTCCTGTCACGTTTGACATTATGACGTTTTTATCACATAAGAATTATCATAATTGTGTTTTCATAGCAATTTAATAGGGCTGATAGTTCATAAGGTATTCTTGGGACCGAACAAAACTTCATAGTAGTGAATGTTATCTCGACAGCAAATTAAAAAACAATAAGAAAAGTACGTTCAATATAATTAGAGCATCACTCACCGGCACAGCAGTCGCTCGAACGCCGAGCGTCGTAACGCGTCGGCGGCTGGGCGCGCACTGACCCCAGCGCTTTCAACCCTCTGTCGGCTACCGCTGCTGTTACTAAACCGAACGATCTTTACCGAAGATCGCCGAACCCCATAAACCGCTTCTCGTCATTTATTCGTGAACCTCACTGTCACAGTGCATTTGCGTGTATGATTCTGTCCACAATGAGCAGTATCACTATCATTTCATCACCTAGGCTAATACCAATCGCAAACGAATCTGTACATCGATGTAGAATATTAGAATGGATGTTTGTTCTGTACATATATGTGTGTACGTATGCACATGGTATAGATCATGTCTCTGCAGTCACATAGACTTATTGCTAGACTGGCCCATAACATATATACATATGTTTATATCACAATTTCAAAGACTATTTTTTGGAAGCATTGGCAATGATCGGGAGTTGGGTTGCTTATGAGGACTGACCTGGAAGTTTTGTAGGTGTAACAACAGTTTACGGCACTACAAAGCGGTAGTCACAAGGAATTTTCAAATATTTTTCCAAAGATGGATGCTCCAAATTTTTCTTTTTTTTTTTTTTTAATAATTGACATCGTACATGGATGAATTCCCCTTTATGGTATCCAGTCCCGGAACTTACCTTTTGACATTTCTGAATATATGTATATAGGATATTAATACTAGATATAATAGTATATCTGGCCTTTGCCGCGGCTACTGGGGCATGGCGTTTCACTGCAACGACGTGTTAAAAATTAAAAAAAAATAGAGTCCGTGAAACCACCATCGAAAAAAAAGAGTTTGGTATAAATAATTGAATTGAATAAAAAACCCCATCATATTTTTTTCAAAATTGAAAAAGTGATTGAAAATGGCCGAATTAAATTTAATTGTTCATAACAAAGAAAATTTTTTAATTTTTTACAGCTTACAATTTTCTTCTTATAGATTATACTTTCAACATTCGAAAGAGCGTTGGTTTATCTCTCTATGATAAATAAAACCGGACATATTAATTGTTGAAGTTACTGAAGCGCTAACTTTGCATCAAAATTCAATAATTTAAAACTTTGGGAAAAACATATTTTGGACGAATAAAGAAATACGTATCAACTTCTTTTCACGTCTATTTCACGTAAAAAAATTGAATCATTTTAAGAAATACGAGATCAAAAAACATCGAAATCCGGCCGATTTTTCCTGGAATTGCTTATGTATAACTGCCCGCGAAGTGTAATTAACTTTGCAACTTTGATACTTCATAAATGTTCTTTTTCAAATCGTTTGGTAAGAATTGCATCTTACTTGTTTCTGCTTGCATTACAACAATTTTTTAAGAAATTTAACACAGCTTCAAAGAGAACCCAAGATGAAAAACCTCCCCATTTTTTTAAAAGAAAACATCTTATCCTGTGACAAGTTGTTCCGCTGGTGCTATATTTGACATCATATCTTGTAGCATATCTTTTTAAGTTTCCATTATATACAACCCCTTAGTTTCTAGTAACTGCGACATAAGCATACTAGATAAAATTTCATAATAAAATTTAATCGTTTGTATTTTTACATTTCTAAAAAAAGTATGAAATTCACACTTTTTCTAGAGAATGCACCCTACAATAAACACCCTCTAATAAACTGATGCATTGTATGATGCTATGAAGGTATTATTCAACTTTGACGAAGATCCTTTTCATCCTAATTGTTCGTTGCAGAATTAAAAGTTATATCATGAGATGATGTTTCATAAATCAATGTATGATGTGGCAAATTGGACATCTCGTCAGGAATACACGCTTATAATAACTTCATCAGAATTTCGTCGCCGTCAATAAAATCAGAAATTTAACTAGATATTTATGTGCTTGCGTTGAGAATCATTAATGAGATTAAACGAGATTACGTTGGCATAAACGGATTCTTCGAGAATGTCCGAAACTAGAATCTTTTTTTTTTCCGATCAGGACTTGCCGGAAGTTCGTGATTTGCATTTATGTCTACTGCGCTTTTTGCCCTCCGGCGGATATTTGACTAATAAAATTCGGGCGGCTCGGCTGATCTCATTTAGTAGCATCTACTTGTATTTACATCAAGTGTGCAATACTCATGATTCCTATTAATTCAGTCTACAAATTCTTAGCCTTTACAATTCAAGCCTTTCTATATGATTATGAATTTTTGTTCCGTTTATCATTTTTATTATCTTAAGGAGACTTCATATCCACCTTTTTGGGAAAAAGTAATAGAGAATGCTAACAGGAAAAGCTAGGAAAGATGTCAAAGGACTTTTACGGAAGACCTTTTATAAAAGACCACCAACAGGACAATATAGGAGTGTTTTATACATTATTTGCAATCAAAAGGAAGAAATGTAGTTGTAGGCAATTTGTTGTGGCCCAACTAATCGGAAAATAAAACAGCTAGTACGCACTTCAAGTAAAACGATTCAATAAATTTATTCGAAAAATTGCAGCTTACCTATGTACTGTAACGTATCTTTCTTAACTCGACACCGATAACGAAAAGTCCATGAACTAACCTACGTTACCTTCAGCTGTACACTTAGTGTCATTAATGCCTCGACTTCTAAAGCTATTTTTGTCTCTGTCCCACTCATGTCATTTAAATGGACAAACTCAATCGGTAAGTCCAGGCATTAATGACGCTGACTGTACACTCTTCCCTCATGCATCCACGAGCCTGGCAGACGCCAGCCAGTTCTTTTTTTCACCGGGAACTGACGAGCCGGTATGACCTGGGAGTTGGAATGAAACAGGCTCAAATACGCCAAAACGAGAGCTCTGACGAAACCTATCAGAAAATGCGATAAATTAACGGATCCTGTCAATTTTTGGGGACCCGTAAAATCGAGAAACGCAACCGTAGATGCTGATATTTTGGGCCACGTAAAACCAGCAAACGCAAATGGATGCATGAACGGGACCGGAGGGTTACGGAAATACAGGGCCGCTTAGGCTGCTAGGTTGAGGTAGAGAGGGTCGGAGTAAGCATCAGGCAAATAGTACGAAATACAGAGAGAAACGGATCGAGAACGTAACAGAACAAATCGGACGTATCAAATCGAAATCCCTTCACTGATTAATAAATTGGGAGTCCTCACCGGAGCTGGTGCAGCTAATCCGTGAAGGCCGAGAACTGTATCCAGAGGACACTCAGGCGGGCACTGCACTAGAAAAATCCATAGACTTTCCTGAATATCGTGAGAACAACACGAGAGCTACATGAGTGAGAACTTGCTATACTGTATCGAAACACGGCTAGAGAAACTATCAAAACATAACACGGGATCGCGAGGCAGTTCAGTCGATGCCCCGAGATATACTGCTTTGACAATAGCCAATTTCGAGAACTAATCATTCTGATCATTTGATTGGTCAAGATCCTTATACCCGATGACTCTTCTTTTCCCTCGAGTCGTCCCTTTAAACCAAATCGAGAGCGTTCCTTAGCGAATCGGTACGTAACACTTGGAAATTGTCCACGGCCGCTTCCCCAGGGCATCGGGCGACAGCTAGGCACCGAATCTTTAATTCGGATGGGGATTCCTCTCCTGCCCTTAACCGTATCAAAACTATAACATTGTCTGCTCTACAACCCTGTGCCCATCTCCAGCGGGGCGCCGGTATTTTACCCGGGCTTCTGCCGGTCCGTGGAGACGTCTCCGTTGGGTACTCTCCTCTGCCGGACAATTCGGTACGTCGAGTTATCTCCCTACGGCGGATTCGAGCACCTCGACCTCAATTAAACAGTATAAAATCTTTCGAGAGGGCGTAGCTTCTGAGCAGGGTGGCGGCTCGAAGAGAGCCGGAAAGCGAGAACGTTATCTGTATCCGTAGCCGGAGACGCCTTGTAACCGTGAATCGAAAAATCACGTCACAGTACCTACAGAAATTTCGAGACTGACAGGTTTAACGTGAGACACTACCGATTGAACCATAGAGTTGTATCGTATGGGTTCGCCGTAAAAAAATTTACTTCGCGTATGTAGAACTTTCAGACTAGAAATGCTAACATTTGTAAATATTACTACTATATTTATATGCTTATAAGTTTTCCTGTAAGCTTCAAGCCGAATGATTAGGCGGTATACCCAGGCATTAGAATGCACAAATGCAATACTAAATTTTCGAATTTATTCTCACGTACCGTCTAGAAATCTATCAATGTCATTGTGACATTTTCATCTGAAACTTAATGTTTGGCGTAAAACTCAAGTTCGTTGGTTTACTGGGTCGTCTGTAATTTTGTATAAATACTCTTTTTGCTGTGTACGTACTCTTTTTATTGTGATGCTGTTTTGGTTCTTGTAGCGAAGGGTTGTATTAAAAAAAGGCAACATTGAGCAAAGCCAGGTATGGGGTTTGACATTTGATGGTCGTCTGTGAATTTGAAGACGAGAGTAGTGCAGGACATGTGGAATCAATTCAGCAGCTCTGACACGCACTATTCTCACTTATATTATCATGCCTTAAGGAGAATTCAGTGCCTGACTTTCTCTTCATTTGTCATAACAGTGTTTATGTTATGTTATAAGTATATATATCGAGGGTTAGGGCGACTCGAGCATATTTCAACTGCCTATGGCATTCGATCTGGAGAAGCAGAATCGAGCAGAGCATCTCTTCGGCAACTCTACATATGTGGTGTTCCATAATAAAGTGTTGTTGTATTTTTTTTTACAACAAGAATAGCAAATTCCTCGTGCTCTTTTAATACAACGTCTTCGACCAAGCAAGGTTTTCGGCGCAAACTGGTTGTAACACGTGGAAACATCTCGCAAGTCGCTTGTCGTTCTTCTGGGACATTAATGAGCACAGAGCACATCAAAGCACAGATATTGCGATAAACGTATATTGAAAGAATAATCTGTATAAACAATAACAAAAAATGATATAAAAATATATTCGATGCTGTCTCAAGGGTGGTAACCACAAGAGACAGGAGGGTAGCTATAATCGGTAAAGCTACAACATGTAGGTAGTTGCAGGTAGCTTCAATCGATGACGATGACCATAAAGGGGGGACCATAAAGAAGGGGATTCATCCACGCTAGATGTGAACAACACCCCGAGTAGGAATTTCATGCTATTGTGATATTTAGATGTGGCCTTGTTCAAGGCTTTACATGGATTGACCTATCAGAACAATCCTAATTAGGCCCGATATGGAGTATCCCAACAATCTCGTGGCATTCCATCTGCCTATGAAGAAATTTAGTCAGGACTAGCAGCGGGACTCGATCAGCTTTTCCTAATTCTTATGGGGCTATGGTTCAGATATGCAAGAGGCGCTAGGTGAATAGATGTGATACGAATGATATGACATGAGTTCCCAGATTCAAATCCCGCTCCTAAGACTACAAACAAGAAGTACGCAACAATCACGAAATCCGTACGCACCCATTTTTTATATTTGCTTTAATTATACAGTTTCCCATTATATAAATTGTACACTTGATGTATTTTAATAAATATTAATAAGCTAAGCATTAAATAAATAGTCTAGGAATGGCTTGATCTTAGCAATATGAGATAATCTAATCAGAGTTGGATCTAATACAACGTTATATTTTTGATTTGATCCGAATCAAGTTGTCAGATCAGAACCTGATCTTAACTATGGCAAATCAAATCTGGGCCTGATTTGAACTTTAAGAAATTTTTATTCGAGGTCTGTATTAGGCACTTTTACATGTTTCATATGGTTGTGCTTAAAAATGTCTACAAACAATTATTGGCTATAGTTCAGAGTACACGAAAAAAAAAAAGAGAAAAGTAATCATTACTAGTCCGGTTAGCAACGAGTCCCAAAAAGCATAGAAAATGACGTTAGTCACGAATACTTTGCAGTAAAGTACGTCAAAGTCAGTAATCATTACTAGGTTACTAGTTGCCCATTTTCTCCAGCATGGTAAATATTCAAACTCGCACAGTACTCTTTACTATGTAGCTCGGATACATATATTAAATCAATGCGCAGTGAAAGTGTATCGTCCAGAACAGCAACCATTTTGCTGCTGCGATGGAACGGTTATTAAGATTCATCAGATTTATTAACGATCTGATTTCGTAATGTACGAAACAGATTATTTTCAGATCAGCCTTGGATCAGTTTCATAGACTGAATTGATCCTTTGTAGATCTGCGCATGGTCCACGGTGAACTGTATAGATGACAACAAAATATGGTATAGATTCGATAGCGTAATCCTTACAGGATCTTATATGGATCATGTCAAATGATCTTCTACCACGCTGTTAACCAGACTAGTAACCAGTATTTATTCTTCTGCAACTAATTCGAGTAACAGAGAGAAAAATTGTAGTAAGATTTGCGAAGTAAATCAATAAGACTTTTAATGACTATGGTACATGTGAACAGAGCCATGACTGCTACTAAAATGTTGTTCTATTATCGCCACTGTAGTCGTTCCGCGAAATCAATTCCACTTTGAGGGGAATCATCCTTCCGGCTCCTAGGAGATGACTCCTCAAAGTAAAACTGGTGTCGCAGCTCCACTATTAAATATTGTTCTGTGTATAGAAATCCTGATGAGTAAAATTACAAGGATATTCGTAAGACATGACAATATAAATTTTTTAATATTATAAAGCCTGAGCGTCATGTATAAAATTTAGTACTATTGTCAAATTAAAAAAAATTTAATGAAAATTCTAATTTTTTGCATGTTTACATTATAAAATAACTATATTTGATGTTGGAGGCATACAATACTTAATTTTAATTGATTGTTACTATAAATTAAATGATTGTCTATAAAATTGCTTATTATTCTTACGATTATGCTACCAAAGTTTACTGCTAAATCGTTAATTCGTCAAACATACGAACTAATAATAAATTAACTAGAAATGTAATATACTGTAATATAGCAACTAAATTAATAAATGAGGTTTACGCATAAGAAAATTATTTCAGATTCAACTTCATTTGGTATTAACATATGTATGTATGTGTTAGGAAATATTATCATATAATTAAACTTTCAGAAGGATCAACGAATAATAAGTAGGTGAGTTAAGGCGATTAAGATACGAGAACTGAAAAGAGTTAAGATTCGAATTCCATTTTTTAAATATTATTTTCATGTGGACAATGTGTCTAATATTCACTTTGATTCTAACTTCAGTATAATAGTTATATAAGAGTGTATTACTATAATAGTAATTATAATATAATATAAAAGTATATCATAGCGATACAGTTAGCTAATTATGGGTTACAAATAAGTGATCGAACATAAAAGATTCTGTCATATGTCTATAGAAAAAAATACAACGTTCATATCTTATTCCCGTTTATACTGAAACAATTTTGTTTTATAGAATATTATCGATTGAGTTTTAAAAGTGAAATCAATCCACTACTTGACATATGTATACGAATCCATTCTGTACAAGGAATAAAGACGCCTTCGATGAAATCAGATTTAATAAAGATAACTGAATATCGTAGATATTGTATAGTCAGGCATCTATTATTCTTTTATAGTATATTATAACATTTTGATCAATGATTCATCGAAAAACGTCGTCATTCTTATTGTTATGAAACTTTGAATATCTTTCAAATTTTTTGCAAAATCAGGCTTTATAGAATATAATATTTACATTCAAACTTCTTTAGCTTCTCCCTGTTCCGTCATTTATCTTATGAGCATGAAGTTACGTAACTAGAATTAAATGTACTTTGATCGTTTTAAGGCATTAATTACAAATCGACTTATGTTAGTAGCTGGCACTGAATAAGCTATCGTAAGACATAAAGATATATACCGTATCAATAACAAAAATTATTGATTATTTTCAGTGGATATTAAGATCAGATTCCTTCATGATCAGTCAGCAACATTACAGAAAACCTGAAGAGGACAGGTTGTATACTTATCGACTAATAGTATGGCAACGTAAAAGAAAAGCGCAGTGTACCTTTTGTAGTTACCAGCTGGAAATAGTCCAGAAAAATATATCTTTCGTATCATAAATTTGTACAAATAGATTGCGCGTCTCTCGAGAGGTTTTGAAGAGGACATTCGAAAAAGAGATTAATAGCTTTCGTAATGGCGTCTCTTTCTAATGCGACAGATGATGAGTGATACTTGTGAAGGCAGCGTCGAACAGACTGTGTGGTGCAGAGCAATATGAAAGATTAGAAGTAAATAATATTTTCAACAGGTTTTCAGCACGGTGAAGAGGATCGGTGACAACCGATACGTAAAATAATTCGCCGTGAGCTAAAAGACTTCCTCTCGTTGCTATCTTGTCGTCTTCATTCCACTCTTTGTACGTGCGAAAGGTGTGGCATTACCAACCGACTACTTCCATCCTTTACATCTTGCCTTCAGCTTCTCTGCAAGAGGACGCAGTCTATGGCCCGTATTCAGGACTCGCTTTTAGTGCTAATAGCGCGCTCTTAAATTATTTGTTAGTGACTTTTAATTAAAAGCGACTCTGTTAGTGACTTTAAGAGCAAGTTCTGAATACGGGCTTACGTGTATAAGTTTATGTTTAGTATTTTCTAGTAGAGCAGGCGAAGATAGAGTTTTGATATGGTTAAGGGCAGAGGAGGAATCTCCCGACCCGCGGTAAGAAAGTGGTGCCCAGCTGTCGCCCGATGCCCTGGGGAAGCGGCCGTGAAGGATCTCCGAAAGTTACGTACCGATTCGCTAAAGAACGCTCTCGATTTGGCTTAAAGGGACGACTTGAGGGAAATAGAATTGTCATCGGCTATAAGGATCTCGACCAATCAGATGATCAGAATGATCAGTTCTCGAATTTCGCTATTCTCAAAGCAGTCTGTCTTGGGGCACCGACCGAGGTGTTACAAGCTGCCTCGCGCTCCCGTGCTTTTTGTTGATAGTTTTTCTAGCCGTGTTTCCATACGGTATACCAACTTCTCGCTCGTGTACTTCTCCCGTTGCTCTCTCGACATTCAAGCAATTCCGTGGATTTTCTGTGAATGTTCAGGAAGTGCAGTGCTGGGCCCTAGTACAGTGCCCACCTGAGTCTCCTGGATGCAGTTCTCGACATTCACGGAACAGCTGCACCAGCTTCGGTGAGTACAGTGGGATGCAAAAATAGTCGGTAGCGGGTGGACGCGGTGCGGTGAGGTAAGAGAGGAGATTGGGCGGCGCGTGCTCTCCTATCTCGGCCTGTG